>CM064519.1:41875175-42475175 GCA_032716605.1 Paralithodes platypus
CCGAATGTGGTAGTTAGTGTAAGTTTAGGGACCTTACTTGACGTTGGTGTGAAAAGTAAAAGAACTTATAGTATTATTTAATGGTTGATTCATGTACTCTATACTAAGCCTGCATAAGCCTCAAACAGGGAACCAAATATCCAAAACGAAGCCAATATCTTAATTGTATAAGTTTAAAGGCCATGCTTGACGTTGGTGTCAAATGTATAAAAACGTAAATACGAGATGGTTGATTTGTTTACTCTATACTAAGTCTGCATAATTCTAAAAAATAAAAAACAAACAAAGGTAGCCAATATCCGAATGTGGTAGTGGTTGTAATTTAAAGGCTATTCTTGATGTTGGTGTGAGAGGTAAAAAAAGTTACGGTATATATGGAGATGGTTGATTCATTAACTATATATTAAGCCTACATAATCTGGGAACAAGGAACCAAAAATCCTTAACGTAACCAATATCCGAATTTTGTAAGTTTAGAGGCCATGCTTGACGTTGGTGTGAGATGTATATACACATACAGTATATTAATTTACTCTATACGAAGCCTGCATAAGCCTCAAACAAAGAACTAAAACCCCACAATACGAAGCCAATATCTGAATGTTGTAAGTTTAGAGGCCATACTTGACGTTGGTGCAAGATGTTATGAGCCCCGCCTCCCGCCCCCTTGGTCCGCGGTAATAAGGAGAGAGTTACGGAGGTGTTGATGGCTCTCTTACACCCGGCCCTTTATGTCGGCGCCAACCACTACTGAGAGCCACGCACGGTTCGTTTTTTATCGCTTTAACCCTTTTCGTTTTAATATTTGTTTAATAATAATTGGTGGGTTGGTTATCATATTAATTTTATTAACCCTTTGAGGATCACGACGCGTTTTGACATTTTGATTCTGGTTATCATTAAACGAATTTATAAAACTTAGGAATAGCTTGTGGGAATCAAAGGGGTAAATAATCTATCAATGAACTCTTTAGCTCCCCCAAGTTCATCCTAAGCTGAATAATATCGAATAATGGTAGTCAGAACAAAACTGTCAAAATGCGTCATGATCCTGAAAGAGTTAATACCTTGTGCGGCGTCCTATGCGTGAAGTATAAGGTATTGTTTACAATCCTGTCCGTGTGTGCAAGTAAATAAAATATAATAAATAATTAGTTTATTTCGATCTGGCAGACAATGGGGCTGTATGTGTCCTTGTGTGTGTGGCCGACTCTGCTGAACTGCACATTATTTCCAGTGATTTATCGTGTATTAGTGCTTTAATGTTCCTCTGATTTAACACAACAATGGCCGAATGTACAAGTGATGAGAATGATGAATAGTGAAACCGGGCGAGTACGGACCGTAGACTTCCTCATCTCTGACAATCTGTTGGGTGAAAGGAGCTGCACCACCACGAGTAACTGTGCTGTTAGGATCCGGGACTGGCGAGTTGTGAACCAAGATCATGGTTGCTGACTGTATCAAGGGAGAGACTCCAGTCCAGTGAGTGAGCTGTCCGACGTGTGTTGGGACCAATTCTCTTTCTAATTTACATCAACGACATAGATGATTTTTTTTTTTTTTTTTTTTTTTTCTATGTGATTGAGGGAGGCAAAAGGCATTACTGCCTATAGCGAGTGCCTCCCCCATAGTTGAAAGAGTGACAGGGCCAAAATCAAGGGACGTGAGAGTACAGGGTCTCACCTGTACAATCTCAAAATTTGCTGACGATACAAAAATTGCAAATAGCGTACTCTCAAAAGATCAAGTTGACGATATGCAACACAATCTAGACAAATTGTCACATTGGGCCCAAATTTGGCAAATGAGTTTCAATGCGGATAAATGTAAAGTACTACATATCGGATACCTAAATGAGAAAGCAAACTATTCGATGAATGGCACTCAGCTTAAGAATGTAAACAGAAACCGATCTGGGAGTAACAATATCGAGTAACCTAAAACCGAGTCAACAATGTTCAGAAGTTGTTAAGAAGGCAAACAAAATAATTGGCTTTATAGGCAGATCATTTGAGCATAAATCCAAAGACGTAATCCTAACCCTTTACAATTCCTTAGTCCGCCCTCTTCTGGAATACTGCGTTCAATGCTGGTGCCCTTATTACCAAAAAGACATAAACAAGCTAGAACGAGTTCAACGTAGAGTTACCAAAATGATACCTAGCCTAAAGAACAAACCATACGAAGAGCGTCTTAGAGAATTAAATCTATTTCCTTTAACCCAGCGCAGATTAAGAGGTGACTTAATTCAAGTGTTCAAAATCATCAAAGGCATCGACAATATGAACTGTAATAAGTACTTCACTATCGACCAATCTAATTACACGCGGGGAAACGGTTGCAAAATTATTGGTAATTTTTTTAACTCACACGAATCTAAGAATTTCTTCTTCAATCGAGTTGTCAACTTGTGGAATGGGCTTCCCCGAGACGTTATAGACTGCAGCACCGTTGATTCATTTAAATTCCGCCTAGACAAATATCTCGCATCAAACCCGCGACTGACTGCGTTTGTAAATGAATAACTTTATTTTATCCTCCCCTCAGTTACTAACCCATATGTCCCCTACTAACTTCCTAGTCCTGCCACGTTAGTGGCAGGGCAGTAGTTCCCTTTCCAATGTTCCCTTACCACTCTAAACCACTGTTTGGACACTTGATCCTCAGTGTTTTGGAGGACAAGCAGCCTAGAAGGGTCACTAGATCTGTTGTTGCTTGATTTCCTTTGTAGTTTGTACTCCTTTGTTGTACTGTACACAACGAGGAACTCTGTTGTCAAGACCCAGTGTTGATGGATGGTGGTACGTGACTACAGTTAGCTACTGTGCTGACGGAACGAGTAATGGTGGTTTCACACGAGCGCATTTTCCGGTAATTTTCGATGAGCAAGTTTGTTCTTGTACAATTTTGAAGCTCTTTCACATTGGAATCGGAAACTAGGTAGATTGTGTTAGGTAGTTTAATTCTTATGAAACTTATATTTTGAAGCTGCCAGACTACAATTTCTCTTAGAAATTGACGGATAAATCGCTCGTGTGACATTGGCTTTACACCACTGCAAGGGATTGTGAATACTGATTCGTGATCGTTGTGGGTGCCTGTATCCAGAGAGAGAGAGAGAGAGAGAGAGAGAGAGAGAGAGAGAGAGAGAGAGAGAGAGAGAGAGAGCGAGAAAACTACATATATACATTGCATTTATATTTTGTTAGTATAATACCACAAGACAATGTTGTATTTGATTTCCCTAACTGTATTTTGTTTGGCACTAGCGTGACAAGACCCTGTGTGTGTGTGTGTGTGTGTGTGTGTTTGAGAGAGATGTAGCAACTGTATAATAGAGAGAGAGAAACACAGTGACAACAAGTATTCAAACCCCCCCCCCCCCCCCCATCCTTACCCACACATTCACTTCCCTCTTCTCTCCTTCCCTCTTCCTTCCACTTTCCTCAATGTCCCTCATGCTACTATTACATGAGTAACATGATGTAATATTTTGTACATATTTTTGTCTTGAAAATAATGAAATCTTGGGACATAATTGGCTGGTTTCCATTTAAAGTTAGGCATATTTAGAATGTAAAGCGGCTCAAATTGCCAAGGTTTCTTTAGCTTTGTATAGTCATTTAGCTTTGAGGAAACAGGCCGATTATATTAGGTAGGGTTATATATGATTTATGGCCGAGTCAGGAAATCAGACTTGAAGTGGTATATTTCATGTGAGAGTTATCTCTAACGAACTAGTAACTAAGTATACTATTTAAAATAAGGTATAATTCGCTGATATATTATGTGCATACTGATAACCACGACCTTTTTCTCAAACTAATAGTAGATTTCTAACATCCTTCTTTAATCCTTAGCACTATTTTGACACTTGTCTTTTTAATCATTTTACTCTCTTAATTAGTGTATTTCCTTTCTCACTACAATAATCGTTTTGTATTATATATATATATATATTTTTTTTTCCCGTGTTTATTTTTTGTGCGTATTTTTAAACACTACTTTTATTTTACTTTATTTTTCTATTTTCTTTTGCACTCATTGTCTTGTAATATAGCCTGATCTTCTGTAGCCTTGCATCATACTAGGTGAGTTAAATAACTTATCTTACTCTTTCTATCTCTAACGCTACTCATAGGATGTTTACATTTTCACCTTTATCGGGCAGAGGCTCGTCCCTTAGGAAGAAATGATAGATAGACTCAATATTAGGGAATAGGTAGGAAATTATGATAATAAGACAAGATGATATTAACTCTGTCCCAGTCGAGGAATAATCCTGATGACAGACAAAACGCAGTGAGAGATGCAGTACAAATGAACCGTGAAACAGACAATGTAGTTAATGGAGATGTACAAGCAAACCCTGTTAGAGAAAATGCAGAAAATAACAATCAACAACTGCAGCCCGCAGAAGAAAACGCAGGAATCAATAATTCGCAAGACAACAGAGGTGTGGAACAAAATAATGAAAATAGTGTAGGCCTAAACGAAGATAATAAGAGAGAAATAATCGAAAATCGTGAACAAAACGAACGACCTCGTAACGTAAACATGAATGGTGGAGAATGGATGGGACATTCTGGTGACGGACTCACAACATTAGTGAATGAAATCTATACAGAAGTGATACAATGGCAACATAATAAGTTTGAACTACCAATTTATGAAGCCGCAAAAGACATGCTGGGGGAACTCAGACGTATGATCCTAAAGTATGTTCAGGATGCCCCTTTGGCGCACGTGGCAATCAAGATAGCTTCTTTCATTCCTCAGTTGTTCCTTCAAAGAAAAAGACCAAAGGGAAAACTGAATGAGAACATTAAAGCGCTGAAACAGAGAATGGAGTGGTGGAAAAATGAGGAGTTAGACAAAATTCTTAGCCAAGTACGAGCAATCCAGCAAAGACTGAAAACAAAACAACGAAGAAAGAGGAAGCCAGATGATATGGCACGATCAGTGGGAAATAGCATGAGGATTGGTAAAGTGGCACAGGCAGTCAGAATGGTCACTGGGGAAGCCTCAAGTGGGGTGCACGAAGTGAATCGACGCATCTTGGACCAGCTGAAGGAGAAACACCCAGAAGCAAAACCAGCAAGTGATGAGGCCAAACTAGACGGGAAATATGTTCCTCCAGACCCGGTGATATATGAGAATATAACTGGAGACCTCATATGGAGAAAGGCGCTGAAAACACAGGGAGGAGCAGGTCCATCAGGAGTAGATGCTAAGACTTGGAGGATCTTCCTAAGTCAAAACAAGTTTGGTTCAGCCGCGGGTGACCTTTGTGAAGCAATAGCAATGCTGGCAAAGAAACTTGCATCATCACCATGCGTGAACATAGAAGCTCTGACAGCATGTCGCCTGATACCTTTAAATAAGAATCCAGGAGTTAGACCAGTAGGTGTTGGGGAAGTTCTTAGAAGGATTATAGGAAAAGCAATCATGTCCGTATTTGGAAAAGATGTACAAAGAGCAGTGGACAACTTACAAGTATGTGCAGGACAGCAAGCCGGAGGAGAAGCAGCAATACATGCAATGGGGAAGGTGTATCATGAGGAAGATTGTGAAGCGGTACTGCTAGTGGATGCAACAAATGCCTTTAACACCATTAATAGGGAGGCAGCTATTCACAACATCAAGATCAAATGCCCGAGCCACGCAAAGTACATAGAACATACTTATAAGGAGCCAGCTAACCTGTATATAGTTGGAAGCACAAAGAAGGAAGAAATGAAAATTCTCAAATCAAATGAAGGAACAACGCAAGGAGATCCAGTGGCAATGGCAATGTACACACTGGCACTATCAATTCTGCAGCAGAAAATAAAACATGAGGTAACCCGAGTGAAACAAGTGGCGTATGCAGATGACCTCACAGCTGCAGGAAAAATAGGGGATCTCAAAGAATGGTGGCGGAGAGTACAATCGGTAGGCGAAGTCATTGGGTACCATCCGAATGCTAGTAAATCTGTACTAATAGTGAAAGAAAAGAAGTATGAAGAAGCGGTGCGGACTTTTGATGGGACAGGAGTGAAGATTACAAAGGAGGGTCAACGCCATTTGGGAGCAGTAATAGGCACAGAAGAATGCAAGAAAGACTATGTGCGAAAAAGGTAGCGGAGTGGGTAAAGGAAGTGAAAACCCTGGCAGACATTGCGAAATCTGAACCACATGCTGCATATACTGCCTTCACATATGGTGTTAAGCACAGATGGACCTTTCTTATGAGAACAGTGCCTGGCATTAGACAGATGCTCCAACCGCTGGGAAGAAGCAATCAGAGGAACATTCATACCGGCCTTAACAGAGATGGAAGGCGTCACGCAAGAGCTAAGAGATCTATTAGCTCTTCCGCCAAGGTTCGGAGGTATGGGGATCATAAACCCAGTGGAGGCGGCACCACATGAGTACCAAAATTCCCTTAAACTTACTACGTCTCTGACAGAAAAAATACGGGAGCAAAATAAAAATGATGAGGTGGACGAAGAGGAACAACGAAATGCAAGACAGGAAATTACAAAGAGCAGAGAAGAGAGACAGAAACATAGCCTAGAACAAATTAAGACCAGATGTAGGGAAGAACTGAAAATGAGAGTTGAGATGGCACAAGACACGGGGGCTTCAAATTGGCTCACATCATTACCAATAAAGGAGAAAGGCTTCAGCTTAAATAAACAAGAATTCAATGATGCCGTAGCCTTGAGGTATGGGTGGCCAGTTTCGAACCTGCCGCTGAAATGTGCATGCTGTGAAATAAACAACCCAGACCACTGTATGACCTGTAAGAAAGGAGGATTCATCTGTATCCGGCATGATGAAGTACGAGACATCACTGCACAAATGCTGGACGAGGTGTGCCATGATGTCAGAATCGAACCGGAACTTCTGCCTATGGACGGACAGCGCTTGGCCCAATACTGCAAATACTTCAAATGAAGCAAGAGTGGACGTAAGTGCTCGAGGTTTTTGGACGAGGGGACAACGGGCTTTTTTCGACATCAGAATCTTCAACCCAAGAGCACAAACATATCGTGAGCGAGGACACAAGGCGGCATACTTTAGAAACGAAAGTGAGAAAAAACGCGCTTATGAAGAAAGAATTTTGAACAGGGATCAAGGAAGCTTTACTCCTCTGGTCTTCTCATCGTTGGGAGGTATGGGACCTTCTGCAAGTGTCTTCTATGCCAGATTAGCTGAACAAATATCGGAGAAAAAGCGCCAGCATAGAAGCCAAGTCATAACTTGGATGAGATGCCGGCTGTCTTTCTCTCTTCTCAGGTCTGCACTCCTATGTCTCAGGGGTACAAGGTCCTCCCCGCTACAGAGGACAAGAGTGAGAGACTTGGACTTTGAAATGGTCGTGGCGGAGGGACGAATTGGGGAATAACTAGGTTGATTGTAGGGAGGTACTGGTACAGTAAGATAAACTACAATGTAACTAGAATAAGATAGATTGTACACCACTTTGTAACTGTCACCTTAATAAAAAAAAAAAAAAAAAAAAAAAAAAAAAAAAAATAGAAGGAAACATGCTTACATTACTGAAATGTTTGTGGACATGCAGTAATGCAAGTAATGGTCACGCTTCTGTAAATCTAAAATGGCTTACTTAAGAATGGGAAAGGGGTGGGACCTATTTTTTTTTTTTATATAATAGTGTGTGTGTGTGTGTGTGTGTGTGCGCGCGCGCGCGCGCGCGCCCTGTCCAGCTCCGTGACTTTTACTTATAACTTATAACTTTGAACTCGTGAATCATTGCTTTACCGTGATTATCGAAGGTGGTATTTGAATATTAAAGTGCATAATGGAAAACCTACCACCTTCGGATAATTACTGTGCAATATGCAACAAACTATGTTTACTGGAGTGTTTGAAGTGCCAGAAATGTAAAAGTTCTATCCATGCTGACTGCTCAAACCTCCCTGCTTACGCCATAGTGAACTTCTTTAATACAAGGTGTCAGTACACTTGTGAAGAATGTGCAAGAAAACAGCTGGGCGACGATTGTGACCGGTTGTTTGCGCAGGTGTACACCATATTAGAGAAGGAGAGGGAGGTAAGACAACAACGATTGGAGCAGGAAGGTGCTGTAAATCACGTTGATGAAATAAACGAACTTGACAACGAAAATAAACTTAGTGAGGAAAATGATGAAAGTATTGGGCCAAACGAACCGTCCTCACAAAATACAAATACAAAACACTCTACTGGCAAACAAGGCAACACCCAAACTACCACAGGAAATGGAAACCAGACTAGCGACCAACGGAAAGAGAAGGTATGCTACTATTACAAAAACAACAAGTGTAAATATGGACTAAGGGGCCGCGATTGTCCGTATGCTCACCCCCAGACTGTGCACTAGGTATATGGTAAACGGCTGTGACCCAGTAAGAGGGTGTAAAAAAGGTAAGGACTGCGTCTATCTACATCCACCAATATGCTATGGGTCAGAAAGAAAACGGGAGTGTTTGAATATGGAATGTAAAAAACTACATTTGAAGGGCACTCGCCGCTACCCCCCTCTGACCATCAAACTACCGAACAACAAACAAGGCAACAGGCAGCCCCCGCCAAACAACTACCCGCTCGGTCAACCATACCACCACCAGCCCCCAAAACCCCCAATGCATGGGAAAGTGGACCCCCACACCAGACTGAAAAACAACAAAATGCTACTACACAGTCTTTTTTATTGCAGCAAATGCAACAAATGCAACAAGTACAGAAACATATACTGCAAGTGCTGAAAGCAGTGCCGTGGCAGTGGGGCCCCACGCACCCGCTACAAGGATACCAGCAACAACAGGTGGCAGAAATGCCGACAGCCTTTATAAAATAATCACTCTAAATATTGCTGGCCTCTTACCATACAAATTTAGAGGCAAAATAAAATTACTCTCAGAAGTGGCACAAACTGAAAATGCTTTTATAATCTCCCTAACAGAAACACACCTAACAGAGGAAATCAGAGAAGCTGAAATAAAAATACCAAACTTTGTATCATATAGAACGGACAGACCAAAACAAAAGAAAAAAGGCGGTGTCATCACCTACGTGGATGGCCACTTTGCAGCTAGGACACAAGTTCTCCACTCAGAATCAAACTTGTATACAGAATCCCTGGTACTATACATTAAAGACCTTGATTAGGTATATATAAATATATACAGGCCACCAGCGTGCCCAACAAATAAATTTAATGACCAACTAACAAAGATTAGAGAAGTAATTAACTCACTACCACCACCCATGCCTACCATTATGCTCACTGGTGATCTGAACTTCCCACTCATAGACTGGGAGTTGGAGAGTGTATATGGAGGAGCAGGGGACATGCGGACTCAGGCAGAAGCTGTCCTGAACTTTGCGGAGGATTTCTGTTTACATCAAGCCATCAACACTCCCACAAGAGGTGACAACATACTGGACATTGTGATGACAAACAATGATGACCTTTTACATAATATTACTGTAAACAAAACTAATCTCTCAGATCATAACATCATAACCCTGACGACCAGCTTACCTACAAATATGCAAACTAGAATTCCCAGTGCAGCACAACAAGCACCAAATTTCAGCCGAATGAACTTTCACATCGAGTCAGTCTGCTGGGAAAGTTTAAAGAGAGACCTCGGTGAAGTAAACTGGGATTCACTCATGAAAGACTGCGATCCTGAGGCCCAATACGACATACTGACGACTAAATGCTTGGAAATATCAGAGAAATATGTACCGTTGAGGAGATCGTCTAATAAGACCTCTCCTTATGAGGGTAACATACCAAGGGACCGAAAAGTTCTGATGCGAAAGAGAACAAAACTAAGAAAAAACTCAAGAACACCAACAACATTGAAATACGGACGCAAACCGAAAACAAAATTACCATCATAGAAGAAAAACTTAAAAGATCAGTTAAATTAGAAGATGATCGGAAAGAAATACAAGCCGTGGCATGCATTAAAACCAATCCTAAATACTTTTACAAGTATGCCGCAAACAAGTCAGTAGTGAGAGCGAGTGTTGGCCCACTGACTGACTCAGACGGCTGAACCATAAACGAACCTCAAGAGATTGTTGAAGAACTACTGCTCCAGTACAAAAGTGTCTTCAGCAACCCTGTGAAAGACAAAATAATCAACTCACCTATGGACTTTTTTCGCCACGGTACTGATTGCACATCAAAACTGACGGACATAACTTTAAGCAGAGACATCATAGAAGGAGCAATTAAAGAGATGGCTACTAACTCGGCAGCTGGTCCCGACCACTTCCCTGCTGTGCTCCTTAAACGTTGTGCTAAAGAGCTGAGCGTTCCTTTGCTCTTTCTTTATAGAACTTCATTAGAATCTGGTATAATACCAAAGAAATTAAAAAGTGCCAACATCACACCAATCCACAAGGGAGGGTCGAAGACAGAGGCAAAAAATTATCGACCAGTTGCCTTAACCTCCCACATTATTAAAGTCTTGGAGAGAATAATGGTTAAGAACATGGCTCAATATCTCGAACAAAACAACAAAATGAACCAAGACCAACATGGTTTTCGCACTGGGCGTTCATGCCTCTCCCAACTGCTCGCCCACTATGAAACAATTTTAGAAAAGCTGGAATATAACAAAAATGTTGATGTGGTCTATCTTGATTTCGCAAAAGCCTTTGACAAGGTAGACCACGGCATTTTGTTACACAAGATAAGACAAATGGGCATTACTGGAAAGCTCGGGATGTGGCTGCACTCGTTTCTTACTGACAGGGAGCAGTGTGTAGCGGCTAGCGGTGCAGTGTCTCGGCCGTCGGTGGTCAACAGTGGGGTGCCACAGGGATCGGTCCTTGGACCTCTGCTATTTCTGATCCACATATCCGACATAAACAGACACGTCTTACACTCGTCTGTAGCTTCTTTTGCCGATGACACCAGGGTACTGAAGGAAGTTTCTTCAGTATCGGATGCCGAAAAATTACAAACTGATCTGGCATCACTTTACTCGTGGGCAGAGCATAATAACATGTCCTTCAACGACAACAAATTTGAGCATATACATTACAGTTCAGGGGGAATCAATTACAATGCACACACGTTTGCAGCACCGGACTGTTCACATATAGACACCAAGGAGTATATAAGAGACCTAGGAATTACCCTCAGTTGTGACAGAAACTTTACCCAACATATACAAAATGTGGTAAGAAGGCACGAAGCCAGGCTGGCTGGATCCTTCGCACTTTCCGGACACGTGAAAGGCTTCCTATGCTGACGTTATACAAGTCACTCGTGATACCATTGCTAGAGTATTGTTGTCAGCTGTGGAGTCCGTGGCGAGCAGGAGAGAAGCAGTCACTTGAAACAGTACAACGATCTTTCACCGATAGAATATCTGACGTCCGACATTTAGACTACTGGGCAAGGTTACGTGAACTCGACCTTTACTCACTAGAAAGGCGTAGAGAAAGGTACGCTATATTATACATCTACAAAATATTGACCGAAAAATCTGTAAATAACTTGAATATACGGTTTAGCATCCACCAACGACGGGGTCGGCTCTGCCATATTGAAAGGATATACCCCAGAGCAAGTACAAGAATCAAGACACTCAAAGAAAACGCTTTTGCTATAAGAGGGCCACTCCTTTTCAATGCACTGCCCAGACACCTGTGTGACTCAACGGAACATAACCTTGAACGTTTCAAGAACCAACTAGATAAATTCCTACGGATAATACCCGATCAACCCAAGATACCACATTACCATCTCTGCGCTGCCAGCAACAGCATCATAGACCAGATGGCGAAGAGACGAGCAGACGGGTTATACTAGTGGTGGCGCATCAGCGTGGCCACGGGCAGCAACTACTGCCTGAAACTACTCACCACAGGAACCACAGGGGGTGGGTGTTACTCAGTTACTTGTTCGTCAAGGGGAATCCACGCAATGCGAGCTAAGCTCATTATTATCGTGCCTCCTTAACTGGGAATGTATTGCGTGAAATGCATGTTAAGTGTTTTATGTACTGTTGGAATGGCTGTGGATGTGTGTGTAGTCTGTATTTTAGCCAATTGGCGACATCGGAAACGAAGGCTTAGGGTGGATCTGTATGGTACCATTCTCACTATAGACGGTACCGTCTCGCCCGAAGGCTTAGGTAGCCATCAGCTTAGGTGAACCATATGATACCCATCTCGCCTTGTACCATTTTTGCCAACCCTAGATGGGACGTCACAACGTCGTCCACTTATTCCAGGTACCTATTTACAGCTAGGTGAACTGAGGCTAACACAAGCCCAATTTGTCTCCGCCCGGCCGGGGATTGAACCCCAGACCCCTCGTGTGTGAGACGAGAGCTCTACCTACTAGGCTACGGGCTGTGTGTGTGTGTGTGTGTGTGTGTGTGTGTGTGTGTGTGTGTGTGTGTGTGTGTGTGTGTGTGTGTGTGTGTGTGTGTGTGTGTGTGTGTGTCCCCCCCCCCCCCGAATTTGGAGACTAGGCCAATCCCTTCATTTGGGACCAGGGAGGATGCCATTAACATTTGGTCAACATTAAATAGCACCTTCGTTATATTGTATAATTGCAGGCTCACTATCGCTAGCCAGGAAAAAAAATCAACACCTAATTGGTACGACAGGGTTTAAAATCTTCATTTTATTAGTCAGTGTGTAGTCCCATGTGTAATATATTAGTTGATTGTTTCTTTCTTTCTTTCTTTTCAGTTCAACATTATTTTGTATCTGTAATTATGCAGTGGGAGGTGTAGTCTAGGGTAATTTATTAACTGTGTCTAATTTGCCGATCCTGATTTTTATATAACTAGTCATTGTCAGTTAACAATATTGTAATTATAAATAAGGAGCCTTAAAGAGAATTTTCCTCATATGGCTCAGCCATATTTCATTTAATATATTTGTATTTGTTCTGGGCGTGGTGTCCTGAGTTCGAATCCCGGGAGGACCATATGCTTTCATTAGTTTATTCAAGTACATTGGGATTTATAATTGATGATTAATGTTAAGAACGGGGTGTTACTTATATTTGTAAACCACTACCCATTGTAAATATCTCTGGCTAAATATATACATAATTCATTTCACCAAACTAACGGTGAATGTCTGAAAACTCTCAAAACTAATGGGGCTAAGCATAAGTCTTTAATTAGATTCGTATGTATTATCCATATTTGTTTTCCTTATGTTTTATTCATTTATTTATGTCTCCCATTCGCCGCCTGATATTATTTTTTCCTATCATTTTATTTCTCCCTTTCTACCTTTCCCTCTTCTGAAATATTTTGTGTGCTGCTTTTCTCTGACTTATTAAAATACCTTCTCTCTCCCCTGTATACATGGCCTATTGCACACACACACACACACACACACACACACACACACACATTCTCTCTGTCTCTTTCTCGCTCTGTCTTCTCTCTCTCTCTCTCTCTCTCTCTCTCTCTCTCTCTCTCTCTCTCTCTCTCTCTCTCTCTCTCTCTCTCTCTCTCTCTCTCCAAGTAGAGTAGGCCTATTTGAAATATTATATGGAAACAGTATCTCTATATGAACTTATTAACCTGATATAAACTTTATCTAAAGGACGTAAAAACGCTAACGAAGAACAGGTAAACATTGTCTGGTATAAAGGTGCATTCTCCGCGGTGAAAGTTTATCTTTATACAATGTAACTATCATAGATTAAGGGAGCCCACCTCCCTCTCTCTTTGGCTTGTATCCATTCGGCCCCATTCACCCTACTATTTTAAAACGTTTACCCCCATCCAGGTGTCAATATTTTCCTGGCGAGCGGTAGCGAGCCAACATATATTTTTGTTTTGTTTTGACAGCAAGCTAAATTTGTAAATTTTTCGATAGAAAAATTTCTCCGGCGAAGCCGGATTTCTCCATACAATGCTGGCTCGCTAACGCTCGCCAGGAAGAAATCGACACCTGGATGGGAATAAACCCCTTAAAACAGTTGGCTGAATGGGGCCGTATGGATACAAGCCAGGGAAAGAGAGAACAGGAGAGAAAGATAAAAAAAGCCGGTGAACTGTGTTGTTCTGTGAATTGTGTCCTTAGTATAAACAGGCCTGTCTTTGATAATACATACTGTATATGTCCTGCGTCATCTTGTGGCACTTGTTATAGTCTTGTATATCTTTAGTATCACTCTTTACGTTAGTGACCTATATACAGTACAGATCCCTTCCTTGTATGTCCTTGTGATGCCTTCTATCTCCTGGTAATACCTTGTAGCTCTCGATGTAATTCCATGTATCTCTCGTTGTATTTCCTTGTATATGTCGTTGTATTTCCTTGTATTTCCTTGTATCTCTCCTTGCATTCCTTGTATCTTTCGTTGTATTTCCTTGTATATCTCCTTGTAGCTCTCCTTATATTTCCTTGTATCTCTCCTTGTATTTCCATGTAGCTCTCCTTATATTTCCTTGTATCTCTCCTTGTATTTCCTTGTAGCTCTCCTTATATTTCCTTGTATCTTTCCTTATATTTCCTTGTATCTCTCCTTATATTTTCTTGTATCTCCCCTTGTATCTCTCGTATTTCCTTGTATCTCTCCTTGTATGTGGAATTAGTGAGCTATATACAGACCCCTTCCAATCATGGCCTCTTCCCTTTTCCATTACACCAGACCCTCCTCACTTGTATTATACCCTACCCTCTTTGTTAAGGCTTCTCTTTCACTCGCTCTTTCTTTCTCTTCTATTGTTATTTATTGTATGTCCTTGTGATCCCTGTTTTATCCTTGTATCTCTCCCTGTATTTCCTTGTATCTCTCCTTGTATTTCCCTGTATCTCTCCTTATATTTCCTTGTATCTCTTTATATTTCCTTGTATCTCCCCTTGTATTTCTCTTTATATTTCCTTGTATCTCTTTATATTTCCTTGTATCTCTTTATATTTCCTTGTATCTCTCCTTATATTTCCTTGTATCTCTTTATATTTCCTTGTAGCTCTCCTTATATTTCCTTGTATCTCTTTATATTTCCTTGTAGCTCTCCTTATATTTCCTTGTATCTCTTTATATTTCCTTGTAGCTCTCCTTATATTTCCTTGTATCTCTTTATATTTCCTTGTAGCTCTCCTTATATTTCCTTGTATCTCTTTATATTTCCTTGTATCTCCCCTTGCATTTCTCTTTATATTTCCTTGTATCCCCCCTTGTATTCTTGTATGTCCTTGTATCTCCCCTTGTATTCTTGTATCTCTCCTTGTATGTGGAGTTAGTGAGCTATATACAGACCCCTTCCAATCATGGCCTCTTTCCTTTTCCATTACACCAGACCCTCCTCACTTGTATTATACCCTACCCTCTTTGTTAAGGCTTCTCTTTCATTCATTCTTTCTTTATTCTCTTCTACCTACTTCAATTATTATAGCTTGTTCATTTTTGTTGACGTTTATTATTAAGTCACTCCCTTTTTTATGTTTGTTTATCTGTTTATCTATTATTAGTATTTTGTTTAGTTTGCTCCCTAACCTCCAAAAACACCCAAACACCCCCTTCGAGATCAATTTGTACATTTTTCGGTAGGAAAATGTGCCGGCCAAAGTTTCTCCTAAAATAGACGCTCACTATTGCTCGCCAGGAAATAATCGACACCTAAATGGCATGAAAGTATGTGGAGTTAGTGAGCTATATACAGAGCCCCTCCACCTCATGGCCTCTTTCCTTTTCCATTACACCAGACCCTCCTCACTTGTATTATACCCTACCTACCCTCTTTGTTAAGGGGAGGCAGACCGTTTTTTATGGACCCCCTTCTCCCGAATGTTTAGCCCCACTAGTTTAGAGATTATAAGACGTTCGGCCCATTAGGTTGGCGATTTTAACACCTTTCGCCCCATTTCGTTGTCAATGTTAAGACCTTTCGTGCAATTTAGGTGTCGATTATTTCCTGGCAAGCGTAAGCGAGCCTGCAATTTTAAGAGGAACCGGCCTTTGGCCGAGATATTTTTCTACTGAAAAATTTACAAATTTATCTTGAAGTTGGATCTAGGGTTTTTTTTTCTAAGCTTAATGGAGGTCTAGGGAGGAAACTAAAAAAATATATGAATAAATAAATTAATAGACCAAACAAACGGCCAGTCTCCCCACTCATTTCTTTCATCTCTTTTATCTACTTTCATTATTATTGGGAAGGTATTTTTCTTTACAGTTATTACTATGTCACTCCCCTTTACATTAATGGCACAGAGGCATTTTTCCACCGAAGAATGCACAAATTTATCTCGAAAGGGAGTCTTGGTATACTTTAAGCTTAATTTGTTTTCTATATGTACGAAGGAGACTAAACTCAAGCTGCCTGTGACGAGTGTCTCCCCCAAAGCCAAAAGTGTCAGAGAGTCGAATTCAAGGGACGTTGGGTAGCGTCGCATGTAATGTGTTTGTGGTGTAATGTATTGATAGCACGAGGTGTTTTGGAGGGCAGACTGGGGTTGACCTCAATATTGGTGAGGCACAGAAAAGCTTAATGGAGGTCTAGGGAGGAAAGTAAGAACAACATTAAAAATAATAATAAAATAAATATCCCCTTAACTTCTCTTAAGGGGAGATGAACCGGTTTTCTGGACCACTTTCTCCCTCATGTTTAGCCCCATTAGTTTTCAGATGTTAAGATGTTTGGCCCATTAGTTAGTCGATTTTAAGACCTTTTCTTCGTCAATATTTAGACCTTTCGTGCTATTTAGGTGTTGATTTTTTCCCTGGCGAACGATAGTGAGCCTGTAATGTTGGAAGAACCGGCATTTGGCCGGTAAATTTTTCTACCGAAAAATTTACAAATTAATCTAGAAAGGGATCTAATGGATGTTTTTTTAAATGTGATGGAGGTCTAGGAAGGAAACTAGAAAAATAATGAATACATGCAAAACTCGCCCAAAAAGTGAACCATACCCCCTTAAACCAGACCCTTGACTTGTATAAAAGCCTCTTTGTGCAGGCTTCCTCTTTCATTCGTTCTTTGTACATTCTCTACGTCTAACAACAATCACATTTATTCTCTTGTATTATTTTATTTGTCTTACCTTATCCATTTCACCCCCCCTTTACCTGTATCCATTTTAACCCTTCTGTACCGGCAACGTTTTTTAAATTTTACTCTAGCTACATTTAGACGATTTTGTGCAGTTTAAGAAGGTTCTGTGGAAGTGTAAATGGTGAAGTGGGGTAGTTCGAAGCCTGTTAATTGCTGGAGGCCATTTCTAAACTGAATTACATGGTCTAATAGTAGCCAAACTAAAATCAAAATAATGTCACCGGTACTGAATGGGTTAACTCGTACAGTACCGGTGACGTCCTTGTCTGTATATTATGGCGACTATTAGACACTTTTATTCAGATTAGGAAGGACCTCTAGCAATAATAAGGCTTCAAACTATCTCAACCAACTCTTTTACCTACCACAGGTCCTTCCTAAGCTGCATCATATCGTCTGAATATAGTCAGAATAAAATATAACACACGTATCTGGTAGTACTCAAAGGGTTAACTCATCCCCTCATCACTTATCCATTTCTGTCCTGCTTTCCATTAATCCCCTCTGTTCACCTTTATATCATCTTTATTAAGGCTTCCTCTTTCATCCACTTATTCTTTTTTATCATTGCCTTTTATCTGCTAATACGGTTATTCACTTTTAGTAGTATTCACGTTTATAATTATTATTATCTTTTAACTTCTAATATTGTCGTTCACATTCAGTATTATTCAGATTTAACATTATAATTATCTTTTAACTGTTTATACTGGTATTAACATTCAGTATTATTCACATTTATTATAATGATCTTTTAACTGCTTAAACTGTGAACATGGTGTAAAAACGCTAATCCACCGAGGGACTGTAGACAAGGTTAAGTTAGGTTAAGTTAGGTTGGGTTGGGTTGGGTTGGGTTAGGTTAGGTTAGTTTAGGTTGGGTTGGGTTGGGTTGGGTTAGGTTAGGTTAGGTTAGGTTAGGTTAGGTTAGGAATAAGCCCAACTATTTTTCCCAAGTACACTACAACCCCCTGGATCCATATCTCGAAGGGTGGTCTTGGGGGTATTTATTAAAACTTGATAGAGGTCGTGGAAGGAAATTAAAGAACATAATTATATAAAAAAAAAAAATATATATATATATATATATATATACCGGGTATATATATAAATGAACAAATAAATCAAAATCTCCCCTTGTACGATCATTGTAAGACTGGTTGCCATAAAGCTGTTCCCTTTAACTGGTTTTAGCCACTTCCCCGGTAGCTGGCCTGGCCCTGGTGTAATGGCGTGCGTTACTTAAGTTATGTATTGTGCTGAGCTGTATACGTGAGAGCTGCTGTAACAATTACTCTTCTGTTATATGTGAGAAGTACAACCCCTCCTTATACTACTACTACATATATATATATATATATATATATACAAATTAATCAAAAGCTCCCCTTGTAAGAGCATTGTAAATCTTGTTCCCATAGAGCTGTTTCCTTTAACTGGTTTTAGCCACTTCCCCGGTAGTTGGTGTAATGGCTAGCGTTACTTAAATTCTTTATTGGGGCTGAGTTGTATACGTGAGAGCTGTTGCAACCCCTTACTCTGCTGTTATATGTGAGAAGTACAACAACCCCACCTTACTACTACTACTACTACTACTACTACTACTACTACTACTACTGCTGCTGCTGCTGCTACTCTCTCTCTCTCTTACTTACTCTTCTGTTATACGCGAGATATACAACCACTCCCTCCTTCATTCCTTGTTATACGCGAGAAGTACAACCTCTCCGCTTATGTTATGCTGGAGAGCTACACTAACCCCTCCTTCTTCCTTATACGCGAGACATGCAACAACTTTCTTTCCTTTAATACGCGAGATCTCCTTACTCTCGTGTTATATGCGAGAGCTGAAACCCCTTACCCCTCTTTCTGTGTTATACTGGAGAGTTACAACAACCCCTCCTTCCTTCATTCCTCATATGCAAGACCTGCAACAATTTGTTTCCTTTTATATGCGAGAACTGCAATACCACCTTAATATTCTGCTATTCGTGAGAGCTACTACAATCCTTCATTACTACAACCCCTTGTTGTTTTTGTAGAGTGTGAACTCGGAGAGTGCTGAACGCATTACCGAGGTAATCCTATCGGGCATGGAAGCATACATTCCATTCTCTTTCTCTCAGACTAATGCTAAAAAATCTTGGTTTACTCACGCCTGTTCTACTGCTGTCCGCAATAAGGAGGAAGCATTCAAACGGTACCGACGCCTTAAAACTCAAGACTCTCATTCTTCATATGTTTCTGCCCGGAATCAAGCCAAATCTGTTCTTCGACTTGCCAAACACTCTTTCATCAATAATAAATGCACTGAACTATCCAACTCTAGCTCTTCCCAAGCTTTCTGGCATCTAGCCAAAAACCTCTCCAACAATTTCTCTTCCTCGTCTTTCCCTCCCCTTTCCCACTCTGATGGCACAACCATCACTTCTTCCTCTGACAAAGCTAAACTCTTCGCTCAAACTTTTGCTAGAAACTCCACCTTGGATGATTCCGGTGCTATTCCTCCCTCTCCGCCCTCCTCTCTCTTACTTATGCCTAATATCCTAATCTCTTCTAAAGATGTACTTTCTACCCTCTCTGGGCTTAACACTAATAAGGCGTACGGTCCGGACGGTGTTCCTCCTGTTGTTCTCAAAAACTGTGCTTCCGTGCTGACTCCCTGCCTAGGCAAACTCTTTCGTCTCTGTCTATCCTCTAACGTCTTCCCTTCATGCTGGAAGTTTGCTCACATTCAACCTGTCCCAAAGAAGGGTGACCGCTCTCAACCCTCCAACTATCGTCCAATTGCTCTTATCTCTTGTCTTTCTAAAGTTTTTGAAACTATCTTGCTTCCAAATTTCTTAAGCATTTCTCTTCTCATAATCTGCTCTCAGATCGCCAGTATGGCTTCCTTAAGGGTCGCTCTACTGGTGATATTCTTTCATATCTTACTAACTCTTGGTCATCCTCCTTTCGGGACTTCGGTGAGACTTTTTCTATTGCACTAGACATATCGAAAGCCTTCGATAGAGTCTGGCATAAATCTTTAATTTCTAAACTACCCTCCTTCGGTTTCTATCCCTCCATCTGTGCCTTTGTCTCTAATTTCCTTTCTGGCCGTTCCATAGCTGCGGTTGTGGACGGCCATTGTTCACTTCCTCACCCTATAAACTCCGGTGTTCCTCAGGGCTCTGTCCTATCTCCTATTCTCTTTCTAATTTTTATAAATGATCTCCTTAACTGTACCTTAATTCCCATCCATTCATACGCAGACGACTCAACCTTACACTACTCCATTAGTTTTTCAGAACGCCCCAGCCAGCAATCCCTCAACGACAAACGTAATGAAGCCATAGAACTCTTAAATTCTGATCTAAATACTATTTCCAATTGGGGCAGAGAAAACCTTGTTAACTTTAATGCTTCCAAAACCCAATTTCTCCATCTATCTACCCGTCAGGATCTCCCAGCGGACTATCCCTTATTCTTCAACAATACAAAAATCAACCCTTCATCTTCTCTCAATATTCTTGGTGTCTCTTTTTCTTCTGCTCTCAGTTGGAAGGACCATATTACCAGTCTTGCTAAGGCAGCCTCCCAGAAGCTGGGTGTGCTCAACCGCCTTAGGGGGTTCTTTTCCCCTGCACAGCTTCTTGCTCTGTACAGGGGCATAGTGCGCCCTTGTATTGAGTATTGTTCACATGTGTGGGGAGGTTCCTCTCACACCGCTCTCCTAGACAAAGTTGAAAGGAAGGCCTTTCGTATCATTAACTCCCGTCCAATCACCAACTCTCTGCAATCTCTCTCTCCGCCGCAATGTTGCATCTCTCTCGCTATTCTATCGCTACTATAATAATCAGTGTTCCTCAGAGCATACCACCTCCTTTACGTAGGGCACGTGGTACCCGTCTTGCAACTCAATCCCACCCCTACTCTGTGCAACTCTCCAACCCAAGAGTGAAACGTTACTCTCAAACTTTCTTCTACTCAACATCTGAGCTCTGGAACTCTCTCCCAGAATCAGTCTTTCCCTCTTCCTATGACTTAAATTGCTTCAAACTCCGTGTGTCCAGGCATTTTGGCTCGAACGTCCCTTGATTTTGGCCCTGTCACTCTTTCAACTATGGGGGAGGCACTCGCTATAGGCAGTTATGCCTTTTGCCTCCCTCAATCACATAGAAAAAAAAAAAAAAAAGTTGTAGTTCCCCAGACTGTCTGGCCAACACTCCCATGTACGGTAGACCGAAGCCGCTCCAGATGATCGGCTCCCCGAAGGGGTCAGAGAGAGAATAGATCTGTCTTTGAGAGGGCAGTAGGGGAGGGGATCATCAGCCAATGGGCTTGCACTTCCGGGCCAATGCCCCTACCGTCCGCTGACCCCCCCCCCCCCTTTGCAGTGCCAATCAATCGGGCAATCTCGCCAGCACCACCTATTGAAGGAAAAGTACGGCAGTACTGGTACAGTAAAAGAGACAAGCAGAAACGGTTAAGGTAGGGTAGAGGATGCCAAACTTCACTCTGGACAGGACCAGCCTTCACCCACCAACTCTCTGTTATACATGGTGGTGAACAATGCTTAATTAATGAGTGAATGAAAGAGGAATTAACAATCAAGAGAATACTGTATGTGTTAAAGGATAGCGAATAACAATGATTTCGAGTAATAGCGAATATTGTGTAAGTTGAAAACGTGGTGATGAGCGTAAAAGAGGTAACTGGAGCCAAGAGGGTATTATAGCATTGTAGGGGCAGGCTTAATTGGAAGGGGAAAGGTGAGTGCTATTAATTAAAGTGAATAATACTGATTGTGCGCTGGAAAAATGTAGGGAATAAGACATACAATCATTGGGTACATTGATGGTAATTTACCTTTGTATCTGTATATTCGATGGGTTTATTACTAACAATATTATTTTATAAATGTATTATTTTGGACACTTTAAATTACCCTTTTCATGCCCTTTCTAAATCCATATGATTTGGCAGTATATAATATAGGTAAAGAGTCTGATATAATGGTAAGGGGAGGAGGTAATAATATTGAATGTGAATATTAATGAACAAGGATGTTTATATATAAATAATTTTGAATGTAAATATTAATGGATACGAATATTAATAAATAAAATCATTATTATATGTGAATATTAATTAATGTGAATAGTAAAACCATATACATACATTCAGTGTAGTCGCCAATTCCAATGCGAAAATACCCAAAACAGTAAAAACACACACACATATATATTAAATGTGTAAATTACTACCAATATTTCTTTTTGGGTAAATTATTATGGTCACTTCAAATATAATTATTACAGTGTACAGTTGGCCACATAAGTTATGTTCCTCTCGGTGATCTTATACGTGGAAATACAATGCGCATGTAGTGTATTTTTTTTTTTTTATGCCGTGGTTAATTAGTCTAATTAGTCAACTGATAATTTAATGAAGCCACACTCGCCATTCATTCATACTAATATACTTTCATACACAAGATCACAAAGAGGAACATAACTGTACCTCGAGGCATATGAAAACCACACACTAATTTCCAAGCAAAATAAATTGTTTTTGTTCGTGAGTTAACAATAAAATATATGTCCTAATCTCCTTCAACAATAACAACTAGAAAAAAGAGAGAGAGAGAGAGAGAGAGAGAGAGAGAGAGAGAGAGAGAGAGAGAGAGAGAGAGAGAGAGAGCTACATAGATAGAGCTACATAGATAGAGCTACATAGATACACAGACCACACAGACCTCAAGGTCCTTACTAGGCAGTCTGGCCTTACAAACTATACATGTATATATGCATATATATATATATATATATATATATACATATATATACATATATACACCGGTACACACATATACACACATACACATACATACATACATATATATACAGTATATATACACATACTGTACAGTGCACACACATACACTTACATACATTTTTTTTTTTTTTTTTTCATATCACCCCAGCCCTCTGCAGATAGAGGTCAAGCCTTCCCTTGAAAGCGTTTATTGTGTCGCTCTCCACCACTCTCGCTAGTAGTTTATTCCACTCTGTCGTCACACTGTAGGTGAAGAAACTCTTTGTGACATCTAGGTTTGCCTTTTTGGTTTTTAATTTCATTCCATTTCCGCGAGTTTGATTAGTATTGTTTAATGTGAATAGTGCATTTACATCGACTTTGTCGAAACCTTTTAGTATCTTAAAGCACTCAATAAGCTGACCCCTCAACCTCCTCTTTTTTAATGAGAACAGGTTCAATCGTTTAAGTCTTTCTTCATATGGTTTATTTCTTAATGAGGGTATCATCTTCGTCGCTCTACGCTGTACTGACTCGAGTCTTACAATGTCCTTGATCAGATAAGGTGACCAGAACTGCACACCATATTCAAGGTGGGGCCTCACCATACTTTTGAACAGTGGCACTATTACGTTTTCATGTTTATATGTAAATTTTCGTTTAATAAAGCCCAATGCTATGTTTGCCTTATTTGCAGCTGCTATACATTGGTCGGAAGTTTTTAGGTTTTCAGATATTAGTACCCCTAGGTCTTTTACTACCGTTGCGGTTTTTATTTGTTTGCCATTCATTTCGTATTTGTATTTCATATTTCTGCTACCAACCTGCAGCACCTGACATTTATCGACATTTTGCCATTTTTTCGACCACTCTGATATTTTGTTAAAATCAGATTGCAACGCATTTCTATCATCTTCGTTCAGGACTGTATTTCCTATTTTTGTATCGTCGGCAAATTTGGAAATGGTGTTGTTTACCCCTACATCAATATCGTTAATGTAAATGAGAAACAGGACCGGTCCAAGGACTGAACCCTGTGGAACTCCACTAGTGACAGGCTCCCACTCCGATTCCACTCCATTTATAAGAGAGAGAGAGAGAGAGCGAGCGAGAGAGAGAGAGAGAGAGAGAGAGGTGAGGGGACAAGATAATGTATAATTTTAAACAGCGAAAACAGTATATACGACAAATGAAACTGGGATGTTTGTGTTAGCCTACCTTTGTATTTGCAGCCCCCGTGCATATTATGGTAAGCTAAATTGTTTTACATTGTTATATTTAGTCTCGATTTACCTGTTAGTTTATCTTATATTTGTTCATACTTAAAATCATGAAGTGTATAAACATTTGTAGACAAATATCCATAACAGAAAAAAACTTGAAAATCTTCGTTAACAAAAGAAAACAAATGAAGAAACAAATAACACACACACACACACACACACACACACACACACACACACAGTTTCTCTCTCACTAAAGTAAACCAAGAAAAACATTTAGCATTAGAAAGGCACACACGGGAGCCAAAACAAAGGATCAAAGAGGGACATAATTTTTAGAGCTAGCCTTAAGGTGACCCCGAGAGAGAGAGAGAGAGAGAGAGAGAGAGAGAGAGAGAGAGAGAGAGAGAGAGAGAGAGAGAGAGAGAGAGAGAGAGAGAGAGAGAGAGAGAGAGAGAGAGAGAGAGAGAGAGAGAGAGAGAGAGAGAGAGAGAGAGAGAGAGAGAGAGAACACTAAAACAAAGAGAGGGAAGAGGAAGGAAGGACGAAACTGAAAATGCAAGACAGAAAGCAAGACAAAAGGCAAATAAACCTAAAGAAAATGACAAAATAACAGAGAATGGGACAAAAAATATATAAAGTTGACAAAATAGAGAGAGAGAGAGGGAGAGGGAGAGAGAGAGAGGGAGAGGGAGAGGGAGAGGGAGAGGGAAGGGTTATAATGAAACCTCTCAAGTCTGGACCAGTACCCCACAAGTCAGACTCACATACCCAGTACAGTACACCTTTAAGAATGCCGTTCATGTATTACACTGATTCCGTGCCCCGATACTCACAGGCCATTTACGACGTCTTATACCCCTCTGAGTGTCGTGAGCCTTCTCTGATCGTCGTATCTTAACCCCTTCACCACTATTACGTAATTTCCATCATATTCTGGTTACCAGTAGATGATATTATTTTGTTTATAATCTACCTCTATGACTTAAATGGGTAAATACGATCTCAATAGACCTTCTTAATAATATAGGTCCTTCTTAAACTGCATGCAATTATCTAATTATAACCCAGAGTCAAAGGTAAAAACGGCTTCATGGTGCTGAAGGGGTTAAATATCGACTTCACCTTATATCCCTCTGATTGTCGTATCTTAAATGCCAACTTACCCTTAAACCCCTCTGATTGCCATATCCTTAATACAGTCATCACCTTATATCCCTCTGATTGTCGTATCTTAAATGCCAACTTACCCTTAAACCCCTCTGATTGTCATATCCTTAATACAGACATCACCTTATATCCCTCTGATTGTCGTATCTTAAATGCCAACTTACCCTTAAACCCCTCTGATTGTCATATCCTTAATACAGACATCGCCTTATATTCCTCTGATTGTCGTATCTTAAATGCCAACTTACCCTTAAACCCCTCTGATTGTCATATCCTTAATACAGACATCGCCTTATATTCCTCTGATTGTCGTATCTTAAATGCCAACTTACCCTTAAACCCCTCTGATTGTCATATCCTTAATACAGACATCGCCTTATATCCCTCTGATTTTTTTTTTTTTTTTTTTTTTTCTATATTCCAACTACTCCCTCTCGGGCATAGGCTGAGAGCCTGTACATTCCACCGTTCAACACGGTGAAGCTCGTGAGGTCTTGTTCCAGCCTGGGGAGTGAGACATGTGAAGCATCCATCATGGCTCGAAGCAGCTCCATCTCTGAAGCGGCTGGTTGCTTCGTTCAAGTGCTTCACCGTCTCACCCTCCAGACTCAGATCCTCACTCTCAGAACGCCACCTATTGAGCAGTGAACTCACTAATGATTGTCGTATCCTAAAGCGATAGGGAGTCTGTATTTTTAGTAGAAACCGACTTTCGGCCGGGACATTTTTCTACACAAAATATTACAAATTTATCTCCAAGACCGTTTGATAGCGGTCTAGGGAGCAAATAATACAAACTATATAATGATAATAAATAATAATACATAATAAAATAACCCAACCTTAATCCACTGGTTTATTATGCCTCTCACCCCGCCGTAACTTATGGCGGGGAAATTATGGCGTAAATAAGCTGTTAATTCATTGGTTTGTTATGCCTCTCACCCCGCCGTAGCTATCTAACCCGTTTTGCTATCACAGATTCTTCTTAAGCTGCACAAAATCTTCTAAATATAGAGAGAATAAACATTAAAAGACATCACTGGTACAGAAGGGGTTAAGTTGGCAATAATGCTGCCGCCCTTGCCAACCGTAAATATTCTATCTATCTATCTATTGCCTGACGCCGTGATTCCCGAAGGGGA
Source organism: Paralithodes platypus (assembly GCA_032716605.1). Classification (NCBI taxonomy): domain Eukaryota; kingdom Metazoa; phylum Arthropoda; class Malacostraca; order Decapoda; family Lithodidae; genus Paralithodes; species Paralithodes platypus. The sequence goes on from CM064519.1 coordinate 41,901,570, forward strand.
GGCCACGAACGAAACGCCCCCATGCACTTCTGTCCCCAGTCAGTCGACGCCCCTCCTCCCAACCAGCACTGCCTTCATCCATATACTTCTTCACTCCATCCTTCCACCTCGCTCTCGTACACCCTCTTAGTCATTCTCTCGCTTCCCATACGTTCCATATGGCCGAACCATCTCAAGGTGTTCCTTTTCACACTTTCCAGCACATCTACCTCCACACCACACCTCCTTACTTCCTCGTTTGTCTGTCTATCCCTCCATGTAACTCCGCACGCACTTATCAAATAACTCATTTCCACCCCTCTCACTCTTGGTATGAGTCTCTCCACCAACGTCCATGCTTCGCTTCCATAAGTCAGTGTCGGGATTACCACACTGTCATGCAAGGACTTCTTCACTTCCATACTGACCACCCTATTTCTTGTTACTGCTTTCAGCGTTCCTACAACTCTCTTCCCCTGTTGCACCCTCTCCCGCACTTCTTCATCCACACTCCCATCTTTACTCAGCACACTGCCCAGATATTTAAATGAGCTGACAATCTCCATAGCCTGACCGTTCAACTTCACCTCACACTCTGTGGCTTCACCCCTTTTGAAAACCATAACCTTGCTCTTCCCCGCATTTACCTTCAGATTCCGTTTTTCGCACACTGTTCCAAACATATTTACCAGACCCTGCAACTCCCATTCATTATTGCTCATCAGAACTGTATCATCAGCAAACAGCAGTACAGGTAGCAGCTTCCACTCGTTTCCCTCCCTTATCAGCGATACACCAACATCTACTGCTCTTCCTTGTATTTATTACATGACTCCATCTATATACTGTATACAGTAAATATTAGGGTATCTTTTTAAGTGTACTAAGACACAGAAGTGAGCGTCGCAGCAAAGTTCAATCCACGGGTCAGTCAGCTGATATAAAAGTGTTATGAGGACACTAACTTTTATATGGCCACCCCGTCTCCTTTCACCCCTTCTGTATCGGCGACGTCTTTTTGTTTACTTTATTCTAGCTATATTTAGACGATTATGTGTAGCTTCAGAAGGATATGTGGTAGTAGAAAGGGTTAATTAGGATAGTTCGAAGCCTGTGAATTACTGGAGGCCCTTCCTAAACTGAATAAACTCTTCTATCAGTAGCAACCATAAAAGCCAAAGGACGGCACCGGTACTGAACGGGTTAAGGGGAGATTTCCACTTGAGGGATTTTTTTCTGGACTCCTTGCTCCCTCATGTTTAGCCCCATTGTTTTCCAATTTTAAGACGTTTGCCCCCATTATTTTGACGATTTTAAGAACTTTCAACCCATTTCTGTCAATTTTAACACCTTTCGTGCCATTTAGGTGTCGATTTTATCCTGGCGAGCGATAGCGAGCCTGTAATTTAAGAGGAACCGGCTTTCAGCCGGGACATTTTTCTACCGAAAAATGTACAAATTTATCTTGAAAGGGGCTCAAGGGGGTGTAATCTTAAGCTTGAAGGATATCTAGGGACCAAACTAAAAACCTCCCCTTAATCCATTCAGTACCGGTGACGTCCTTTTCACTTTATTCTGGTTACTATTAGACGGTTTTATTCAGATTATAAAGAGCCTCCATCAATTAGCAGGCTTTGGACGATCTCAATTAACCCTTTTTACTACCATAGATCCTTCTTAAACTGCGCAAAATCGTCTAAATATAGCTAGAATATAAATGTAAAAGACGTCGCCGATACAGAGCGGGTCATTGGACGATATGGCGTGAAAACAACGAACGCTGCCTTCAGAAACGGGCATGGTAATCCGCATAGTAAACAACAGAATATATTATTATTATTATTATTATTATGTTTATGTTTATGTTTGTTATTATTATATTATTATTATTATTATTATTATTATTATTATTATTATGTTTATGTTTGTTATTATTATATTATTATTATTAGGGGTTCGTCCCCTACGGGGAACCCCTATTGTAATCATTAAACCTGGAATTTCATCCAAATGTTTCTTACGCGCCGGTTTCGACGCAATAACTCCAGAACCGCTTTTTGGATCGGGATCAAACTTTCACAAGAGGTACGTTTTTGTATTGGGCAACTTTTGATATGCTAAACATCCGGCATGGTAGCCAAACAGGTCCGTGGCAGCCGATTTCCCGAAAAACTTGACGCCTAAATACCGTCTCTCCCACTCACAGGAAACGACTGGGCTTTGGCATACGCACTCCCCTACTAATGCTCCGCAAATTTTATAGAGAAGGTTTTGCTTTTGCACGTGGGTTTTTTTCCGGCAATCTTGAAAAAAACTCTAATTCCACTTAAAATTCCACATCTTGAAAACTACGCCGATGATCAGAGCCATGCTTGCGTAGTTGGGTGAGGCTCGCGATTCCGAACGTTTTGATACCAAAAAAATGTAAATGGGTGGAATAGTTTGGCCGCAGCATTGAAAACTGTCTATTCTTAAATTACTTTAAAACCGAATTCGCTACCACACACAAAGTTTACCGTCTACAGTCTATAGGCTTCCACGCATCCCCCAGTTTTGCTTAATAACATCATCTCTTTATTATTCAGTCCTAACTTTTGTTTTTTTATTGAACTCTCTCAAAACCGTTCGAGTCCCTACGAATTCCAGCAATTATTTAGCCAACCTACCTATACATACCTACCCTACCAAATAATAATGATAAATTCAAATTTATTTTTGGTAAATGACTGAGTATTGGCTAAGGTTTTTAACAATTCCTCCCTTTGCCAAATGCTTAGTTTAATAACAATGATATGGACCTTTAAAGTTTTGGCAATTGCCCGTGTGACTCCTATTTTAACCCTCCTAAAGTGTTACCACGAAATAACGCTAGATCCTTTCTCAAAAGTCGCTAGCATGTTGCTACATAGCCAAACAATGTTAGGATAATGCTGCAATTTCTAAAGAGTTTTGGTTTGTTTGTTTTGCAAATTTTACAATGTAGTATGACTAGAATGTCTGAAATTTTCAAATTATCCCTAGTAAATGTCTCTAGATATAAAAGAAATGGCTGCTAGATTGAAGTAAATAGCTCTACATTTAGCGGTAATATGTAGCTTTACAACTGGCACCACTGCAACCACCACCTCCCTCCCACCCTCCCAGTAGTCTCCACAAAATACCGCTAGATCCTTTCTCAAAAGTCGCTAGCATGTTGCTACATAGTTAAACAATGTTAGAATAATGCTGCAATTTCTAAAGAGTTTTGGTTTGTTTGTTTTGCAAATTTTACAATGTAATATGACTAGAATGTCTGAAATGTTTAAATTATCCCTAGTAAATCTCTCTAGATATGAAAAATTGGCTGCTAAATTGAAGTAAATAGCTCTACATCTAGCGGTAATATGTAGCGATACAACTGGCAACACTGCCTAGCCCTTCCATCCTCCGTCTCTCCTCCCTCATCTATGTATCAACAATCACTCTAGTGAACTTTCGGTATTTAGTTTATTCAGCTTAATACTATTTATCCACATAAAATAGAAACCTATCACGATTGTTGTCTAATACAAACATAGATAATGCTATTACATATTATTTGAACATGATGTCGAATTTAGCAGTTGCTGTACGTGACAATCTGTGACAGAACCGAAAGCTTCTCTTGCCGTGTAGTACTCAAAGAAAGCAGGGGTACTTAAGCCAAGTCAGAGATGCAGAGGTAACTTTTACAATGCATTATAACCCTAGACAGACACCAATATACCACTAAATCAGACAAATATCACTACAAAAAAGATAGGAAAATATTATATTAATGTCCTAGGTATTTGAAATTATGCAAATGAGTAAAATCCATTATGATATTATGATATGGGATCGATTAGTATCTGGCAACAGTGTTGCACAAAATTTTCTGAACGTATGCGAACTTCGGAGTATTTATCCCATTAATATACGCATCTATCACTATTTAAATGTAATACAACCATACACAGTGCTATTACATATTATTTGAACATAATATAGGATGCTCTTTCCTTTAAACCATTTTCATATCTATTCACGAAAAATATAGGCCTAGCCTAACTAAGCCTAGGCAGCACTACCGGTAGGTACGAATTTATCAGTTCGAATTTTGATTGAGAGTGGGATTAGGCCTAGGCCTAGCCTAGGGCTTAACAAGTTAACATGGGATACTATTTGGGGTTTGGGAATAGACTGAGGCTGCTTTAGGCCTAATTAGGTCAAATTAGTCAAATTGAGACAGTTGCATAGCCTAGGCCTAGGCCTATTAAGCAAATATTTTACGGTTAGGCCTATACTGATGTTTTGGACCGACAGTTAGCCCATCGATCTTTTTAGGCCTAATAGGTCCGGTAGAGCATATACATCACTGCTATATATGTCATTAGGCCTAAGAGCTGAAATGTATTATAAGGGAGAAAAAAACCAAAAACGCTAAAATACATATATACTGTAAAACAATAAGTTTTTCAGCCAGTACCCAACCAGCGGGGGTGTGGGGGCGGCAGCCCCCACCCATATACTAGGTTAGGTTAGGTTAGGTTGTTAAGTTAGGCTAATAGGCCTAGCACATAGGCTAGCCTACAAAACAAAAAAAAAAAAAAAAAAAAAGCGGGGATGTGGGGGCGGCAGCCCCCACCCATATACTAGGTTAGGTTAGGTAAGGTTGTTAGGTTGGGCTAATAGCCTAGAACATTAAAAAAAAAAAAAAAAAAGTCTAGCCTAACCCAACCAGCGGAGGTGTTGGGGGCGGTAGCCCCCACCCATAATACTAGGATAGGTTAGGTAAGGTTGTTGGGTTAGGCTAATGTCTTCCCAAAGTTGACTATTTTTATAACATGAGATATTAGGTTACCCACTCCACCCCGAGCCAGCTTTCGTCAAAAGTTGGCTCGGGTATTCACAAAATTGGGTTGTATGGGTTTGCAATTTGGGAAAACCCGAGCCAAGTTTTGATACAAAACGCTATATTAATGTATTTTTACGCGTTTAACCCCTCATTTTCCCTGAACTTCATAGCCCTCCCCACTAGTGGGGGGTGTTTTTAGATTGTTGGATAATGGGTAAATACTCATTTCAGCTCCTCTTCAGTATTAGACCACACTATATCTCAAGGAGAAATTACAGAAAACAAACTAAAACTTACTGAAATCGCTGTCGGTCCAAAAAGTCAGGTTTACCTATTTTACCAATCTACAATAGGCCTAGTCTATTCGCTGTAAGTAGGCAAGAAATCATGACCTAGGCTATAACCTCTGTAACTAAAAAACAACTAGGCCTAGAGTGATCAAGCTAATATGTGACCATATGTCGACCATTTGGGAAGAGTCGGTCAAGGAATAGCCTAGATGTGGAAATTTGCTGCCAATTTGCTCTAGCCCTATTTGATATACAGAGGTTAGAGGTCATTGTTGAGGCCCCCCCCTCATGACATATTGTCATCATCTTATATATTGCCAGCAGGGGGCAAATAACCGAAAAAAAATCGCCGTCAAAATAGACGCGAACTTAACCACGGCGATCGACACATGTAAACATGGCGGTGGAGCGGCGCCGAAAGCTTGCATTCATGTTCCCGTCCATTTTGAATGCCGTTGGATACAATAATATGTTGAGGGGGGCAAATAGGCCTAACCAAACTGCGGCGATCGACCATGTAAACATGACGGCGGCGGCGGCGGTGGACGCTTGCGATCATGTTCCCGTCTATTTTGACTGCCATTGGATACAATAATATGTTGAGGGAAGGGCTTTGCGGCAATTTTTTTGGTTGTTTGCCCCCTACTGGCAATATATGATGATAACATGTCATGGGGGGGTGAGGGGGGGCTTTCAACATATTATTGTATCGAATGGCCTTCAAAATAGACAGGAACATTATCCCAAGCGTCCAACGCCGACACCGCCGCGGCTGCTGAAAAACAAGGAAATTAGCAATAGGTTTCATTGTGAACTGGAGGAAATTAATAGAAATAAGGAAGCTAGGCCTAGCGATGTAAATAGTCAATGGAATTTCCTTAATAATGACAATTATATGTATAAAGTAAAAACAATATATTTTACATAATTTATTGCATATCTTACATATTTAAACAAATATATATTAAAAATAGTTTAACCACACCACTGAGTTCCCCAAAAATACTCTAATAGGGCTGGCCTGAAGAATTAGATCAAGATGGACAACCAATCAACACATGATAGGTAGGGAAGGGCAGGTTAACAACGGCGATCGACAAATGTAAACATGACGACCGTACACTCGGAAACTACATCCATCCCCATTAGCCTAACCTAACAACCTTACCTAACCTATCCTAGTATTATGGGTGGAGGCTGCCGCCCCCTAGACCCAGTACGTTGGATACAAAACTAACCCTCACGTAACACCTAGTATATGTCCCTAGTACCCAGTACGTGGGATACCACGCTAACCCTTACGTAACACCTAGTATATGTCCCTAGTACCTAGTATTTGGGATACAATACTAACCCTTACATAACACCTAGTATATGTCCTAGTACCCAGTACGTGGGATACAAACTAACCTTCACCTAGCATATGTCCCTCACTCAGTACACCTTTCACCCTCACTACCGTTCGTGAGTCTTCATACATCTTCATTATCACACGCACCAGCCACTCCTCTACGCCAAATTTTCTCCTAGCCTACTGCACAACTTCTTACTTTCAGTAGAGACGTGATTTTCCGGGCCCGTCGTAAGACCACCGTCTCAACCGAGCCGTCACAAGATCATCACAGGACAGGAAAAACAACACAGGCTTGCTCCAAGCCAGCACACATCTTACAAATATATAAGCTAGGCTATACAACTTTCATTTCATCGGAATAACATTCACCGCCAATTTAATTATCATTAGGATTATATAAATGCAATTCTGATATGAAAAAACAATCGGTAAATAGCATAGCCTAGGCCTAGTCAAAGCTGGGGTTTGTTGTTGTTTCGTGGACAAAATTTAACCAAGCGTACTGTCCCACATTAATTTATTATCAACAATTGGATATACGTTACTGTGGGCTCTTATTACTCTACTTCCTAATAATAGGCAAGTAAATTATAACATAATGTTTGGATAAATAAATTAGAATGGAGAAACAGTAAGTTGAGTGAGATGTTTCAGCTTGCCGTCAACCCAGCTCCGGAGCTCTCTTGCCGTCGCAAGAGAATATTGGTGTCTCGCTTGCTAAAGGTGGGCTTGCGACGGGACCAGAAAAACAGTTTTTTTCGGGTAGATGTTGCGACGGTGGTCTTGAGACGGGACCGGAAAAACACCTCTTAGATATCTTTCCTGCAGCTGCCTGACTATGAAGTTATCATACCTTCAAAGACTCTCTCACACTCACAGACCTTCATGACTTGGCCAAGCATTTTCAGGCCTCTTATAGCAGTTGCAATGGGAGCCTAACTCTGAAATCACTAGATAGTGCCTCCAGAACCATAAAAAAGAGGAGAGGGCTTAATTAACACACTTCCCTGTTGGACTCCGACGCGAACTGAAAACTCATCACTCAGTACCCTCACGTAACATCTAGTATATGTCCCTAGTACCCAGTACTTTGGATACAAACTAACCTTCACCTAACACCTAGTATATGTCCCTAGTAACCAGTACATGGGATATAAAGCTAACCCTTACCAAATATCTAGTACCGTACTGTATGTCAATCCAAGGTCCTCCTGCTAACGAAGAAGTTCCTGAGGTTGGCGGGGCGTCTCTGTCGACTGCGGGGCATGGGTGCCCTCCCCTGAAATCTACGATGTCCCCGTCCTCCCTGTGAAACCTCTCCACCCTGGGGTCCTTTCCGCCCGGATAGGGTGACATAAGCTTCACAGCTTCACTACCCTATATCCTCAACAAGAAGTACTGTATATGTCCCTCACTCAGCTGTACACCTTTCACCCTCACTACCGTTCGTGAGTCCTTGTACATCTTCATTATCACATGCACCAGCCACTCCTCAACGCCAAGTTTTCTCCTAGCCTACTGCACAACTTCTCTGGCCACCTTATCAAAGGCCTTCTCCCAGTCTCAGCGGTCTGCAAACAGAACATCAGATCCCTATCTTTTAAGTACATACAGTACATACAGTATCTTTCCCTTATCATACCTTCTAAGACTCTCTCACAGACCTTCATGACTTAGTCAAGCATTTTCAGGACCCTTATAGCAGTTCCCAGGGGAGCCCAACTCTGAAATCACCAGATAGTGCCTCCAGAACCATAAAAAAAAAGAGGAAAGGCTTCATTAACACAGAGCCCTGGTGGACTCCGACGCGAACTGAAAACTCATCACTCAGTACCGGTACATCTTTCACCCTCACTGCCGTTTGTGAGTCCTCATACGTCTTCATTATCACACAAATACCTTCATGACTTGAATTGTGCCGTGTCCTAGCATGAAACCAAACTGCATATCGTCAATATCATACCTTCAAAGACTTTCTCACAGACCTTCATGACTTGATCAAGTATTTTCAGGCCCCTATAATTTTCCCTATCCAATGAGTCCCCTTTGCTCGTATACAGTATATACTGTAATATACTTTTGTGCCATTCATCAGAGATTACTTCCTCTCTGATGATGAAGTTAATTAGCTCATTGAACACACCTACTCCTTTCTCACCTGAGACCTTAATCATCTCGGCTAGAATGCCAGAGCATCCTGCAGCTTTTCTGTCCTTCATTAAGTTATTGCACTGCTTACAAAAGCTGGCACAATCACAGGGAGGGGGAGTATTGGCTTTTCGTTGCTAAGCTTCTCTATTCCATTCAAATTCCATGTTGAATAATCTTTCGTAGTGTATCACAAACTTATTTTATAATGGAAAATAATGCATGAGGAGGGCTGGGTAGGCCTATTAGTATTTTGTGAAATAACTTAAATTAGGTTAGGCTATAGTATACTTCATTAGGTTATTAGGCCTATGAGAAACCAGGCCTAGGCCTAGCTTAATTTTATTTCACTGCTCAACATATTTTTTTTTTTTTTTTAGCTTTTGAGCTCTGCATAGGGCTATATTCAGGTAGGCTTGGGTTTTAGTAAAATTGCATTAGGCTATGCTACATATTTTTACTTCTATTGGAAAGCACAGGCCTACACAATAGTACACATGTTAAAGAATTTAACCTAGCCTACCACAATTTAGCCTAGACTGAAAGAACAAACAAAAATAGGCTAGGCTAATTGCAGCTAAATAATTTAGCCTAGCCTCACCAATTTAGCCTAGACTGAAAAAACAAAACAAAAATAGGCTAATTGCAGTTTTGGTAAGCGTTGTAGTTGTGGGCATACCAAAAGCTTTGTTTATGTAGCCTAGTTGCACGCTCACAGTTAGGCCTACATTCGCTTCTAATTTAACTGCTGGGGTAAACTTGGTAAAGCCACCCTCAATCCGCCGGCCGGTAACAAAACAATTTACCCAACGCCTGGCCGTGAGATACAATAAAGGGTTGAAGGGGCTTTATCCCCCTATGACTTATTGTCATCATCATCTATATCACCAGCAGGGGCAAATAACCACAGTCAAATTAGACGCGAATGTAACTGCGAGCGTGCGACTACGTAAAGAAAGGGGACGATAGACCCGCTAACACAACTCTTAACGCATTTTTTCTAATGTATTAGATTTTTTTATATTTATGACCTCAACAGTTGAAAGATGACAATTTTATGGTTTATTTTAGGCTATACAAACACATTTGCTTTGTAACTTAGATACTCATATTTATGCTTATTATTGCAGTACGAGTGTGTTTTTTTCTTTTTATATGTAGGCCTAGGCTAAACAAATGTTAGTTTTTGTTTTATAGGCTAAACTAGGCTGAATTTATGCTAATAAATATTAATTGGAGGGAGCAAATCTGTCAAGGAATAGCCTAGATGTGGAAATTTACAGCCAATTTGCTCTAGCCCTTTTGAGATACAGAGGTTAGAGATCGTTGGATACAATAATATGTTGAGGGAGTCAATCGCCCCCCATGACATATTGTCATCATCATATATATTGCCAGCAGGGGGCAAATAGCCTAGGCCTAGCCTAACTACAACAAAAATCGCCGTCAAAATAGACGCGAACTTATATTAACTACGGCGATCGACCATTGCCCGCACCGGCCGTCCCCCGGTTATTGTTGAGGTCCTGAGGAACCGTATGACTTTGACGAGCTCTTCCCTCTGCTGTCTCCGCATCCCATGTATCGTCGTACGGTACCCCTTCCCCTCCACATCCTACATCTGGTCGTTCTACATATGCCTCCTAAGCCTCGCCTCGTCCCATCACTGAGCATGTGGATGGGCGTCCCTTTCTGGCTTCAAAGATGGATTCCTTCCGACAGCTCCTACTGGATTGTCTGGGGTTGGTTGATAAGGGCACCTCGCTTCAAGACATTGCTCTGGCCCTAGTACCGTGGTTTGTAGGTCTCTGGTTCACCACCTGATGACCTGCTATTGGGTTGTTGCCTTTACAGTGTTACGGTTCTACGAATGACCTAGAATGAAAGTGACACGGTGGTGAATTTTAACCTTAACTATAAACTAATTTAATTGTGACATAGGATCTCCGCGACTACGGTAGGGCCGGAGTGGGCGAGTATACGCCTGAGGTTGCCCCAAGACAAGACAAGACAAAATTCTAGTGCTGGTTTACTCAGATTTTGTGAGTTTTAATTTAGCCTAGCCTAGGCCTAAGAGTTCAGAAAATTTGCAAAATGCACCCCATACTAGCCTACCCATAGCCTAATAGGCCTAGTGATTCTTTTTTGGCAGACCACCCACAAATTTTCATATAGCCTAGGCCTAGGCTAGCCTAAGTTCTGGAATGCATGTTGGAATAGCCTTCCTATAAACTGTAGGCTAGGCTACTTCCTTTTAATTTAAGTTTGATTCTTTGGAAAATCTATTAGGCCTAGACCAGGGCAGGAAAGTAACATTTAAAATGACGTGTAAAAAGTCGCCCATAAACGGGGCCACTATGTTATTGTAATTTGGGAGCTTATTTCGTCTGTTGATTGACTTTGTCCTTAATTGGGGATCCTATGAATTAGCACAGATGATGATGACTTACCGTACATCATAATACTGACGGGCCGACGTGGGGGGCAGAGCCGCAGAGACCCCCTCAACATATTTGGTGTCCCACAGTAACTTTTAATGGGATGGATGTAGTTACCGGGTGTACGGTCGTCATGTTTACATAGGGCGATCGTCGCGGTTAACTTCGCGTCTATTATGACGTCGATTTTTTTCGGCATATTTCATTTTATTCACTTCCGTTTATATTTAGGCTATAATCTAGCTTTGGCACGACAATAACCCTAACCTAGTCTTTCTTAAAGATTCTTCTAATCTTCCAGTAGCCTATAGCCTAATTTAGGTCATTTTTAAAGGCACACAATTAAATGGTTGGTATTTTAAACGACACTACTGCAGCATTATGAGAAACAATTTATTAGAGATAATAGGCAACAATAGATTCGCCATATTTTTCTCCATAAGCTATAGTCCGCATGGAGGATTTTCGTTATCGACAAATTGAAAAAATTCCCACTTCACAGACAAAATAGACAAATACACCAAAATTGGGGTGTGGGGGCAGCAGCCCCCACCCATAATAGCCTACTATAATAGGTTAGGTATGGTGTTAGGTTAGACTAGGCTAATGTCATTTCAAAGGGGTATAGGCCTATTAAACACTAGGATAGCCTATACCTGGTCAAGGTAAGTCCTGCTGTAGTCAACTTGAATGCTACCTTAAATTGTAATATTAGACTAGGCATAGCCTATAGAAAAAATAGCCTAGCCTACTTATTTATTGTAGCCTATAATATAGGCCTAGCCGGGTAGAATGTAGAGTTCGGGCGTACCACCACCATTGTTTACACTGCGCAGAGCGGCGACGGAAGCTTGCCATAATTTTCCCGTCTATTTTGACTGCCATTGGATACAATAATATGTTGAGGGGAGGGCTTTGCGGCAATTTTTTTGGTTGTTTGCCCCCTACTGGCAATATATATGATGATGACAACACGTCATGGGAGCAAAGCCCCCCCTCAACATATTATTGTATCCAATGGCATTCAAAATAGAAGGGAACATTATCGCAAGTGTCCGACGCCGCCACCGCCGCCGTAATGTTTACATATGTCGATCACCGTGGTTAAAGGCTGTTTCACACATAGCCGAGTCGGGTGAGCGAGCTCACCCAACACGAGTCAACACATCGTCGATTATTCGCCGTCCGCTGGAGGCATGAGTCGGCCACGAGTAGCAATTGTTTTCCACGAGTCAAGGCGAGTGTAACACGAGTTAACCTCGATTCAATAGCGAGTCAACACGTGTTCATGCAAGAGTTTGTACGAGTAACTGAGAGGTCAAAACGAGTGTTAACACGCAACCCAACACGAGTGTCAAAAATTTTGAAAAATAATGGCCTACATTCCAGCGGCACGTAAAACAAGAGTATGGACGAGGTCCACTGCGATTGTTACACGGATCAACACAATTTTTATACGGATCAACACGAAAGACAACGCGTTGACTCTCGTTGGATCTCTGTTGCAACAACGCTGTTGACCTCCAGTGTTACAAAGTCCATGTAAACTCTCGTTGATTCTTCCTACATTTTTGAATAATAACCGGTATTTCAAATGACCACTTGCTTTTTTCCCGTGTTACACCTCGTGTTTCTTTTTTTCTCAGTGGATCGTGTTTACTCTTGTTTAACCCTCAGTGGTTTTTTCACTTGTGTTTGAAATCGTGTAAACTCTGGCATCATGGGGGCACCAATTTTTGGCACCTCACATTCGTGCTTTCTACTCTTGTTGATTACGTGTTGCATGTGTGGTTACCACATACGTGTTGTTGCGTGTAGACACGTGTTGCCTGCTTTCGTCAACGTCGAAATGATGACGAAAAGCGACGAACACAATCACCAAAGAGTGTTAACACAGGTTTAACAACGCAGTCAACACGAGGTTAACACGAAATAACGAAGAGGTATTCCAGAGTCAAACCACGTATGTACACGAGGTCTACACGTATTTAGGCCACACTCATGGGTACTTCTCTTGCCACGGGACCTCCAAAAAAATTTCGTGCATGCATGAAATTTTTTGGACCCCGTGGCGAGTACCCACGAGTTGTGTCTCGAGTATACACGAGCGTAGCACGAGTACCTATTAAACGAGTGTTGAGGAGTCATCGAACGAGTCATTGCTGAATAGCAAAATTTCAATCAATCGTGTTTGGAACTCGCGCACCGACTCGGCCTATGTGTGAACCAGCCATTTAGTTCGCGTCTATTTTGAAGGCAGTTTTTTTCCGGTTATTTGGCCTCCTGCTGGCAATATTATATGATGATGACAATATTCATGGGGGGGTGACCCCCCTCAACCTTTACTGTATCCAAAAGCAGTCAAATAGACGGGAACATGATGGCCAGCATCCGCCGCCCGCTAGCCTGCGTAGTGTAAACAAGGCTTGGCTGTACACCCGAACTCTACATTCTACCCCACTATATTTTCCAACTAAGTAGCATAACCGAGGATTATCAATGATCAATCCCAGTCAGAAACGTCCATGCTTCCCTCCCATTAAGTCAATGTCATCGGGATTACCACACTGTCATGCAAGGACCTTCTTGACACTTCCATGCTGATCACCCTATTCTTCTTACTTCTTACTGCTTTTCAGAGTTCCTACAAACGCTCTTATCCCCTGTTAACACTTTCTCCCACATATTCTTCATCCATAGGCCTACTCACAATCTTTACTCAACACACTGCCCAAAATACTTACAATGAGCTGACATTCTTCATAGCCGTTCAACCTCACCTTCACACTCTATGTGTTGCAAAAACCCCCATTTCAATGACCGATAATACCCTGCTCTTCCTAGCATTTACCCTCCAGATTCCGTTTTTTCACTACACTGTTCCCAAACATATTTACCTGAAACCCCCCCTGCAACTCCCATGCACTATCGCTTCATCAGAACTGTGTTGTCCAGTCAACAGTAGTACCGGTACTTTAACTGTTGAGAGCAACTTCCACTCTCGTTGTCCTTCCCTTAATCAGCGTTACACCAATGTCCGCTGGCTCTTCCTTGTATTTCTTTTCATGACCTCCATCCATATACTGTACTGCGTTATATATTGGAAACAACCATCGGGACATCACATACACTCTTGCTTTAAAACAACCCAACATTCAGATTAAAAGAAACTCGCGTGCTGTTAATTAATCCACACATACGCTGACAACCCTTTTTGCACACCCTCATACATGCTCCTTAATTGCTTCATCGCAGAGAGCAACGTTCTGCCATAACTAACTCCGTATATTGTTCAGTAACCGGTACCGGTACCTTTCCACATACCTTCTCTATCAATTCTGGGTCATAGGTCTTCTGCCAACTCGCATAAATGCAGCATACAGACTTTTGTCGCTTCTCAAGATATTTCTCCACAACACATTTCCGGGGCAAAAAATCTGAGCTACCACATTCTCATTCCCTTCCTAAGAGGGGACTACAGTATGCTAACCGGTTTCCTCCCCATGCAATACTGACTGAAAATGCCCAAATATATTGCATGTCCTCTTCAGATTTTATCTACAATATGTAAAATTACACCATAATACCACTACCGTAGCACTGAAAATCAATAAAACTCACTAACAGGATACTAAATGGAAAAGAAATACTTCCAAAAGATTAATATGTTTACCCTTTAACCCAGCAATACTGACTGAAAATGCCTAAAATAGATAGCAATGATCAATGATATATACCACTCATACCCTCATATCCAATACATTCCTACGCAGATGACTCAACACTCCACCGTTTCCTTCACATTTACCAATTCTTCTAGCGACACCCATCCCGATCTTATAAATTCAAAAATAACGCACTGTCAATTTCTCGTGAACCAGGACCTTTCTAGAATTGAAGAAAATGGGGACAAAAGAACTCTAGTTTCCTTTAATGCAAAGAAAACCAGAACTGTACTGGTACATGTCAAATTTTCCCTTTTTCTAACCGACAGAATCTCACTGACTCCTATATTTTTTAATGATGTACATATTCTAGCCACTTCCCCCCTAGTATTGACAATTCTCGTTATGTAACAGTAAACTACTAACTTGAGCTGGATGGCCAAACATTATGTTAGAAGCATTGCTATGAATGCTCTAAAACAATGGGACTCCTGTACAGAAGGTTCGAGAATTCTTCACTGACGAGCAGTCTGGCCGTAATATATATAAGTCATGTGCGTTCTCCAGATGGATTACTGTTCACCTACTGTTGGAGTTGAAGTGGAGTGGTTGCATTGATGCAGTTGGACAAAATTCAAAAATAAAGCTATTAGATATTAAATCAATAACCCTGCAATTCACACAGGACCTTCCTACATTATCCATACAATGAAGAAACGTTGCATCCCTTGCATTATCTCTACAGATATTTTTCACTACAGCAATTGTTTTTCGGGTAACCTTGCTTCAATTGTGCCGTCTCTCCACACTCTTTTTCACTCTTTGCCTTCCCTAGGTAACTGTTGTACCCAGGGGCATACTGAGCGCGCACATTAATGTTACAACCCTCTTCTCTCCTCTCCACAATGCAGAAAATACACTTACTGCTTAAATACAATGACAATTCATGTTATTGTCCTCAGACCTACTACTCTTGGGACATTCACATATTCCCCTGTCAATTGCTTTCCACAAACTTAACCCACTTGATCTACAAAATGTTTTTAATCACAGTTACAAACAATTTTTGAATGGAGGATGCCTTTAGGCACATGGACCTTTTTGTTTAAAAATATCTGTGTTTTTTTCCTTCCCGTAACTCAACACTACCTGTCTAACATGTACTTCCATTAAAAAATAAAAATTTGCTCATTCAGATTTTATACATACAAATACGTACATAACTTTTTAAGATGAGTCTCCAGTCCAGCCAGATGTGCAGTTGCAGCTCCTTTTCCTAATGGGGGCGTTCCAGGCATAACCATACCTGTTAAGGGATGCTTTACTTGTCAAGTTTGGATGTTGAGGACTCGGCACGTATAGTCCGATTCCCAGGTCT
The DNA here is from genome assembly GCA_032716605.1 of Paralithodes platypus. NCBI lineage: Eukaryota > Metazoa > Arthropoda > Malacostraca > Decapoda > Lithodidae > Paralithodes > Paralithodes platypus. The sequence continues at coordinate 41,917,677 of CM064519.1, forward strand.
TACTCTCCGTCCCACTCCGCTTGGTGCAGCTCCCTCCACATCGCAGAGACCTACATCTTTTCAACCCAATTTTGTTCATCATTCTCTCCAGATTTCCCTAACCAATCCCAGTTTAATATTGACGCATCTCCTCGCTAATACTCCTTTATACCTAAACGTTCCCTTTCAGCTCATCATTTGCATTATTCTGTTGACATCATTTATTCTGAATATGTAAAATGGGACATACACCAATTACCAACTACATTACAAACAAATTAATAAAAGTACACTAACAGGATAAAAGAAAAATGTAGAAATAGCCCTAAAGATGAAATTTATCTATCATCTATTGATTGACGGACCGGCCGCTTGATCCCCGAAGGATTGTGGCCACGAACGAACGAAACACCCCTACTCTGCACCTCTGTCCCCAGTCAGTCGGAAGACCCGCCCCTCCCCTCCCATACAGCAAACCGCTTTCACCACAACGACATATACTTTCTTAAACTCCATCCTTTCCACCTCTCTCTCTCGGTTTATTTCTCACCCTCTGTCGTCCTTCCACCCTCACTCGTGAAACGTACACACGCTCTTAGGCATTCTCTTCTCGTTCCCATAACGTTCCCATACGTTCCACATGGCCGAAAACCATCTCAAGGTGTTTTCTTTTTTTTTTTTCCGCACTTTCCAGTACATTCACATTACCACACCTCTCTCGTACTTCCTCATTCGTCTGTCTGTTCTCCTCCATGTAACCCAACTCTGCACACACTTCTCAAGTAACATCATTTTCCATCCCTTTCACTCTTGGTTTGAATCTCTCTCCAACAACGTCCATGCTTCGCTTCCGTAAGTCAGTGTCGGGATTACCACACTGTCATGCAATGACTTCTTCAGTTCCATGCTGGACCCCTATTCATGTTACTCTTTCAGCATTCCTACAACCCTCTTCCCCTGTTGCACCCTCTCCCACACTTCTTCATCCATACTCATCTTTACTCTGTACACTGCCAAGATACTTAACGGAGCTGACATCTCCATAGCTCTGACCGTTCAACTTCACCTCACACTCTGTGGCTTCACCCCTTCGAAGACCATAACCTTGCTCTTCCCCGCATTTACCTTCAGATTCCATTTTTCGCACACTGTTCCAATATTTACCAGACCCTGCAATCCCATTCATATCATCAGCAAACAGCAGTACAAACATCCACTGCTTCCTTGTATTTCTTTTATGACTCCATCCATATACTATATCAACCATCTGGACATCACACACCCTGACTTTCTTTAAACACCCAAACAAAAAAAAACTCCCTCTGTTCATTTCACACAGTACTTCACTTTGCAATCCCAGCGATACACCAACATCCATGCTCTTGATAGTATTTCTTTTATGACTCCATCCATATATCAGTAAACAACCACCACATCATCACACCCCTGTTTCAAACCAAACATTCAGGTCAAAGAACTCGCTCTGCTCACTCTCCACACGTACTGCCGCCTTTACACCCTCATACATGCTCTTCACTGCTTTCAGCAACTTGCCCTCTACTCCGTATATTCTAAGTACTTTCCACAAACCTTCTCTATCCACTCTGTCATAGGCCTTCTCCAAGTCCATAAAGGCAACATTCACCTTTTGTTTCTTCTCCAGATACTTCTCCACAACACAATTCAGGGTAAAAATCTGATCTACACATCCTCTTCCCTTCCTAAAAACCTCCCTGCTCGTCGCCTATCCATTTCTCCGTTCTCACATCACTCTCTCAATCACTACCGGTACCCTACTGTATACCTTCCCTACTATGCTTAGAAGACATATTCCTCGGTGGTTACCACACACTCCTCTTTCCCCTTTGCCCTTATATAGGGGGACTATTATGCCAGTCTTCCAGTCATCGGGGGCACTCCCCTTCTCCCATGCTAGTTTGCACATTTTCCATACCCATTCTATCACTATCTCACCACCATACCTCAACATTTCCCCACACACTCCATCTGTTCCTGGTGCTTTCCCCAACTTCACTCTTTTCATGGCTTCCCACACTTCTGACCTCATGATCCCCACCTCCTCCTCCACTACTTCTCTCTTCTTCTCCCTCCCATACCATATCCAGCTATGTTTGCTGGCTCTTCATTCCTTACATTTAGCAACTCACTGAAGTACTCCCTCCATCTTTCGACTCTCTCTTGCTTCTCGGCTAGCATTCTCCCATTCTTATCTTTCACACCCTTACTGTTTCCCTTGCTACCTTCCCTAACTTTCTTGACTTCTTCTCAGAACAGTTTCTTACTCTCCCTCCATTTTACTCTCAGGTGCTCGTTTCTGTCTCTCGGAATCTTCATTCCCTCTACTACCCAACCACTCTCTATATGCTTTCTTCTTTTCTTCCACAGCTATTCTTACCTCTTCTGTCCACCATGCTGTAACTTTCACTCCCCTCCCTCTTCTCCTCACTCCACACACCTCCTCACATGCTGCACAGATCTCATCCTTAAACACCTTGCTCATCTCCTCCACTTCCTCCATAACTTCCAGGTCGAACCCACCTAGTCGTCTTTCCACTGCTCTCCTGTACTCCTCCCTGACTTCCTCCTCCTGCAACCTCTCCACCCTCCTCACCATTCCACCCTCCTCTCGCCTCCCTCCAGCTCTCCTCACCCACTTCTTTTGTATCCTAACCTTAGCTACCACTACATAATGATCAGACAGACCCCCTCCAATACCCCTATACACCCTAGCATCCATCACAGATTTCTTCATTCGTTCATCCACATACATAATCAATCAATGACTTTCGTTCCACCACTGTCTTATCCTTCATCATCAACATCCGTTTCCACGTGTACCGTGTGGATCATTCTGTGTCGGAAGAAGGTGTTGGCTATCCACAGCCTCCTCCCCACACATACGTCCACAAGTGCACTACCATTCCCATTCACCTCTGAATGGTACCCCCCACCCTCCCACCACTCCCTCAACTTTCCTATCACCCACCTTACCATTCATATCCCCAATCAGAAATATTCTTTCGTTCTTGTCAAACTTCTCCAGGCACGCCTCAACATTCATCCAGAACTCCTCTTTCTTTCTTTCAAGTATATCTTCTGTCGGGGCATACACGCATACAATCAATACAATATTTTTAACATGAGGTTGCTTATAATAATTTGTACCTCTGCAGTTTCTCCATGGCTAACGAAAAAGGTCACATTCCTAAGAAGCCCCAACCAAAAAGGCCAAGCTTCTGTACAGAAACAAATGCCACACCATTACCCTTATGGTGACCCTATCAAATAATCAAAACAACCACACTTCTTAACCCAATTCCCGCGGGGCCCCTCATATGACGGAGACGATTTTCCGGCTATTTTGTAGCCTGTGAGCCAGGCCAGCTTTTGCAAGCAGCACGGATGGACGTCAGCCGGAGCCTACAGGCCCCGCCACGACACTGAGGTTTGTGTGAGAGAGAGTTCACTTATGTGCAGCGTCACACATAGCGAAAACAGAAAATAATTGGTAATTATTAGCGATTTCGCCTAGGCCTATCGGATTTGGTATTTTTTAGCAATTTTGCCCCTTCGTTTGCAAGATCCTTACAAGAAAACCAGACGTCGTACAGGGATGATTCAGGAGTAATTTGAAAGCTATTACCGTACTTTCACGAATACATAATTGTATTACGCCCTGGCTTTTGCTTATGCATGAAAATGAGCAGGGAATGAAGGCAATTTCGGGCAATTATGCCTACTCGTACAGGAGTCCTAGGAGCGGCTTCGGTCGCGCCGGGAATTTCCACACCTCACACCACACACACACATCACACAGTTTTTCCTACACCGAGAAATGACTCTCCGGCTGTCATTTCTCGAAGACTTCTAGCCGGAGACATTGAGAGCAACCCAGGACCCACCTACACATACATATGTCCAACTTGCTCAAAAACCCATCGCTTCGAGTCGCCACACTAATGGCTCAGTTCTCTGCAATTCATGCAGGAACTGGACCCACTTCACCTGCACAACACTTGCCTCCAAGAAACACTACACGAACACCTGGACCTGTTCCTCATGCCCCTCCCTCTCCCAGTCAAATCCCTCGCCTAAAACCCGTCCACCTCTCCTCCCAACCCACCTAACCTCCCCATATCATCCACTCCCCCCCCTAAAATCTGTCCACCTCTCCTCCCTAACCTTCCCATACCATCCACATCCTCAACTCAACATACCACACCCCATCCTAATCCATTCCAACCCCCATCTGCTCCCCAATCCCCACCCCACCTCACCCATCCCAACCCCCAGCCCCTCCCTCACCCCCACCCCATCCTCGTGCAGCAGCACCCAACATACATCGTGCACATAACATTAACATTCTCCAATTGAACATAGATGGCATCAACACAAAGAAACTCTCACACTTCATCAAACAACACAACATACACATTGCCATCTTACAAGAAACAAAACTCCGCACAACACAAAAAACACCCACATTTCATGATTTCACCACCATCATACAAGACCGGGCTGTCGGCGGAGGCGGTGGACTCATCACCCTGGTACACAAAGAAATATCATACATAGTTACCAGTGTACTAACCAAATCCCTCCTCCCCCCAAATGATAACACAACAGAAATACAATCAATTAAAATATGCACTGGCAACAACTCCAACATAACCATCATAAACACACACATCCCCTACAATACCAAATGAATACAGACCACACTTACAACACATCACAAACACCCCACACATCATCCTGGGTGGTGACTTCAATGCCAAGACGTCGGCCTGGTTTGTCGACAACCCCGACACAGATAGAGGGCTGGTACTACAAAACCAAACTGTTAACCTCATCATCCTTAACGACATTCATCAACATACCCATATTCCTCACCAAGCCCTCTATAACCCATCATCTCCAGACATCACCTTTTGCTCCCCAGAACTCGCCCCCACAACATCCTGGAGGGTGGTCAGAACCTTAGGCTCTGACCACCTCCCGATCATTATCACCACCAAAACCAGACTCACCCCAGCTAACCACAAACACACATACACCAATTATAAAAGACCTAACTGGAAAGCATTCACAAATGAGACAGAACAACACTTCACAACTCTAAACAGTACACCCATGTCTAACATCAACAATGCTGTACACATACTCAATAAAACTATCCAAAACACTGACAAGAAACACATTCCAAGAGGTAACAGAAAAAGACACAACCCCAACTTCACACCCGAAATTCAAAACCTCATCAGACAACGCAACATACTGAAACCCTCCCCAGCACCCCACACACAAGACATCACACAACAAATCCAAGCACTCAACACCCAAACTAACAACAAAATACAAGAACAACAAAAACTAAATTGGAATAATTTCCTACAAACACTTGATCACAAAACAAACCCAAAAAAAAATCTACAAAACACTAAACAGCATCACACTTTCCAACAGCAACACAACACAATCACATGCTGCAATCACAACAACAGACTCTACTCCTTCATGTAAACAACAAGCAAACACTCTCATCAATCACTTCTCACATGTCAGTCACCTAAAACCTCACAAAGACGACCGACGTGTCATCCGACGTAAGAGACAATTCCCCACAGACCCTGACTATACACCCTTCACCAATCACCAGACAAAGCATATCATCAACAATCTCAAGCACTCACCCGCTTGTGGCCTAGACAACATAAGCAACATACACCTCAGACACCTGGGACCACAAGGCATACAAGCACTCACTAACATTTCAAACTACAGTTATTCACACAACACAATACCAGACATTTGGAAGCATGGTCTCATCACCACATTCCCCAAACCCAACAAAGACCCCACGCTACCCTCCTCGCACCGCCCAATCACACTCCTTTGCTCCCCCTCCAAAGTCATGGAACGCCTAGTGTTACAACTAATTACACCCGACCTACCCCTAGCTCCAACACAACATGGCTTTAGGCCACTGCACTCCACAAACACTCTTCTCACAGACCTTACACAAAGAGCTTTAGATGGCATCAACTCAGCTAGACCACCACACAGATCACTATTAGCCACACTCGACATTAGTAAAGCCTTCGATGCCATCCCCCGCCACAACCTAACAAACAAAATCTACAACACAAACGTGCACAACAACACAAAAAGGTGGCTGGCCAACTTCCTAGCAGGCAGATGTGCAAACGTATCTTTTGCCGGTCAGTCATCTAAAATCAGAAACTTTCCAAACGGAGTCCCACAAGGATCCGTCCTATCGCCCGCACTCTTCAATCTGTACATGCACGATATAACTACACCTAATACGCCCCAAATAAACTTAGCCTCCTATGCAGATGACATAACACTCACATGTACACACCATGACCCAAAAAGAGCAACAGATCTCCTTCAACCCTATCTCAACACACTACATGGCTGGTGCACTACAAACAGACTTAATCTACCCCCAGCCAAATCCACCGCAACCCTGCTCACAAGCTGGACAGAACACAAATACATCCCTCAACTCTCCATAAACAACACACCCCTAACACATACACACACACAAAATCCTAGGAGTAACATATGATACTCATATGACATTCAAACAGCACACCACAAACATTAAAATGAAATGACACCCAGACTTAACGCCCTCAGGTCACTTGCTCACACAAAATTTGGACACAACAAAGAAACTACCACCACAGTATATAAACAATACATAAGATCAGTGATCATGAGAGGCACTCAATTCCTGGCAGTTGCCTCCACGAACCAAGACCACCCACTAAACTACATGGCAACACACCCACAGACACCAAGAAATATCAAAACAACACCCAGCACACGGTATCACACACAATTACTGTCCTCTCTCCCACCCCGAACCACCTTCCAGAAGCACATCCATACTCATATCTCTCGCCGATCCATCCACTCACTCACAGACAACACGCAGCTGCAAGCACGACCTCCCGAAATCCATCCTTCCGAATCCTCCCTTCCTCGCGAGGACAGAGTCCACCTGGCCAGGCTGAGATGCGGACACCATCCAGCTCTCCTGAGCTATCAGAAGAGACTGGATGACTCCGTTGTCGATGCCTGCCCGGGATGTAACACAGCACCCCATACCATTAAACACATAATAGAAGACTGCATTTCACACAACCACTTACGCCAACAACACAATCTACACTCAATGAGAGCTCTGTGGGAAAGCCCGATCGTGGCTATGGCCTTCCTCAGGGACTCGGGGCTATTCGGCCAGGCAGCTTAGGGAACAACACCAACAACAACTCGTACAGGATTAATAGCTTTAACCAAAATGGTCACACTCCTTAATGGTCTAAGTGGCCATAGCCAAAATGGCTACACTATATTCCTTCTGTACTTTCTCCATGCCCGATGAGATATATGATATTTTGATATATGTGGCACAGCCCTTGTATCCAACACAATACCCTGCGTGCAACCCCGCTCGAACCCCGTACAACGTTGCTTGCAACTTTAATTATTATTATTATTGTTACTGTTACTACTTTTTATTTTCATTTATTTATTAGTTATTATTTTTATTTTTATTTATATTATAATTATTATTATTATACTTATTGTGTTAACTTTTTAATTGTATTACTATAGTGATGTACTATAATTAACTAGCTACTATCTACAATTTACAAGTCACCAAAATATAGATACTGTAGCTAAATTAGTTTGCCATAAATGTGTGAATCTTTGCTAATGACCCCAGGTGGGCTGGGGGACGGTCCGGTTTCCTCGTTAAGAGGTAATCTGACCGTTTTCCAGCCCACTGGGGATTGGCAGGGATTAACTAACTGCCCCTGTCTCAAAATCTAGACTGGGAGGTCATATACATTCCATGTACTTTAGTTGATTTACTGTATTGTATGTGAAACAGATAATATGGATGTTCAACAGTGGAACTATGTACAACCTTTTAAAAGAATGTAAAATTATAAAACATATAATTTGATGTGTAGCTATGCTCTTCAACTAAACACATGTACATTCTAGTGGTGCCTTACATGCCACCCTGGGTCAGCGAACCTACGCTCCCTAACCATACTGCTGTATTGTCCTCAATATTCTCGGCTAATGGCTTGATGTACAAGTACCTCCGGATATGCGGCACATCCCTCCCGGAGGACTACTTGCACCTTCCCTCCGAATATTATTTTATAGAAATAAAATAATCTGAATCTGAATCTGAATCTGTATGGCTGTATGTTTTGGGTGCTGGGATCTGGTGACTGGGTCACGACGGGTAGGGTCCCTCTAGGATGTTTAAGGAGGGATTAACACGGTCTTGTGGGACAGCATGCGTGTTTAAAAACAAAAAACAAAAAACAATATGATCAAGGTCTGTAACGGGGACTCTTGTATTTTAGATATGTCTTTATTATAATACTGTATATACTAAACTTAGGTAGTGTTAAAAATTATCTTCAATATCAATGTATTACTCATCTAACTATATAGGTAATGACATAGTTTAAGCTAGAAATAGGGTGAAGATTGCGTATGCACCTTCGCCCTTTTGAGATAATGTAACTATGATACTTGTGTAACATTTGTACTTTTCTCAATAAAACAATCAAATCAAATAAAAAAAAATCCTTCCCCTCCCCCCCTCCCCCTCCCCCCATATATATATATATATATATATAATATAATTCGTATTTATGTATTTATGTATGTTATGGCCCCTCCCCCCTCCCCCTCCCCCATTATACCCCCTCCCCCTCTTCTCCCTGCCCCCCATATACAATATATATTACTAGGCTAGTATCTATTTATCATATATTATTATTATTATACTCCTCCGCCTCTCCCTCCCCCCATATAAATATATATATATATATGTATATATAATATAATTCGTATTTATGTATTTATGTATGTTGTGCCCCATCCCCCTCCCCCTCCCTCCCCCATTATACCCCCCTCCCCCTCCCTCCCCCATTATACCCCCCTCCCCCTCTCCCCCCGCCCCCCATTATACCCCCCTCCCTCCCTCCCCCATTATACCCCCCCTCCCCCTCTTCCCCCTGCCCCCCATATACAATATGTGTTATTATTAGGCTAGTATCTATTTATTATATATTATTATTATTCTACTCTCCCCTCCCCCTCCCCTCCCTCCTCCCCCTCCACGTTGGATCCACGTTGGATCTAACGAAGGGCTGATCAGGTCCTTCAAGGAAAAATCTAATAGAATCTTAATTTCAGGAATTGTTCCCCGGATTGATGTAGAAAACCGATTCTACAACATAGCTACCAGTACAAATCGCCGACTAGCCAAACTCTGCAGGGAGGAGGACATCGGCTTTGTCGACACGTGGGATCATTTTTACTATGATAAATCTTTGTTTTCAGGAGATGGTGTAAATCTCAATGAAGTAGGAGCTGCACGTCTTGGTCGTCTGCTGAACGATGCAGTCAAGGATTTCCGTTCAAAAAACGGGGTCAACCGGGGGTATCCGGGGGTAGTGTACAGTAAGTCAAATACGAACTGAAAATTCAGACAATGCACAATCAGTAACATCCAACTCTAATACTCTTAAGGTGTTTTATGTAAATGCTTGTAGCATACGCAATAAATTTTCAGATCTAGAGGAAATCGTGTTTACAGAACATTATGATATAATCGGCATTACAGAATCTTGGTTAAATACGGAAGACAGAGACTTTTTAGCCGAATATACGCTTCCTGGTTATACAATGTTTGAGAAAAGTCGGATCAATAGAAATGGAGGAGGAGTTCTGTTTTTTATAAAGGAAAGTCTTAATCCCGTCTTAATGTCAAAACCTCAAATTGCGAATATAGACATCTTACGTACTATTAAATAATAAACGAGGAACTAAAATAACACTAGCTTTATTATACAGACCCCAGCTCAATCAGTGCAAACTGACAGTGAAATTTATGAACAAATTGCAGAAATAACTAACATACAAGATACCGTAATTCTTGGCGATTTCAACTTACCCGTGACTAAATGGGGCGATATTCTTACTTCACACTCTGGACACGACCTCTATGCTAATTTGCAAGAGAGTTCACTTTTTCAATTTGTACAATCTCCGACCCGTGGTAATAATGTGCTTGACCTTGTACTCGCAACAAAAGAAGAATTAATATGGAATTTGAATGTTGGTGATGAATTCAGTAACAGCGACCATCGTACGATAACTTTCACTTTAAAGTTTACTAGTAACAAATCAAATAGCAGCATTGAGAAAGTCCCTAATTTCAAGAAAGCAAATTTTCATAAACTTAAATCAAAGCTTAACCCGTCCAGCCCCGGCTAGTTTTGTAATGTTTGTTCACCAGAACCCGGCCGGTTTTCAAAAAATGGTTTTATTCCAGAAACAATAGCGAATGGGTTAGGAATGAAGGAAAAACCACGAAAAACCGCTCAAAAAGCTTAAAGAATGGTCTTACAGAGCCCCCGAAAACGTATTTTACAGGAGTAAAAAATTGAAGGCAATTACCCCAAAAAAACAGGTTATTGCGCGCTCACGCGCACTCACGTGGACTTTGAGAGTTTTCAAACATCGCCACGGTTGCGTGGGATACGTACACAGTTCCCATACAAATCTGAGCCCTCTTGAGTGGCTACACCTGAGGTTACGGTCGGCGCAATTAGGGTGACGCGCCAGGCGCGTCTCTGGGGCTGTGCGTTACATACATCGCCGATGCGTCAGGCGCGTCGCTGGGGCTGTACGGGTTAAAGAAACTGACTGGAGCTTTCTGACTAACAATAACGACATAAATACATCTTGGGAGTGTTTCACAACCACTTACCTTAAGGCAGTGCAAGACTGCTTACCATCGAAAATACGGCATCCAGGCCATAATGATAAGCCCAAATGGTGGAATAAAGATATTTCAGACTGTCTGCTTGCTAAAAAATGTGCTAATGATAGATTAAAATCCTCACAAAATGACGAAGAACGGGTGAAATTTGTAGAGCTACGACGCAAAGCCAAAAAGTTAATTAAGCAAAGTAAAAAGACCCTGGAGTTACATGTTGCGAATCAAAGTAAAACAAACCCGAAAGAATTCTATAGTTATATCAGAAAGAAAAAAGTAGTTACTTCAACTGTTGGACCGTTAGTCGATGAAAATGGAGAATACACCAAAGACGAAGTACAAATGAGTAATGCCCTCAATACCTTCTTTGCATCAGTTTTACAACCGAAGACCTCAGTGATATCCTACACACCATCGCCGATTCAGATTGATAATTCAGATGTTCTAAGCAATATCACCGTTACAGAGAGAGAAGTATTGAATTGTTTAGATAAACTCAAGGTAAATAAAACGCCTGGACCTGATACAATCTCGCCTAGAGTTCTAACTGAAGCTAAGGATGAGCTCTCCAAACCACTGACATTGCTATTCAATGAATCCTTGCAGTCTGGGACTATGCCTGATCAGTGGAAGCTAGCCAACGTAACACCGATATTAAAAAAAGGCAGCAAATCCCTACCCAGTAACTATCGTCCAATTACCTTAACCTCAATTGTATGTAAAATGCTAGAAACGTCATAAGAGACAGACTCGTAAATCACTTAGAGGCAAATTACTTACATAAAGATACTCAACACGGCTTTCGTAAAAAACGTTCCTGTTTAACAAACCTCTTAGACTTCTTCCACGATATCCTCAACCTCTACGATGAGAGTAAAGCTGTAGATATTATATACCTTGATTTTCAAAAGGCCTTTGACAAAATTCCCCACAAACGTTTACTTCTAAAACTAAAAGCGCATGGAATACAAGACGGTGTGTTGAAATGGATAGAAAATTGGCTCAGCGACAGAAAGCAAAGTCATAAACGGTAAGGCATCTAAATGGACCAATGTAAGTAGCGGGGTACCGCAGGGATCGGTACTAGGACCAATTCTCTTTCTAATTTACATCAACGACATAGATGAGGGTCTCACCTGTACAATCTCAAAATTTGCTGACGATACAAAAATTGCAAATAGCGTACTCTCAAAAGAACAAGTTGACGATATGCAACACAATCTAGATAAATTGTCATGTTGGGCCCAAAGTTGGCAAATGAGTTTCAATGCGGATAAATGTAAAGTACTACATATCGGATACCTAAATGAGAAAGCAAACTATTCGATGAATGGCACTCAGCTTAAGAATGTAAACAGAGAAACCGATCTGGGAGTAACAATATCGAGTAACCTAAAACCGAGTAAACAATGTTCAGAAGTTGTTAAGAAGGCAAACAAAATAATTGGCTTTATAGGCAGGTCATTTGAGCATAAATCAAAAGAAGTTATCCTAACCCTTTACAATTCCTTAGTCCGCCCTCTTCTGGAATACTGCGTTCAATCCTGGTGCCCTTATTACCAAAAAGATATAAACAAGCTAGAACGAGTTCAACGTAGAGTTACCAAAATGATACCTAGCCTGAAGAACAAACCATACGAAGAGCGTCTTAGAGAATTAAATCTATTTCCTTTAACCCAGCGCAGATTAAGAGGTGACTTAATTCAAGTGTTCAAAATCATCAAAGGCATCGACAATATGAACTGTAGTAAGTACTTCACTATCGACCATTCTAATTACACGCGGGGAAACGGTTGCAAAATTATTGGTAAATCTTTTAACTCACACGAATCTAAGAATTTCTTCTTCAATCGAGTTGTCAACTTGTGGAATGGGCTTCCCTAAGACGTTATAGACTGCAGCACCGTTGATTCATTTAAACTCCGCTTAGACAAATATCTCGCATCAAACCCGCGACTGACTGCGTTTGTAAATGAATAACTTTATTTTATCCCCCCCTCAGTTACTAACCTATCCGTCCCCTACTAACTTCCTAATCCTGCCACGGACATTAGTTCCAGGGCAGTAGTTCCCTTTCCAATGTTCCCTTACCCATTCTAAACCACTGTTTGGACACTTGATCCTCAGTGTTTTGGAGGACAAGCAGCCTAGAAGGGTCACTAGACCTATTGTTGCTTGATTTCCTTTGTACTCCTTTGTACTCCCCTCCCCCCCTCCCCCTCTCCCCATATATATATATATATATATATATATATATAATATAATTCGTATTTATATATTTGTCTGTTCCTCATTCATATCAATGATCTCATATCTACCACTCATAATCCAATACATTCCTACGCAGATGACTCAACACTCCACAGTTCCTTCACATTTACCAATTCTTTCACCCAACCCGATCTTATAAATTCAAAAATAAACACTGCAATTTCTCTGAACCAGGACCTTTCTAGAATTAATGAATGGGGACAAGAGAATCTAGTTTCCTTTAATGCACAGAAAACCAAGCACATTCAATTTTCTAACCGACAGAATCTCACTGACTCCCATATATTTTTTAATGATTAAATATTCCCACTTCCCCTAGTATTGACATTCTCGGTGTAACATTAACTACTAACTTGAACTGGACACATTATGTTAGAAGCATTGCTAAGAATGGCTCTAAAAAACTGGGACTCCTGTACAGAGTTCGAGAATTCTTCACTGACGAGCAGTTGGCCGTAATATATAAAAGTCATGTGCGTTCTCAGATGGATTACTGTTCACCTCTGTGGGGTGGAAGTGGAGTGGTTGCATTGAGGCAGTGGACAAAATTCAAATAAAGCTATTAGATTAATCAATAACCCTGCAATCACACAGGACCTTCCTACACTATCCATACGAAGAAACGTTGCATCCCTTGCATTATTCTACAGATATTTTCACAGCAATTGTTCCGAGGAACTTGCTTCAATTGTGCCGCCTCTCCACATCTTTCCCCGTAGAACTAGGGCAGCTGAGAGCGCCCATGAATTTACACTTTCTCCTCCACAATGCAGAACTTCTGCTTATCAGAATTAATTTATCCCCAGAGCTACTACTCTTTGGAATTCACATCCCTCGAATTGCTTTCCACAAACTTACAATCTACAAATGTTTAACCCTTAAAAAGCGGCTCACCACTTAAGTCGTGTTGAAAAAACTGGCAAAAAGCGGGTGAAAAAAGGGTGGAAATCGAGTGAAAATGGGTGGGATAGTAATGATCCATACGTCCGACATCTGTGGCCTCCCGGCCCACACTAACTCCAGTTCCCCCACCGCACGTGAGGATGACAGTGTAACCAATAGTTCGCTAAAAGTGAGCAAGGTAGCAAAATCTGCTAAACTTCCATCTTCGAGGTAACACTGTTAGTGCTCCACGAGTGCTACGTAGCTGTATGTGGCGTCATTGTGTAGCGATTTCCACCTAGTTTTCGGCGCAATACAGTTCCTTTCATACTGATGGTTGATATAGCAGTCAGAACGGCCCAGAAAGGCCCAAAACGGCCACAGAGCACCCGCTAGAGGAGGGTTAAATCCAGTTGTTACAAACATTTTATGAATGGAGGATGCCTTTAGGCACATGGACCTTTTTGTTTTATCTGTGTTTTTCCTTCCTCCGTTCATTGTCTCTTAAAAAAAAAAAAAAAAAAAAAAAAAATTTATGCCCCCTCCCCCTCCCCCATTATACCCCCCTCCCCCTCTTCCCCGTGCCCCCCATATATGGTGGTGGTGGAGATGGTGGTGGTGTTGACACCAATAGGGTCGGGTCCCTTTTCTGACCGTGGGTCAGGTAACTTTTCTGACCGTGGGTCAGGTCAGAAAATGAACCCAACCCTATTGGTGTCAACACCACCACCATCTCCACCCCCACCACCACCACCATTTTATTATTATTTTTGTGTTTAGGCCTATTTTATTATTTTTATTATTATTATTTATTATTATACCTGTTATTCCTGTGTATGGGATCAACCATAATAGAGTATTTATATTTGTATTTCATTTATATTTTTGCTTTATTATAATATTATAATTTATTATTATTATTATTATTATTATTAGTATTAGTATTATTATACCCAACATTATTATTATAATGTCCCCCACCCCAAACTCTGTTATATATAATTATATATAATTATATATATATATATATTATATAATTATATATATATATATATATATTATTATTTTTTTTTATTTTTTATTTTTTTTTAGGGGTAGACTTTGTTTTTGGGTTTTTTTCCCTATACCCCACCTCACCCCGCCTTCCCCCTATTCTTACATGTATATATTTATACATAATATATATATATACCGGTATATATATAAATATACTGTGTATATATGCCTCCACATTTCTGTCAACACAGTGGTGGTACAATATATACTATTATTAGGCTAGTATCTATTTATTATATATTATTATTATTCTACTCCCCTCTTCCCCTCCCCTCCATCCACCCCCTCCCCCTCCCCCTCTTCCCCTGTCACCCATATAAATATTACTAGGCTAGTATCTATTTATTATATATTATTATTATACTCCTCCCCTTCATCCTCCCCCTCCCCCTCCCCTCCCCCCCTCCACCTCCCCCCCCCCATATATATATATATATATATATATATATATATATGTATATATATGTTAGTATAGCCAGGTAATAGATTCTCTTTTAAACAGACGAGGTTAAAAGCAAAGCAAATGCCCCCCTTCCTCTCGCCCCGTGCCCCCCTCCCTTACGTTTCCGCGCTCAGCACACAACTGACAACACCAACCAATCACAGCCACCCACAGCCAACAACCAACCACCGATAAGATTTAGTGCCCGTCTCGCGAATAGACTGCCTTCCACCAATGAACAGCCACCACACACCCAGTAGCTCCGCCCACCTCCCTATTCTTGATCCTCAAATTTTGTATAAATATGTTGCTTTGTCCCTATTCTAATCATTACCTCTCCATTCCCTGAAGATGCAAGATGTTTACTTGTGAAACGTTGGATCCACCATGAATTTTGCTAACCTGTTGTACCTCATCTCTGAACCCCAGAGGAAAATTGTTAGAACTATTGAAAGCTGTAACAATAAAATCCTGAATGCTGAAACTGCTATTGTCTGTTTAAAAGAGAATATATATTTATATATATATATATATATATATATATATTATAATCGTATTTATGTATTTATGTATGTTATGCCCCTCCCCCTCCCCCATTATACCCCCCCTCCTCTCCCTCTCCCCTGCCCCCCATATACAATATATATAATTATTAGTCTTTCACCTATTTATTATATATTATTATTATTTTAATCCCGACGCCCCCTCCCCTCCCCCTCCCCCTCCCCCCATATATATATATATATATATATTTTTTTTTTTGGGGGGGGGGGAGGAATGTTTTTTTTTTTTTTTTTTCTAATTGTAGATTGATAATTATATATATATATACTGTATATATACATATTAATTTTTTATTATATATTTCGTATTTATGTATTTATGTATGTTATGCCCCCTCCCCCATTATACCCCCTCCCCTTCTTCTCCCTGCCCCCCATATACAATATATATTATTATTAGGCTAGTATCTATTTATTATATATTATTATTATTCTACTCCTCCCCTCCCCTGGCTTGCGGGTTCCAGCACCAGTGACACCACTGCAGTTCTTCCAGCTCTTCTTTACAAGAGAACTGCTCAGGTTCCTGGTGAGTGAGACCAACGCATATGCCTTATTCGTTGGTTCTCTCTGGACAACATTCAGTGAGGAGGACATGGCCAAATTCCTTGGCCTGTACTTCCTCATGGGTGTGAACAAACTTCCCACTGTGCGTCACTACTGGTTAAATGATGGACTCCATAATTACCCAACGTTTCACAAGACCATGCAGGTCTCCAAGTTCCAAGCCTTGCTGAGCAATTTCCACACATTCAACAGCAAGGCAGTCATCAAGCAGACCAAAGACAGGCTAGTGAAGATCTGCACGGTGATGCGCTACCTGCTTGCTGGCTTCAAGCTTGCCTACGTCCCGGAGAGGAAGGTGTCCATCGACGAAGGCTGCCTTGGGTGGAAGGGTCGCCTTTCATTCAAGTGCTACAACCCGATGAAGCCGACGAAGTACGCTATCAAGCTGTACATCCTGGCAGAGTCCACGACTGGTTTTGTGTATGACTTTCAAGTCTACACTGGTATTGGTCAAACTCTCCGGAAAACGGTTGAGGGTTTAACGGAGTCCCTGCAAGGCATGGGTTACAAGTTGTTCATGGACAACTTTTACAACTCAGTTGACCTGTGCCACCACATGCTCACACACCACCAGATCTATGTGTGTGGCACCCTGAGGCTTTCACGAGGGGCTCCGAAGCGGTTGCGCGACATTGCCCATGCAGCGATACTGGAAGACGATGCAATAGAAGCAATGAACAACGGTACAACCCTAGTGATGCTTTGGAAAGACAAACGGATTGTCAACATGGTGTCCACCTTCCACGACCAGAGCACCATACCAAAGCAGTCCTTTGTCAAGAAGAAGGTACAAGGCAGGTGGCAGCGGAGTCGCAAGAACATCATGAAACCCGTTTGTGTTGACGACTACAACCGCCACATGGGTGGGGTGGATCATTTCGATCAGATGATCCAGTACTACCCCATCCAGCGAAGGACGGTCAAATCGACGAAGAAGATCGTATTCTACTTCATCCAAATGGCCCTCTTCAATGCCTTCGTACTCTTCAAGAAGTGCAACCCCCACAGGAAGATGACTATGCTGGCGTTCCAGGAAAGCGTAGTCCGTTCCTTGTTGTACTTCAACCCTGCAGAGTGGCCTTTGTCGGGGAGACGCATCCGGCGTGCAGAGGATTTGCCGGAAGGTCAGTATGAGCCATGCGCCCGTCTCAGGTGAGGCAGGCGGCGTCGGCAATCCTCCGGAAGCTCATCTGGGTCGCCCCCACCGGACGACAATCCAGACTCCCCAGCCGCTCCTGCTGATGATCCTGGCACTCCTCCTGGTGCTCCTACTGCTGGTGGAGGCATTGGGGGAGCACTCCTTCATGGCCCCCCCCCCCCCTCACCAGGTCCAGACGCTGCTGCTGCTGCTGTTGCCGTCGGGGGAGCACTCGCTGAGAATGCACCCCAGGCGGCACCAGTATCAGACGATGCTGCTGATGCTGAGGAGCAAGTGGATGTCCTTCCACTTGACCCCCCCGCACCAGTAGTACCGGGTGCAGCTGCTGCTACTGGTGGCGCTCGGGAAGCACCTATCATGGATGCCAACCGGGGTCCACTAATAATGGACGTCAAAGCTAGGGCTCAGGCACCAAGAGGCCGTCGGAGAGGTCCTCTTCGAGGAAAGGGTTCCAAGCCACGTCCTGTTGTACTGGACCATGACCGGTACAACAGGAACTTGGAACACGTTCTCGAGCAGATCCCTGACGGAAAGCGAAGGCGGTGCCATCTGTGTTAAGAGAAGGACCAAATTCGCAAGGACACGAGCTTTCGATGCAAGTCTTGCCTCGTTTGCCTCTGCATCGATGTCACTGGTTGCTTCAATCGGTTCCATCAACTCGATGCAGATGTCCTATAGCCAGGATCTTTGCACGATTCATTCATTCATTTATGCATTCTCCTATTCACCTTCATTATTCCTACCCAATCACTATCACCCATTCATTCATTCAGCCTTTATGCATTCTTCCATTCACCTTCATCACCCTTTCATTCACCTTCATCACCCTTTCATTCATTCACTCAATCATTCAATAATTCATTCATTCATTCATCACTTCAGAGGTTCGGGGCCCACCTTCATTCACCAACCTTCATTCACCCATCATCATAATAATAAAAAAATAAAAAAAAAAATAAAAAAAAAAACCACACAAGTCAATTTCTACTACAATTTGCACTACAGTGGATATAGGCCTCCTGGGGAAACCACTCTAAAAAAATAACGAGTCAAGTGCAGTACCTCTTTGGGTGGCTTGGAAATTTGCACATATTTCTCTGGTCTGACACCTTGTATATATATATATATATATATATATATATATATATATATATATATATATATATATATATATATATATATAGGCTATACATAAATACACACATTCACACATTGTTTTTACCATTATTTTTTGGACAATGGACACCTTGTATATTATATATGTATATATATATATATATATATATATATATATATATATATATATATATATAATATAATATATATATGTATATATATTCACACACATACATTACCATTACCATTTACCATTCTTTATATTTTGTTTGACACCTTGTATATATATATATATATATATATATATATATATATATATATATATATATATATATATATATATATATATATATATATATTCTTTATTTTATTTACGTGTACAATAGAATTATTTCTGAATTTATTACCTGAAGATAACCTGGCTTTCTTGTTTTGTTTTTTCAGTGTCAACCCAGGAGCCATTTCCCTTCTCGTTGGAAAGGGTTGTGGCCCTACCAGGTAAGTAAAATTGACAACCTTCATGACTGACATGTCTTCTATGAACATTATACAATTATTGGCAAGGAAAATTATATAAAAGTGTTGTATATTGTGGCAAATATATACAACTGTATAAACATTCTCATATATTTTCATAACAATAACAATGCATGGAAACAATTGTGCATAGCTCACGAACCAATTACGCTATATTATTTTGGTTTTCACCATTAGAAAGAGCACAATTTTCCGATTCCGGTGATATATACAGTTATATACGTATCCGAGCAAATAACGCAACGACGAGGTGGGGAACAGCTCGGAACCCGGCTAGCATCGGCGGAACAGAGACGGGTGAAGCGTAAATATTCGCATTTTGGCTCTTCATTTCAAATATTCATAGCGCAAAAAGTATTTGTCGTAGGAACTTCTAGTTTGTTTTATACTCATCAGCATTATTTGCCATATTCATACAGTCTAAATTTAAAACCATAAACTTCATAGCAACGAAATAAATCGAATATGTTATAAACCATATAAATCAAAATCATAGTTTATTTTTTCGGACAGAACTTGCTTGAGAACTATTGAAGATAAACAATTTCTGTTTTCAGATTTGGAAAGAGGAGAAAAATACTATTATTGGAGCAAAACAAAATATATGGTCATCACTCACAATTTAGAGATAAGACGGTGTGAAGACAATTGCATGGGAAATAATTGTATTCCGGACTCATTTACACTTTCATATTTCGATTTATTTACATTTTTTTTTTTTATCATTTACTATAAATATTCCTCTTTCCATTGACATAATTATGATACATCACAATAAACAGCATTCTGGTGGATGGAAATAGAGAAAAATGTAAGGCTTCGACAACACTCATGAGCCAAATTCAAGACCCAAAAGCTATGTCAAGTGCCTCCTTGGACTTATTGGAACATAATATGTCTGAAGGAGTTAATAAAGGGGACATGAAAGATGTACTGAAGCTCAGTGATAGCGAAAAAAATCGAACAAATAGTTTCAAATTAGATTAATTTAGTTTCAGAAAAGATATAGGCAAATATTGGTTTGGTAACAGAGTTGTAGATAGGTTGAATAGGCTACCAAGTGCTATAGTGGGATCAAGAACCATAGGGAGCTTTAAGATCAAATTAGATAGGCATATGAACGAGAAGGGTTGGGTGTGAAAGGGATCTGCCTTGTGTAGGCCAACCGGCTCTCTACAGATTCCCGTTTTCTTATGCTCTTTACTTTAACCCCTTCTGTACCGGCGACATCTTTTTAACTTTATTCTAGCTATATTTAGACGATTTTGTGTAGTTAACCTGGGAACTGCGGGGAGACTCTTAAGAGTTCCCCCGGCGGACTGCGGGGAGACTCTTAAGAGTGAGTGAAAAAAAAATCAACTTTTGACATCGAAAACATTTTTTTTTTTTTTTTTTGGCCCCTGGGCCATGCAAAATCTCAGTCCTCTACCTCCCCTCCTTCCCCACTTTCCTCCTCTCCTTCAGTTATCACCTATTTTCCCTGTTATTCCCTTATTCTGAGGTATATTTTCGTGCTAACATTAGCGAGTTGCAAGCAGGGTGTTGTCATCACTGATGGCAAGCGAGTGCAAGAGAGAGAGAGAGAGTATCGATCGACTGTGTCTCAGTGGCCTTGGGGGAAATTGGCGGGAAAGCAGCTTGCCTCACCCATACATTATACAACTCGCGGGCTATATCTCCGATTTTGACCATCCAAACGCTGTGTTCACTCGTTTTATTGTTGTTTCAGGTTAATACCTTTATAATCAACCCATAATAGGCGCATATGGATAAGTATTAATGCTATTAATGGTACAATGAATATTTTAGTGACGGAAACACCTCAAATACGTCAGCACAGGGGGACGTTTCCAATTACCCCCATGCGCACTTGTTAGGTTAAAGAAGGATTTGTGGTAGTAAAGAGGGTTAAGGGTCTAGTGCTTGTTGTTACTTATTTATGTATTCATTTATTTTTTAGTTTCCTCACAGACTTCCATTAAGCTCTAAAAGACACCCCCTAGACCCCCTTTCAAAGTATATTTGTACATTTTCGGTAGAAAAATGTTCCGGCCGAAGGCCGATTCCTCTTAAAATTACAGGCTCGCTATCGGTCGCCTGGAAATTAAAAATTAAAAATTAAAAAATAGAAATTAAAATTGACAACGAAATGGGGCGCCAAACTAATGGGACGAACGTCTTAGAATCTCAAAACTAATGGGGCTAAGCACAAGGGAAAAGGGGGTAAAAAAAAAAACAAGCACTACGTACCCCTTAAGTGAGATAGTTTGAAGCCTGATAATTTTTAAACTACATAAAATGGTCTGATTGTAGCCATAATAAAGTATAAAAGACGGCACCGGTACAGGTGTTAAGCAGTTCAGTACCGGGGACGTCCTTTTTTATCACATTCTGGCCACTTTTAGAGGGCTTTATTCAGCTTAGGAAATACCTCTAGCAATAATAAGGCTTCAAACTACCTCAACCAACCCTTTTAACTACCACAGATCCTTCCTAAGCTGCATACTATCGTCTAATACTAGCCATAATAAAGTATAAAGGACGGCACCGGTACAGAGAGGGTTAACATGGTTCTCTCTCTCTCTCTCCAGTAGGTCACTATAGTCCATTCATTATAGGTAGACTAAAACCCTCCACCACTAACCTCTATAACTCATACACGACTTATGGGGTTAGTGCTTGGTCTTTGGTCTACTGTATATATTTATTTATTAATGAATTTTGAAGGTTCCTCGATAGACATCCATCAAGCTTATAAAAACGCCCCCTAGACCCCCTTTCAAGATTATATTTTTATATTTTTCGGTAGAAAAACGTTCCGGCAGAAGGCCGGTTCCTTCTAAAATTAGAGGCTCGCTATCGCTCGCCAGGAATAAATAAAAACCTAAAGGTCACGAGAGGTCCTAATATTGATAATAAATGAGAAAGGTCTCAAAATCGCATAGCTAATAAGCTAAATATGAGGAAGTAAGGGATCCAGAAAAAGCGAGTACTTCCTCCTTAAGGGGATTTGATTGATTCCCCCCCCCCCTCATGTTTAGCATTATAAACGACTTAAAGGGAGATGGTTGATTTTCCTGGCCTCCTTTCTCCCTCATGTTTAGCCTTATAAACGACTTAAGGGGAGATGGAAGATAGGCATATGGACAAGATTGGTTGGGTGTAAAAGGGATCTGCCGTGTGTTACCTTACCTTAGGTTACCTTAGGTTGTGTTCGCCACTCTCCTAGCGTCGCCTCTCGTTGTGGGTTGTGATTTGGTGCAGCAGACTGTTTGAAGAGACAGCCCACTCCCTTGCTAAGATGGGCTCGTCTGGCACTTTTTGCAGTTCGACATCGAGGGCTCTCTTGAAGTTGTCTAAAGAGATGCCCCTCATGTCTCTTACTCGCCGTGGGAGTTTGTTGAAGAGACGTGGGCCTCTGTGTGATAACCAGCCCTCTCGCAGAGAGCCCATAGCACCCCTGTTATTCATCCGGGGGATATTGCATTCCCAGCCTCTCCTATCACTGAATTTCAGGACTATCGGAGTATGTAGGTTTGGTACTAAACCCTCTGCGATTTTCCACGTGTATATTATTAGGTAACGTTCTCTTCTACGTTCCAGCGAGTACAGGTTCAGTGCTCTTAAACGATCCCAATAGTGTAGCTGTTTTACCGAACTTATAATTATGCGAAGTGAAATTTCTTTGTACACTCTCTAAGTCATTTATTTCACCTGCTTTGTATGGGGACTCCAATGTTCTTTTGTTCTATTGTTCTCATCTTTTATGACGTTCGGCCTATTATTTATTTTTATATTTTATTATCTTATTATTATATATTTTTTTAGTTTGTTCCCTAGAGCTCCGTCTCACTTAAGGGGAGATTTCCACCTGAGGGACTTTTTTCGTGACCCCTTTCTCCCTCGTGTCTAGCCCCATTGTTTTTGAGATTTTAAGATGTTTGCCCCATTAGTTTGGTGATTTTATGAACTTTCGCCCCATTTATGTCACTTTTAAGACCTTTCGTGCCATTTAGGTGTCGATATTTTCCTGGCGAGTGATAGCGAGCCTGTAATTTAAGAGCAACCGGCCTTCAGCCGGGACATTTTTTTACCAAAAAATGTACAAATTTATCTTGAAAGGGGGTCAAGGGGGTGATTTTTTTTAGATTGCTGGAGGAGTAGGAAACAAACTAAAAACCTCCCCTTAAAGCGGGCATGACACTGGGCCAAATTATCGCCATTCTCCGATCTCCAGTCTCCGTTTTCAGCCAGTAGCGCCGGCAAATCCTATCACACACGCCAACTGCAGGAGTCTCCGACACAACAATAACAATGTCCGACCTTAACCTATATTGGTCCGTTTCACCTATACTGTAATGTATAGTAATATGGATTTACATCTACAATTATAATGCAATATGACTCAATCTACACGTTAGTGTATTTTTTTTTTTAATTTGAAGTTTATATGAGGAAATATTTTGAACTTTTCGGAGGTTTTCTAATGTTTTCGATTCATACCAATCGCCGTGGCGTAGGCTATAGAACAGTGGTTATTTAGCTGCAAGTGGTGTAGCTATTATAGCATTAATTCACCTTGAAAATTGTTTGTCTACCAGCAGCCCTTCTCACAATCAAAACACTTAATTTTGTAGCAAAATATATATTTCGATCGTTATATTGTGGTGTTTCACTTAAACTATAGAATAATATGGATTGATATTGACAAACTTTGTGTCATAGGACCCAATCTATACGTTAATGTTGTTATGTTTTGCGTTTGAAGCTTATATAAGTAGCTATAAGGACGTTTTTCGCAATATATAGGATATAGCCTGACGGCGCCCCTGTCGTTACCTCGGCACTAAGCGATCGTTTATATTGTGCTGTTTCACCAATAATTTAGAGTAATATGGATATATATCGACAATTATATTTCAATATGACACAATCTATAAATTTGCGTTATTATTTTTTATATTTGGAGCATATATTAGGAAATATTTTGAACTTTTCAGAGGTTGTAGAATGCCTGGTATAATCCTGTGTAGCGGGTAGACCTGTATTTATCTCGATAATTTGGTAATGTTACAATATATTTTAACATTTTACATTCATAAATAGTCCACTAATATACTAGGTTAGGTTAGGTTAGGCTAGGTTAAATATATTGTTCAATGATTCTTAGTAAATAGGCATCTGAAAAACAGTTCCTCCCGCTACAAAGGATCTTTTACCGAATGTTTTCGTTTCATACCAATCGCCGTGGCGTAGGTAGGAATTGGTTATTTAGCTGCAAGTGGTGTAGCTATTTTAGCATTAATTCACTTAGTTTATGTCCGTAGCCCTTCTCACAATCAAAACACGCAATTATGTAGCAAAGTATATATTTCGACGTCATCTACTTGAGATATCAATGAGGTTAAATGCGAACTGTAAAGAGGCTGACAATTTACCTCCATCAAAAAACGATGCTTCCTACCCAGTGCGGGAAGCATCCTAGCTCCGTCAAACGGTGAGATTTGTGCTGGAGAATGGTGGTAGCTCCATTTTTTGCGGTAGAATGGCGAGAATTGGCCCAGTGTGACGCCCCCTTAAGGCGGGTCATCTGCTTTTTTCTCTACTTTTCTCTCTTTCTCTGGCTTGTATCCATTCGGCCCCATTCAGCCTACTGTTTTGACATTTATCCCCATCCAGGTGTCGATTTATTCCTGGCGAGCGATATAGAGCCAGCATTGTATGGAGAAATCCGGATTCGCCAGAGACATTTTTCTATTGAAAAATGTACAAATTTAGCCTGCTGACAAAAACATTAAAAACAAATATACTGCCTCGCTAGAGCTTGCCAGGATAAAATAGACACCTGGATGGGGATAAACGTCTTAAAACAGTAGGCTGAATAGGGCCGAATGGACCCAGAGAGAGGGAGAAAAAAACGAGGTGGGCTCCCTTAACCTGTACAGTACCGGTGACATCTTTATTATTTGATTTCAGCTACATTTAGACGATTTTATGAAGCTTAGGAACGATATATGTGAAGTGACGGGGTTGAATAGAACGGGATCAAATATCACCTGTAGGATTGCTAGCCTACAGGTGAACAGAAAGGAGAAGCGAGACACCAAAATCCAAAGAAGAAGTCATCTACCAGAGTACCCCATAGTCCCAGGAATTTCCCATGTTCTACGAACCAGAGAGCAAAAGCACCTAGGTCAGTCACCCAGACAAAGGGGTGAGAATAAGACCCAATCACCATCCAGCTCTCAAACTGTCTTCACCAATCACCATCCATCATTTGCCCAGCCACCAGATTTGCAGTATGATGAGCAAATGTTTATGCAAATGCAACACCATGGACCCGAGTGCTATCGGGATAAGTGGGCATAATAGATCCTGTAAAATAGGATCGTCCCGCATAACTATCTACCACAGTGAGAATATAAAGAAGAACTGAGTTACCCAGAAGATTAACAATAAGCATCAATTATAACATAATCACCATAGTTACGATTGTATCTTTTCTAGGCTCAGTAACTCTCCACCGAGTATTAAATAAAATACCTAGTATCATTATGTATCCAATAATACCTATTATGTATGTTTAAGTTAAGGATTAACCTCACCAACTGTATCACAACGATTCACTATATCCCTTTCACATTGAGTTCCTGTAAGTTAAAGCTAAGAATTAATCTGAACATAGTCTCAATGAAACTGAAGGGAAGTTAAGCAAACATCCACTGGGGTAATGTTCTTAAGGCTGAAAAGCACGGAGCATCTAACAGCAGTTGAAAATTTTCTCCCCTCCCCCCTTCCTCGAGAATACGACGAGTCCTGTCGTGTTCCCTCTGACGTCCGGATCCTGAAGTCCTGATTGTGAGAAGCAGCGCCTCCTGAAGTCCTGACCAGTGAATCTACGTTCCACGTCGGCCAGACTTACTCTCGAACCCCTACCCTCCTAAATTACCCTAAGTGTCTCTGAGTATCTTACATTGTGATTATTGTTGTGAAGGTAAGGTAAAATATGTGAATATTGAAGTGCTAATCGTTATATAGCTCTGTGCTCAAGATCCTTAATTATTGCGTATGTGTAATCCTTCAGAACTTATATTTATTGTTATATAGATCGGTGTCCAAGATCTAAGTGTTAATATTGTCTCTATAACTCTCTTAGAACGTCCTACACATACGTTACATACTCATTTAATTATTTACTTAGCCAAGTACTCACAGATTTTCCTTGTATATGTCTATTCTATTATGTATGTTACAAGTTGAAGTTGAAGTGTATTCCGTGTAGGCCTATTTATTCCCTTCTTGAACCATACTTTTACCTAGAACCTACGCTCAATTTCATATTCTTTATATCTCAGTTCCCCCTCTTATAAGAAGATTCATTGTTGATTAAGTAATCTAAATTCTTCGAGAGAACCTAAGTTACGCTTATTGATATTAAGTGTTAATTTGTTTATTCTATGAACCGTATTTTGTTCACTACCTTATTGACGTAGATAATTTTGATTCTTCTCGTCTAGGAATTCTAGTCTTGCATAGATCTATTCATCAGTCTGAATACAACGTAATTAGTTATGTATTCTTTATAAGAATCTGTTAACTCGTTCAGACCTCCTTTTATGCCTTATTAGGTATTTACATAAGTACAACTTTGTCATGTACGCCATTTTCTTATTATTAGTATTATACTAATCATTCGTACATGCTAATTTTATTTACGCGTTGCTTTATATGACTTAACTACTTTAGTTACGTTAATCATATATTTGATTTCGTTCAAGGGATATTAAACCTTTGATCATTCATTAGTAGAGGTAAATTATTAAATCTGAATTCCTCGACCCGAGAGATTATTATCGCATATAATCGTTAGTGAATTATATGTTCATATCATAATTCTCTCATATTAATCTAAGTATATACTAAATTGTAAAAACAATTCATCATCCCTTTCCTTTTAACTTCAGTTGATTACTCCAAATACTAAGGCTATAATCGCACTAAGAATAAATATTATTTCCAACACCGCAGTACCTAGAATGACCTGATTGACCTACCGGGTTAAACTTTATCTTAAGCGGTAGTCTTTAAACTACTTGCGTGCCACTCGCCACCCATGAGCGAATATTGAACTAGAAATCCTTGTGCGCTCCCCTTGTACTTAACCTTGATCATTCATACGTGTTTGGAGATTTCATAATTACTTTAATTCCCTTTCAAGAATATTATACGTTAGACACTCAACTCACATAAATATTATTATCAAGGGTTGAATCTATATATAACCGTGTCCATTCTATAATTGCATATTCCCTTATAATACTATAATATTATTGTTATCCTGTATATTGTTGATTAGAGACTGATACCTATGATCAAATGCATTCTACCGTTTGCTTACTATTCCTTATAATAGTTAAGCTAACTCTCAGTCCCCACTTCAGAGCTTGCTATATTCGTGACCTGAATATTAATATGATTATGGCACGTATTGAGAAATCTGGGACTTAAAATAAATCGTAAGATGGAATCTCCTATATAACTATATGCCTTTGAATAAACTAAACGTGTATAATTTACATGTGTGTTGTTATTGTGTTCTGTAGCACCTAATTGAGTACCTAATTGTGATTAAGAACGTGTTTGATATGTTCCTGTTGAGGATATTTGGAGTCAATAAGTCCAGAATTGGATTTTAGTAAAGACCGAATAACAGGTTTAAAATATTATAACACTGGCAGAAGCGGTGACTCGATACGGCATAACAACACGAGTGTTCTTATTGTTTTTTTCTTTCTTTCTTGGTACTCAGTTAACGCGTTAACACATTATTCACCATGGCAGCCACTAGATCTCTAGATATCCCGGCGTTCAAGCCTGAGGATTATGATATCTATACGTACATGGAAATAGTCAAACCGGTCCTGGACATTATGTTCGGAAACGAAGACGCTACCAAGATTCATACTATTGTGGTAAAATTAGGGAAATATGCAACCAAAGTGTCAGGGTATGTGCATGATAATATACCTGGGTTAACCTGGGCGCAATTTGAAACATATGTGAAAACTGCCATCAAACCAGTGCTGGGACAAACAATTGCTGATAAAAAGTTTCATGAAATTAAATATTCAGGTGATTTGGACGGCACTATTGAGCAGTTGCACCAGATCGCACTAAATGCGTTCCCAGATGAAAACACGGCACAGAGAAAGATAATAGTTTTCAAAGCATTGGTGAGACTCTTGCCTGACCCGGTGACAGATCAATTTTCCATAATAGAGCCTACAAATTATGACGCGGATCTGACAGTGATAAGGCGTATCATGGCACTACGGAAGTCCAGGGAACAGGATAAGATAGCTGTCATAAGCAAGGTCACCACACATCCTACAACAACCGCAGCACCCATCAGTGGTCCAGTGGCTCCTCGTCTTAATGATAAAGCCAAGGAATGGGCCAGGATTAGACCAGCTGACTGGAAGCCATGCTCGGGGACAAGCATGTTGTGGTCACTTAAGAGGTCCTTCACTGAACTCACGAGGAAAAGACCCAGAGCCCCAACCTGGTGGGCTCAAATTCCCAATTCGTCAATCATGTCAACATAACATTAAATCATGTCAAATCTCTAGGATTCAAGGTAAACCTGGTAATGTCAAACCTTGTTCCCTCACGAGTAGTTCAGTGGATAAGGCTGGTTTGGGACGCAGCTACTCTCAATCTGAGTCAGAGTGTGGACAATCGAAACAGATTTCGCAGGAAATTGTTTCTCTTCCTTCACAGTCTGACTACGACACGGAGAATCTGGGAGTCTCTGGTCGGCTCTCTCAACTGGATTCAACTAACTGTAAAGTTGGGCCGGTTGAAAGTCAAACGTTTAATTTTGGAGGGCAACAAATTTTTTCCACTATTGCCGGCGGAAAAATTATGGCCCATACCAAAATTAATCCACACCTTACTAGCAGTCTGGGCGAAGAGGGAAACGTTGCACTCAGTAATGTCATGGACCTCTCCTCCGCCGACGGTAAGGGTAGACACGGATGCGTCAGGAACGATAGGTTGGGGCTTTCAGTCAAACCAAGGGCACCAGGGTCAAGGGCTTTGGTCCCATTTAGAAATCTTCCACATCAATGTCAAAGAATTACTAGTCCCCTTATATTCCTTCAGGCTCACGGCTCTGCTTTACGGGGCAAGTCGGTGGCCTTCAGAATGGACAATCTGAATGCGGTTCACTGTATTCAGAAACAGGGGTCAACGAGATCTCGGAAGTTGCTAAACCTGTCAGAATTTTTTTTTATACTAGCCAACAGGCTGGACATTCATCTTCACGCATCTTATCTCCCAGGCGTAGCAAACGTCTGGGCAGATGGTCTGTCTCGGAGACAAAGCACAACAGTAGAATGGGCGCTCCAGCAAACCATGTTTCAACTATATGATTGCAGAGCCTTACCATCCACAAGTGGATTTGTTTGTGTCAGAGGAGACTCACAAACTCCCTGTACCTCACCCGCCGGACGATAACGCCGGCGGGCGGACCAGACGCTCTGATGACGGACTGGAACAGGTGGAGTTCCATTTATCTATTTCCGCCACCAGACGCATCTCTAATGTGCCACGTAGTCAACAAACTACAGGATTATCGGGGCGTAGTCTCGCTAATCGCGCCCCTGTGGCCGGCGCAGTTGTGGTACCAGCAATTGAAAACGTGGTGCCCGCACCCGGTGTCACTCCCGGTCGGGTTGTTCCACTTTGACACAATTGGCAACCTAGAGACCTCGCTGACTTTTGCATTATGGACATTCAGGAGGCCAAGTGGCTAGCACCATATGGTAGCAACGTGACCAATAAATTCATGAATCAATATACCCAGTCTACAAAGCGACAGTATCAATCGCATTGGCAAGCTTTTACGTCTTGGATTCTTAGAACAGAACAAACTGTGCCCTCGGTGGCGTTGGTTTTTAATTATTTAAATTATCTGTTCGAGCAGAAACATTTATCTGTAGTAACTTTACAAAATCACTTAACAGCGATTAGGATGCCATTTTTGGACCTTACCGGTCTCACCATACCAGTCACAGAGGAAACAGGTTTTATGAGGGCATGTTTTAAACTCCGCCCACCTTCCCGTCAGCTCATGCCTACCTGGTCTCTGGACAAAGCATTGTCGTTACTTCATTCCCGTCTGTACCAAAAGACTGCAGATTTTACATTACGTTTAAAAAAGGGCAGTATTCCTTATGGCTTTGGCTACCGGGAACAGAGTATCTGAGCTAGCGGCAATGAGCAACACACCTAATTGCCTCAGGTTTGGTAGGCTTAATGAGTGTATTCACATTGCACCTTCCCCAGGATTCATAGCCAAGAATGAGCACATTGAACACGTGTTTTCAGAGTTCACGGTGCCGGCGTTGAAAAGGGGAAAGGTGCACCATCATTTTTGTCCAGTGCAAGCTCTAACCAAATTTTTGAGAGTGGCACCTCTAAATCACCAGGGTGCTTTATGGGTAGCAAGTACGGGTAAACGCTTGATGAAACGTACACTGGCTTCTCTCTTGGTCGAGGCCTTAACCCATAATTAGCGGCGAGCAACATAAGTCGAGTTAAATAAAGCTGGACTATGTGGCGGCGCTCGACATAACTCGAGTGGCAATTTCAGCACGTAATGTGGCTGAGAGAGAGAGACAAGTGGTGGCAGGAGACTAGCGAGCGTATGACTGCTCCAGACCACCGCGGCGAACCTACTGACACAAATCTCAGCTCCCTCCTCCCTCTCTCACTCGCTACATACTCAATTATGTACTGAAAGTACCGAATTACCTGCTTTTTGCACTCGCGTTGCACGGTTATTGCAAGAAAACTATCCATCATACAAGGATCGTTATGGTGTCATTCGAAAGCTCTGTTTATGCCCTTTCAGGGATAGGTACTTGTTTTACGTTCTGGGTCTTATTTAGGCATGAAAATGATCATGTAAACAGCCCTATTTTGGCTAAATCCACCCCGCTGTGCGGTACACATAAATAAACCGCATAGGCCGCTCGTAAGGTGTTAAAGAGAGTAATCCCGGCGTTGTGGGTAAGACTCACGATTTACGCAAGGGGGCAGCCTCTTTACGTTTTCCTTAATAATCTTTTGGTTGAAGATATTAAGTCCACACAGTTGTGGGCCTCTAATCATACGTTTTTGACTCGATACCTTTCAGTAGCTCTAGACAAACCTTCCTTGCCATGTATAGCTTTAAGGCAGAGGGTCTAGGTGGCCCTTTTAGTCACTTTTTGTTTAATTTCAAGAAAAGGGGGGGGGGGGTGCAGTCAGTGTAACATAGGACACCCTAGACCCCGCCGGAGTATGTGTACGGAACATACGAGCTTGATACTGTTTGTAGGTATTATGTTATAAAATTTCTCTGTAGTATTCATTACAGGAAATTGTGCTACAGTCCAATAGCAGTAATACAATAATTCTTGTTGTAAGTAGTTTTGGCTGTGAAGCAATTTATTTTTAAGAAATCTCAGTAGTTGCAACTACGACTTTTATTTTTGATGTAAATACTTCTGCATAAGTACACGAGTTCAGTACTTCTGCGAAAGTACAATAATTCATTTATGTTTGGGTATATTTTTAGGAATATATCCACTAGTTTAATGGGGTTCATATGTGCACATGTAAACTTATAAGTTTTTATTTTTCACCACTTACTTTAAGTGGGGTGCCTTCTTAACTAGCAGATCTGTGTACAGAGTCTCAGAGTTAACCCTTTTTCAAGCAGGCTTCTTCGAAGCACGCTCCTGCTTGTACCCCTTTTTGAATATTTAGGCTGTATAAAGTTTATGCACCCAAATATATCTTTTTTACAAAGTAAGAATACTATGTGGGTGTTTGATTATCTGCTTTTGCTAAGAGTTATGATATGATTACGAATGTCCCCCTCCAGTCTTAGATATCAGGCATAATCGTCAATGATGGAGGGGCCACTAATAAATTATAGGTTTGACTCCTGCAAGGAGATAAAGAAAACCTAATATTTAGTAGTGGCCCCGTAATCATTGACGACTGGGGCCCTCCCGACCATCCCCTTCCCATTCGTTGATGTATTAAGGATTTTGGTTTACTTGATATGTCAGTGAAGGAAGAATGACGCCCGAGTCGGCGTCTGGTCAAAGATCCACACAAGTACATCCACGATTATATGGAAAGCTTATGAATAGTTATTCTTATTTTTCTTTTTCTTTTTTATTTGTTACGAAGTTTTTTCGTAGTGAGAACCCAATTTCATAATGACTGAACCATGAGTGAGGTTGCGTGCGCTCATGATGAAGGCTCCTCAATTTGTTATGCTCTGCGCGGTAGATTCAAACTACGGCGAATGAGTGTTTGAAGAGGGTGCCTTATGTAATAGGCATAATCGTCAATGATTACGGGGCCACTACTAAATATTAGGGTTTCTTTATCTCCTTGCAGGAGTCAAACCTATAATATGGGTATATATGTATGTATATACTGTATATGTATATATGTGTGTATGTGTGTGGGAAATAAAATATATATGATCCATTTATAATAAACCCTGCTAGCACAGACACAACTCTGGCTATATTCCTGCCGCCGCCAATGACCCAGAAATTTGTGTATTAGCAGTGACGAGAGGATCTTTTTGGAAATTGGGGATTAAACTGGAGTGGGAGGGTCATTCTCTGACATTAATGGAAGTATCAGGATTATAACAAACCCGCGCTAAGCCTAAGGCTTAGCGAAGGGTCCTTCATAAACAGTTAGGGACAACTGGTGTGCTGACAAGTATAGAGATAAAAACTTACTAAATGTTGTGTTCATGTTTGTGTTTATATTGTACATATAAAATATGAGTAGGGTAAAAGACTGTTTTACCATCTTTGCCCTTTTGAGACAACGTGTAAATATGTGTCCCCATGTATTTATGCTTTCTCAATAAAGAATCAAATCAAATCAAATCAAATCTCGTTCTTTCTCTCTCTCTCTCTCTCATCTATGCAGTACAGATAGGGATAACAAATTGCTCTCTACCCACTACAGGAAAAAGTTTTCGTTTATTTTGACACACATACATGTAGGCTATCTCTATCTATCTATTGCCTGACGCCGTGATCCCCGAAGGGGTGGCCACGAACGAACCGCCCCCATGCACCTCTGTCCCCAGTCAGTCGACGCCCCTCCCCCCAACCAGCACCGCCTTCGTTCATGTACTTCCTCACTCCATCCTTCCACCTCTCATTCGGTCTACCTCTCCCTCCCTGTCCCTCCACCTCACTCTCGTACACCCTCTTAGTCATTCTCTCGCTTTCTATACGTTCCATATGGCCGAACCATCTCAAGTTGTTCCTTTTCACACTTTCCAGCACATCTACCTCCACACCACACCTCCTTCTTACTTCCTCATTAGTCTGTCTATCCCTCCATGTAACTCCGCACGCACTCCTTAAGTAATTCATTTCCACTGCTCTCACTCTTGGTCTGAGTCTCTCAACCAACGTCCATGCTTCGCTTCCGTAAGTCAGTGTCGGGATTACCACACTGTCATGCAAGGACTTCTTCACTTCCATACTGACCACCCTATTTCTTGTTACTGCTTTTAGCGTTCCTACAACCCTCTTCCCCTGTTGTACCCTCTCCCGCACTTCTTCATCCATAGTCCCATCTTTACTCAACACACTGCCCAGATACTTAAAAGAGTTGACGATCTCCATAGCCTGACCGTTCAGCTTCACCTCACACTCTGTGACTTCACCCCTTTCGAAGACCATAACCTTGCTCTTCCCCGCATTTACCTTCAAATTCCGTTTTTCGCACACTGTTCCAAACTCATTTACCAGACCCTGCAATTCCCATTCATTATCACTCATCAGAGTGATAGAGAGTGATTGAGAGAGTGAGAGTGTGAATGGAGAAATGGATAGGCGACGAGCAGGGAGGTTTTAGGAAGGGAAGAGGATGTGTAGATAAGATTTTTACCCTGAATTGTGTTGTGGAGAAATATCTGGAGAAGAAACAAAAGGTGTATGTTGCCTTTATGGACTTGGAGAAGGCCTATGACAGAGTGGATAGAGAAGGTTTGTGGAAAGTACTTAGAATATACGGAGTAGAGGGCAAGTTGCTGAAAGCAGTGAAGAGCATGTATGAGGGTGCAGGGGAGGTGTGGTGGAGTGGTCATGCCACTGGATTGGTAATCCAATGGACCCGGGTTCAAATCCCGATATGTCAATGGGAAGATATTATTGGGATTGAATTTGTGCTGTACCTAGTATCAGTGCATTACCACAAAGCCCACCGAAATGCCAAAAAAATACCCTCATTGTTCCCTGATTAAATAACACTGTATGAATATTCCCATATTCAAAATATGTTACAGGGGGACAATGCCTAGTGAGTTCACTGCTCAATAGGTGGCATTCTGAGAGTGAGGGTCTGAGTCTGGAGGGTGAGACGGTGAAGCACTTGAGCGAAGCAACCGGCCGCTTCAGAGATGGAGCTGCTTCGAGCCATGATGGATGCTTCACATGTCTCACTCCCCAGGCTGGAACAAGACCTCACGGGCTTCACCGTGTTGAGCGGTGGCATGTACAGGCTCTCAGCCTATGCCCGAGAGGGAGTAGTTGGAATATAGAAAAAAAAAAAAAAAAAAAAAAAAAAAAAAGGCAGCAGTACGTGTGGAGAGTGAGCAGAGCGAGTTCTTTGACCTGAATGTTGGTTTGAAACAGGGGTGTGTGATGTCCCCGTGGTTGTTTACTGTATATATGGATGGAGTCATGAAAGAAATACTATCAAGAGCAGTGGATGTTGGTGTATCGCTGAAAAGGGAGGGAATTGAGTGGAAGCTACCTATACTGCTGTTTGCGGATGATACAGTTCTGATGAGTGATAATGAATGGGAGTTACATGTAGGCCTACACATATTATATATACACTATAAATTATATATATATATATATATATATATATATATTGCAGTACCGGTAATGTGTGTTTTATATTTCAAATATATTTAGACGGCTTTGTACTGCTTAGGAAGGGTCATGTTAGCTAAGGTTCATTGAGATGGTTTGTAGCACTATAACTGATAGACGTCCTTCCTAATTTCAATAAGATCGCATAATAGTTAGTAAAACAAAATAATGCAACCGAACTATTTCATTCGGTACCGTATATTAAATCATTTAAGATATGATAGAGGTTTACGGTCTATTCGCCCACAAGTCTTCGCCCAAACTAGGAATTTGTTCGCCCAAACAATAAAGTTCGTTCGCCCAGACCTTGAAGTCTTTTCGCCCACACTTTGAAGTTTGTTAGATTCCCACACTCTAAACTGGCTTCTAAAGGATGCACATTTTGTGTAACTATTATGTTGACGACAAAATGTTGTCCATTCGTAATAAAATAATGCTATGAATAATTTATGTTATCTCATTTCCTGACTTAACTTAGTTAAAATATCTTCAGATTAATTGGTTAACTTTTTATCATATTCATATTGCTAACTCTGTAATGTTGAGGCTAAGCATTTTATTTTAATCCACGTTGTCTGACCCATTCAGTATATATAAAGCCACTTTCACACATTCACGATGTTGGTCCCGATGTCCCCGATTTGAATATCGGGACACAACGTGGTGCAATCCCAAACGTGTGTCGGGGTCGTCGGTGACCGTCGTGTTACCCGCGGTGAGGGACGTGGCAAATCGGGCTTGGCCACCAAAGTTTTGGATTTGTTCAAAAATTTCGCACGATGAACTTTTGGCATGGTATCATCTGGTAACGTCGGGTACAACGTGTCGATGACGTGGGTCTGGCGTGTCTGCATCAGGTTCATCGGCATCGACGTGGCGGCGTCGGGGTATAAATAGTTATAATATATTACAGTAAAAGTCATGTAATCCGAATGGCAGCGGACCGACAGTGCTTCGGATTAGTGGAGTATTCTGACAACACTATAAATACGCACATGATGAATAAATAAAGACCTGATATGGTATAGGCCTATACCGTATATACCGTATATAATATTCCATAATCAACTTATATCAAACGAGTTAATAAGTTCAAATGAAAAATCAGTGTACCGGTATGATTACCGAAACACGTGTGTGTTAATTGTCGAGTGAGTGTGTGTGCGTGTGCGTGTGTGTGTGTTATTGTTCTTGTGTGGCTATATCGACCGCCACTGATACACGGTATGCAATAAATGTTATTATAATTATGCTCTATGGAATTGAATTTCATTTTACCTAATACAGTAGTGTTTATAAAATAGTAAAAGCCAAAGGAAATACTAAGTGTTATTGATTAATTTAACACAGGGTAGTGTTTGTGTGGGTGGATGGGTTTAGATAGAGGAGATTTTTCCTGTGTTTTCGACGATTCCATCCTTACACAAGCTATGTTTATATCAATCCTTTTGCACAAGATAGGTTTATATCAATACATTTTACCTTCCACAATTAGAGAAAATATGATTCATCACGAAGTGTAGCCTACCTGTGGAGATTAAACGCACTGTTATATTATATACTATATGAGATATAGCGGTACCGGTATATCGTTTTTTTATCGTTATTTTTATTTTCATACTAAATCACAGCAATTTTTTCCGCTGAACATGATGGCGGTGTTTAGAATATGCTATCATCAATATTGGATTTTATAGAAATAAATCTATTAGATAGTTTTTGTTTTTATAGAATCCCAGCCGCACCAAAATATTCGCTCTCAATTGGTTTTCACCCATAATAATTGTTTTTTTTATTTTTTTTTATGAACGGCAAGAGGAAAAGTTATTATACAAGATTAAAACAAAAAATAATAATAATAATAATATGTGGAATTTCATCATAGGTGAAGGTTACTGTTCAGTCCGCCCGTACTTTCCCTCCCTATTTTCACCGATAAAATGTGGGACAATGAATATTCTGTAAGCAAGTGATATATAGGATTTTTCATTAGCTTTCTAATGGTACATATATGGCCAATGTACGGTCAAAACTTTTATTTGTCCTGAATATATTTTGTCCGTCGCCGCTGTCACCCACTTGTAAATATTTTCGCTTCACTTCATGGTCTATTTTCATATAATTTAACGTTCGATACAGTTTTTAGATATTAATTTCGTATATTGGCAATGAATACAGATTGTTATTTACGAAGAACCAGCTCTCTACGACAAAAACTTGATTTTATATAAAAAATGTCATACGCCTATACCTTACAAAGAAATAATTCGACCTTATCTTACCTTAAACTTGACCGTTGGTTGAACGTAATGCCTTTAACACCATATGTATTGACGATATCTGTCAGGCTGCCTGACATTGTGGCGTCGTCCTCCTCGTCGAGTCGGCCACGTGTCACCATCATAAGTCCATCACCCCTCGTCGTGTTCCCCTCCTGCCACGTCGGGGTACGTCGGGGTACGGTTTTGACCGTTACAGCATTGACGTGGCGCCGTCGTGTTCCAACCGTGGTACCATCTGGCCCGTCGTAGCACGACGTGTCACCGTCGAGGCTTCGTCGTCAAAACGCATACATCGTGTCACTGTCTCTGCCGATGTACCAATTTGTGTACCTCGGGCTACATCGGGACCAACATCGTGAATGTGTGAAAGTGGCTTAAGACTTCCATATGAGAGAGAGAGAGAGAGAGAGAGTATACAGTATATAGCTCATATTCAAATAGCAAATCATAAAACATATATAACAATACTAGTGAAGCATTGTACAACTAGGAATGTCCTGTGTTTGAGTGTGTGGGGAGACTCAAAGCCACTTTCACACATTCACGATGTTGGTCCCGATGTAGCCCGAGGTACACAAATTTGGTACATCGGCAGAGACAGTGACACGATGTATGCGTTTTGACGATGAAGCCTCGACGGTGACACGTCGTGCTACGACGGGCCAGATGGTACCACGGTTGCAACACGACGGCGCCACGTCAATGCTGTAACGGTCAAAATTCCGGTCAAAACCGTACCCCGACGTACCCCGACGTGGCAGGAGAGGAACAGACGAGGGGTGATGGACTTATGATGGTGACACGTGGCCGACCCGACGAGGAGGACGACGCCACAATGTCAGGCAGCCTGACAGATATCGTCAATACATATGGTGTTAAAGGTATTACGTTCAACCAACGGTCAAGTTTAAGGTAAGATAAGGTCGAATTATATCTTTGTAAGGTATAGGCGTATGATTTTTTTTATATAAAATCAAGTTTTTGTCGTAGAGAGCTGGTTCTTCGTAAATAACAATCTGTATTCATTGCCAATATACGAAATTAATATCTAAAAACTGTATCGAACGTTAAATTATATGAAAATAGACCATGAAGTGAAGCGAAAATATTTACCAGTGGGTGACAGCGGCGATGGACAAAAAATATTCAGGAAAAATAAAAGTTTTGATCGTACATTGGCCATATATGTACCATTAGAAAGCTAATGAAAAATCCTATATATCACTTGCTTACAGAATATTCATTGTCCCACATTTCATCGGTGAAAATGGGGAGGGAAAGTACGGGCGGACTGAACAGTAACCTTCACCTACGGTGAAATTCCACATATTATTATTATTATTATTATTTTTTTTTTTAAATCTTATATAATAACCTTTCCTCTTGCCGTTCATAAAAAAAATTATATAAAAAAAAAAAAAAATATTATTGGTGAAAACCAATTGAGAGCGAATATTTTGGTGCGGCTGGGATTCTATAAAAACAAAAAACTATCTAATAGATGTATTTCTATAAAATCCAATATTGATGATAGCATATTCTAAACACCGCCATCATGTTCAGCGGAAAAAATTGCTGTGATATAGTATGACAATACAAATAACGATAAAAAAACGATATACCGGTACCGGTATATCTTATATAGTATAATATAACAGTGCGTTTAATCTCCACAGGTAGGCTACACTTCGTGATGAATCATATTTTCTCTAATTGTGGAAGGTAAAATGTATTGATATAAACCTATCTTGTGCAAAAGGATTGATATAAACATAGCTTGTGTAAGGATGGAATCGTCGAAAACACAGGAACAATCTCCCTATCTAAACCCATCCACCCACACAAACACTACCCTGTGTTAAATTAATCAATAACACTTAGTATTTCCTTTGGCTTTTACTATTATAAACACTACTGTATTAGGTAAAATGAAATTCAATTCCATAGAGCATAATTATAATAACATTTATTGCATACCGTGTATCAGTGGCGGTCGATATAGCCACACAAGAACAATAACACACACACGCACACGCACACACACTCACTCGACAATTAACACACACGTGTTTCGGTAATCATACCGGTACACTGATTTTTCATTTGAACTTATGAACTCGTTTGATATAAGTTGATTATGGAATATTATATACGGTATATACGGTATAGGCCTATACCATATCAGGTCTTTATTTATTCATCATGTGCATATTTATAGTGTTGTCAGAATACTCCACTAATCCGAAGCACTGTCGGTCCGCTGCCATTCGGATTACATGACTTTTACTGTAATATATTATAACTATTTATACCCCGACGCCGCCACGTCGATGCCGATGTACCGGATGCAGAAACGCCAGACCCACGTCATCGACACTTTGTACCCGACGTTACCCGAAGATACCACGCCAAAAGTCCATCGTGCGAAAGTTTTGAACAAATCCAAAACTTTGGTGGCCAAGCCCGATTTGCCACGTCCCGCACCGCGGGTAACACGACGTTCCCCGACGACCCCGACACACGTTGGGGATTGCACCACGTTGTGTCCCGATATTCAAATCGGGGGTACATCGGGACCAACATCGTGAATGTGTGAAAGTGGCTTAATGACGTGACTGATTAGAAGGATTAGAGTAGGAGGAGAAGGTATAATAATTATATAGGATTAACTCGATCACATTTCCCCGGCCACTTTTCTGGGCAACTGTATTCTGGAATAATGAATGTTAATTTTGCCACAAACATAACTGTCCATCGAAAATTTCCGGAAATAGCCTGTACCTGTGCACTGATTCCTGTATACATTTTATGTCAACTAATATAACCTCAAAAGTCCTACCTAATTATTATCAATCGTAATTTATTGAAATACTAACAAGAACATTGCTTATTCTCTTTTTTGGATTTGAATGCTCAGTAATTATTCAATGTATGCATTTTAGTTATCACGGTCCTTTTCGTTGAGTTGACCAGTTGACAAGCAATGTTTGTGAAATGTTTCACTCTTTTATCAGTATTACAACAATCATTGGATAACTTCTGTGTTAGATGACCACGTGGATGTGGTTGGTAGAATGTGAGAGGGATCTGCCCTCTATGGGCCAGTTGACCTTCATCGTGTATCTGGTTTTATTTGTGTTTATGATAAAATATATCAGATCGGAAATACATGATATAAACCTCGGATAATTTATTCATCACTTCAGCCTAATGCTTAGTGTGCGAAATTTCGGTGTGAGTATCCTAGGTTCGAGTCCTTGGAATACCACATGTATTCATTACTTTAATTGATTTCATTAGTTGGGTTTATTTGTAAATTGATTGGTGAGTCTGTGAAAACAAATATGAATGTATCCAGGTTCAGGAGTAATTTATAGAGAAGCCTTCCTTTGTGGTTAAGTACTCCATTAATTATCCCTTCCATTCGTCTAAATATTACGTTATCAGAGTGCAGTTGGAGTGCAGTACAGGCACAGATTAATATGCAGTATTCGAGAATGCATAATATAACGTAGGCTTGTGCATAAACCCTTAAGGACAACAACATTGGACAGCATAATCCATATGAGGTCTCACTAATTATAAGTAAAGTTTTAATATAACATCGGCAGTTCTGTTACTCACACTCCTTGAGATGAACCCGAGAATCTTGTTTGCCTTGTTACAAACGCTTATACACTGTTTTCTAGGCTTCAAATCAAACACACCCAAATCTTTCTCGCAGTCTGAGTTTTCTAATTCCGTATTAGGTAGCTTATATTTTGCATTAGTATTCGTCTTCTCTATCTGTAATACCTAGGTATTCCTAGGTTCGAGTGAATCGCGTCCCTGTAGTACAACATGTATTCATTAATAAAATATTATTAGGTTTATTGGTATTGTCTTGATCGTGAATTCATCTACCCATTAGCTCTCTTTCTCTTTCTCTATCTGTTTCTCTCTCTCTCTCTCTCTCTCTCTCTCTCATACGTGGTTTATGTGCTGGAGTGCTGCACTACTGGCCTGGGTTCGAACCCTGGCTGGGTCATGACACAAAATATTAATATTAATATATATATATATATATATAAGAACATTAGAACATGGGAGTCTGCAAAAAGCCGATCGGCCCACACAAGTCAGATCCCTGTCACAGATCTATGTTATTTGGAAGACAAACACAATATATCATAAAGGCGCATTGTGTACTCGAACTTCTCACTCTTATTGCTTGTTATATGGTCAGAAAAATAACCAAGACGGACCATGATAATTTGAAAATGTACATGGATGTAAAGATTAATGAGTATTTAAATGCAAACAGAGCATAACAAATATTTGCCTATATCTTTTCTGAAACGAAATTAATCTAATTTGTGTTACGCTGGCCAGCTTGCCAGAATGCACTTGTAACTCGCTAGCGCTCGCCAGGGCAGTGAAATGGGCTACAATAATCGTAGAACGATGTTCTTTCTTTCATAGAGTTCATGTTGTCACAGACAGATCAGTGGTGGTCTTTATTCTTGTCTGTG
The DNA here is from genome assembly GCA_032716605.1 of Paralithodes platypus. Classification (NCBI taxonomy): domain Eukaryota; kingdom Metazoa; phylum Arthropoda; class Malacostraca; order Decapoda; family Lithodidae; genus Paralithodes; species Paralithodes platypus. Next base: position 41,959,889 of record CM064519.1, read on the forward strand.
ACACTTGGAGGTATTTTATATCATTGATAGAATATACGATGCATTGTGTGAAGTTGTAGGGAGAAAGAGAGCGAGCAGCGTGGTGGTAGTATGTACGTGTGCCACCCTCGCTCGCGCGGGCTCTCCCCCGCCCTTGATTGGCCGGCGGGCCAGGCTACGTTATAGGACGCTTGCTCTTCATGACGTAGTGGTCTGTGATTGGAGGCCGCTGTCCTGGGAGGGTGGTGTGGGGCTCCTGCCCGCGTTTCTCCTGCAGAGCTTGGCACAGCGTGCTTGGTCCTACATGTCCTTTGCAATCTGTCCCCCATATAACCCCCTATACTACTTTCTCTCTCTCTGAACTTCTTCCTTTTCATACTTCTCTCTTTACTTATACCTTCTGGTTCTGCATACGACTTCCATAGTCGGCCAGTCGTATTACCAGCACCAGCTCTCCATTATGTTTGCACTAGTTTTAGGGATTATTAGAGTCATAGTCATATGGTAGCCTAGTGTTGGGGTGCTTCTAATTATTGAGCTGTTCTTTCCCATTATTTAATGCTAGACAGTGGAAGGTATCTTTGGTCGTTGTCTGAGTTATGTATGTGGCAAGTCAGAGCCTGTACAACATCGACGAAGCTAGCTAGCCTGTAACCCTTGTGCATATTGTCCTTTGCGAGTGTAGCAGTATACAGGTAAAGGGCTTTTGCCTACTCTTACCTGTATGATTGCTACCTCATTTTGTTGACCTTTGTGGAGCGCCAGGGCAAGACCAGATACTAGAGATCTGGACTTACCAAGAGAGCCTCCAAGTCACTTAACGTAACCTAAGGGAAATCTGTTCAAGGGGAGACATTAGGCTACGAGCATGCTTGCGCTCTGCCTAGTTTCCTGATACCTTTTATGCCACTGCTAGACTTTATTAGTGAGAAAGACAGCATTGTGTTTATTAACTTTCATGGTGTATGCTTTAGGAATTATTCACACCTTATTTTAGCCTAGGTTGATGAATAGTGCACAACCCAGTTTGGCTGTTACGTTGGCTAAGGCAGTACTGTTTCTGAGTGGTTATTATTAGTGCTGTCACAGAGTTGTTGCACTTGTTACGACCGGGACTCGTATAAAACAAGGGCTCTTAATCATTGGACTAGAAAGGCACACAGCCACAACGGTAACACTTGATCCAACCCTCGAACTTATAATGCCGGCGCACAAAAACACCTATACCCTCCAGAGTTAAATCTGCGATAGCGGGGTATCCTATAACTCGGTATAAATGCACTACTACTACAGGCTGATGATCTCTGATACAGCCTGATTACAACAACATACAATTACGTTAATAAGGTATACAAGGAAAAGATAGAGATCTGAATTAAATCACTTGTTACGATCCAGGTTCTCAAAGACATAGGGCTCTTCAACATTGGACTAGATAAAGGCAAAATGCAACAACGGTAACACTAGATCCAACCCCTGCCTTAAACACTGGAAAACAAAACACCATTACCGCCCTGAGTCGTGCCCGGACAACGAGGTATCCTATGACTCGGTAACTGGTGCACACACACTAGGCTGACGCTCGATGAAACAGCCTATTCTCAAACAGTAAAAGATTACTCGATTAGGTTACACAAAGAAAAGATAGTTAACGTGATTAATTAACGTTACGGTAAATACTCAAATAACTGGCACTCCTGTATTAAAGAAAGTGCAATGCTAGTCCTGCAACATCAACTTGAAACTTCTGAAATAAGTCTGATGCTGGGAAGATGTTCGTAAAGAATCTTGAACAATTATAATGCAGAATACGGGTCACAATAAATACTAGGACATATAGTAATAATAGGCAGGCGAATAATAAAGGCTGCGCAAATGTAGTAATGCTCGACAACTAAAGAAATGCTTCGTGACACAACGCAACAGCCTACTAGGGTTGTGCAACTCAACAACAACCTCGGCTCAAAAGTGCAGTGAATAATAATGTTGCATACATATAATAATGGGGGCTTATCTCTAACCAGTGTCTGCTCAGTTAATAAAGTCTAGCTGGGGTATCAAGGCAGGGCAACAATGGGTGAGCATGCGTCTCGTAGCCTAACGTTGTCCGAAGGTGGTATAATGAAGATTACGTTATATGACGGGGATGCTCTCTTGATAAATCTAGGTCTCTAGTTCTATCCTGGCGATCCCTCAGAAGTCAACACAAAGAGGCAGCACTATGTTGTGAGGGATAGGCTATGGCCCTCTCACACCACAGCGCTGTGCTCGCAAAGTAAACCCACCCGAAGACAACTTAGGGTCCCACAGTACCTGTCGATGTCGTGCAGGGCTTAGCTAACACTGCACACATCGGAGACAACGACACAGTAACCTTACCCCTAGTCTAGCTTTAGATAACCAAGCAGAATCACTCAACACCTTGCCAGGGAGACATATACCGGTCTACAACCTTCCCGAGAGAGGACACACACGGAAATGTCCGTCTCTCCAACCTCTCAATAAAGCATAATACCTCCTTAACACCTTACGAGCGGCCTATGCGGTTTATTTATGTGTACCGCCCAGCGGGGTGTTTTTAGCCAAAATAGGGCTGTTTACGTGATCATTTTCATGCCTAAATAAGACCCAGAACGTAAAACAAGTATCTATCCCTGAAAGGGCATAAACAGAGCTTCCGAATGACACCATAACGATCCTTGTATGATGGATAGTTTTCTTGCAATAACCGTGCAACGCGAGTGCAAAAAGCAGGTAATTCGGTACTTTCGGTACATAATTGAGTATGTAGCGAGTGAGAGAGGGAGGAGGGAGCTGAGATTTGTGTCAGTAGGTTCGCCGCGGTGGTCTGGAGCAGTCATACGCTCGCTAGTCTCCTGCCACCACTTGTCTCTCTCTCTCAGCCACATTACGTGCTGAAATTGCCACTCGACCTATGTCGAGCGCCACCACATAGTCCAGCTTTATTTAACTCGACTTAAGTGGTGAGCCGCTTTTTAAGGGTTAATCTAATACATGGAAATATCTGAAAACTTCGCGTACAATACGACTGGCCGACGGTGAACGCCTATGCTGAAACCAGAAGGGATGTTGAGTTTAATAAAGATTAGAGAATCAGAAAGGAGAAGTCGAGAGAGAGAAATAGTATGCAAAGTGGCGAGTATGGGGGACAGAATTGCAAAGGATGTAGACGATACGCGCGTCAGGCAAGCTCTGAGCTGGTAAAAAACATGAGGCCGCGATGGACAGGGACTAGTTGACCACCCGGCCGCCAACGCCGTCAGCGCCCAAGCGAGCCGCGTGACAGCTCACCCCGCTGCCAGGTGTACTCCCTCACCCTCTCTCGCACAAGCAACATTTATATTATAGCGAATATAAAATATAAGGCGCGGTCACAGACCAAAACAAAGACCATTTCTAGACTGTCTGTGGCAACACGACCCTAATGAAATAAAGCAGATCATTCTAGGACAACTGTAGCCTATCCCCCCATCCTGGTGAGCGCTAGCGAGCTGCAATGCCCCACGCAACCATTCTGCCAGCGCCGGGAGGCGTCACACCCCCCCAAGATATGGGACACTCAACCATGAGCCCATATCTGAACAGGCAGAATGTCGCTAGAATCTGCCACTCCTAACCACTCTGCCACTCATGGAATGCAAGCTCAGTCTCCTCAAAAAAATACAACAACATTTATATATAAACAAAACAAATCTTATCACCCTTCCCAAACATAATACATTAATTCATAACATTGTGCTCCCAGAGCGAGCTTTAAAAAGCACAGCCTACTGAGGGAAAATCATCTGCACTCAGTACTCAGCTACAATATTATCTTAAAATTAATTATTAAAAAGAAAGAGTTTTTATTTAATTTTTCATATTTTATTTTAATGTTGTTTTTGGCGGCTACTAAAGATGTAGCCTAATTTTCGTTGAATCAAAGCCAACAACTCCTGCCCTGCGACCCTACGCTGATGCTACACACGCGAGCCAACAAGCACCAGCGCAAAAATACACCGCGAGCCAAGACAGGAGGCTATACCAACATACTGTGGTAGCCTACCCCGGATCCTCCACCCACGACAGACACTGACTGAACAGCGAAGGTTCTCCTGCAAACAAAGCCAAACATTATCAGTGCCCTTAGCATGCCACACATCCAACTTGTGTTCCGGCAGCACAACAACACCTGACACTGATAAACTGTCCAGTTCATCGCAAGACTGGGACTTCTGTTCGCTCTTTCCGGCAACGGGGCCTGCCAATAACCCTTCACTAGTTCTACCTTCGTGATGAGCGAGGCAGCCCCGAAGCGGTCTATGGTGTCGTCAACTCTGGGTAATGGATAGGCGTCTGTCAGGGATAATGCTTCCACACTCTTGCAATCAACATACACACGGACTCTGCCACCAAACTCAGGTTGCAAAGCCACTGGCAACGACCACTCACGATATCCCACATCCCTCAGACCCCCTCTCCACACGCCGTCCAGCTCCGCCTTCACAACAGGCTGTCGAGCAGGATTCACACGGTAGGGAACCAACCCGAGCCTTGCACTGTCTCCAGCCTCCATGTCGGATTCTACCCCGTACATCAGGCCTGGAGAAGCAACAAACATGCGGACGGACTGCCACAGCCTAGTAAACAACTCTTCTTGTCGCTCAGGAACAAGAGGTTGCAACTTATCTCGCAGAACAATATGCCTAGTGCCCTCCCACATCTCCTTCACCATGTGGAGAGGGCCCCTCACCCGATGCCCGAAAACAAGCTCATTCGGACTGAAACCGAGACTCTCTCCAGGTACTTCCCTTGCCGCGAACAAAACATACGGCAGACCAAGGTCCCAATCCTTTCCATTCTCTGCGCAATAACATCGAAGCATGCTTTTCAGCGTGGCGTGCCACCTCTCCAACACCCCTTGACTCTCCGGGTGATACGCAGAAGAGACGACAGTGCTGATGCCATGCTGAATCATAGTTTGTTTGAACAGATTAGATGTAAAATTAGAACCTTGGTCCGATTGCACCTCTTGCGGGTAACCATACCGCGAGCAATACATGAGCAGGTTCCGGACAACAGTTTTCGCTGTGCCATTTCTCATTGGATATGCATCAGGATAACGAGTGGCCACATCCATGATAGTTACTAGAAATTTATTACCGGCACTAGTAGGGGGTAGGGGTCCGACCATATCAATGATGACCTTACTGAAGGGCGGTCCACTGACAGGAATGGGGTGCAACGGGGCTCTCGGAATTGTTTGGTTAGGTTTTCCAACCCTCTGGCACGTATGACACCTTGCTATCCAGGTTACCACCTGCCCCTTCAACCCCGGCCACCAAAACAATTTTTCTAAAGCCGCCACCGTTTTTCTCACCCCTAGATGTCCTGCCAGTGGTATGTCATGCGCCAACCTCAGTAGGCTATCCCTGCACTCCCGTGGCACCACCAACTGGTCCACTACTCCGGACCCCTCTTGCCAACTACGTTTAGGGTCTTGAAAACGCCTATAGAGGATGCCTTCTAAATAAAACAAATCTCCCGGCTGTGCATCGCCGTCCTCGTCGAGCTCTACAGCTCCATTAGCACACGTTTGGAGCTCAGGGTCCTCTAGTTGCAACCGACGTATATCTGAGGGTGCCAAGCGATCTAACTGCTCCCGGAGCAATGCATGACCTTCCCCGATACTGGGCTGCTCCCTCTGTCTCTCTCGATGTACATAACGTTGCTGTCGTGGAGACTCGTCATGCCCAGCCTCGTCACTCTCGATGACAGGCCCAGGGGCTACTCCAGAATTAAGTAATGGTGCTAATACTGAATCACCCAGGAGAGCCGCCGAGTCAAAACTCTTAAAACCAACTCCAGCTTTAGCCTCCTCCTGTTGATCGTTCCTCCGCTGGTCTGAAGACGGAGGACTAGGCTGTGACACTTTAGCTGCCCGAGCTCGGGTGACAACACACGCCATGGGTTGTGTCTGGCACCGCTCGACCCACTCTTGCTCTTCCCTACTCACGTCGGCCGGCCTCTCGGCAACGACTAAGGGTAGAACCTCAGAAGCGGGCATTGCAAAGTCGTTGCCGAGAAGAAGGTCGACGCCCTCCACTGGCAGTTTCTCCACAATCCCGACATCCAATTCACGTGCCACACCATCCACCTCCAACTCCAACCGCACCAGCGGGTATGACCGAGTTGCATTAATACCCCGCACCACCACCACTCGAGCCGCGTTTATAGGGTAGCCAGTCAAGTTTTTCATCAGAGTCTGGGAAGCACCTGTATCGCGCAAGACCTCTACTCCATGCTTGCGCCCCACCCACATCACACAACCCCGCCCTCTATGGTCGCAAAAAACATCCTGAGCAGGGTTCGAGCCTCCCAGGTGCTTCTGCATTGGCTGTGCCTCAGCCTCTGACGAACTGCCCCGGGCAAACTCAGACGACTTCGGAGACACACGAATGTTGCAGGCCAAAGACACAGCTGCTGTAGGTGGTTTGCTAGGACAGACTCTTGCAAAATGCCCCTTTTTATGACAATGATAACACTCCAACTCCCCTTTGGGCTTCCCTTGGTACTGGGAAGGGCCCGGCCCCTTCTTAAATGGGACGGTGCTAGTCTTGTGGTCAGTCTTGGTATAATGGCTCTTGTACTTGTTTGCATAAGGTATATCACTAACTCGGGGGGGTGGGGCGTCACGCCCCTTGTTACCTGCCTCACTACGCTGGGCAGACCCGCACCCACGAATTAGTGATAGCCGGAGGTCAGCCATCTCAGCTGCCTCCTGTAGAGTTTTTGGTTGCTTTTCTTTAAGGTTTAACGTCAGGTCGCCGCCCGTGCATTTGAAAAACTGCTCTAAAAGCACCAACTGTTTAATGTCGTCAAACGTAGTAGCTTTCTCCGACCTCAGCCAATTCCCAAAAGCATCGGACAGCTCCCGGGCATGCTCCAAAAAGGTGCTCTCCCGACCCCTGGTAACACCCCGGAACTTCAACCTGTACGTCTCTGGTTGTAGTTCGTATGCTCTCAGGACAGCCTCCTTGAGTTCCTCATAGATAATACAAGACTCTATAGGCAACGCATCGTAGGCTTTAAGACCCTTGCCTATTAATCTAGAGGATACAAGTGCTGCCCATTTATTCTCTGGCCACTGGTGTTCCTGGCACTTCTCAAAGCGTGTGAAAAATTCTGTAACACCACTCTCATCAAACACCGGAACCAGTTTCAATAAGTGCGAGAGAGACTGCTCATGAACACAGTTACCAGCCCCAAGTCGCTGTCCCGTTGTCTCTACTCGCGACTTCTCTACGTCCATGTCGGCACAGTACCTAGTCGACTCTAAATCAGCTTGGATTTTTGCTAGCTCTATGTGCTGCTGACTGATAGTTTTTCTCTCTTCTATCTTGGCTAATTCTAATTGCTGCTGATGCTGAAGCTTAGCTAATTCGAGCTTAAACAATAATTCTGGAGATAACCCTTGAGGAGGTGAAGGTGCTACAATGTTTGAAATTACCGGTGGTCCCCCCAGGGGCAACCCACCCTGCCAGTCACCACCCAACTGCGAAAGCGTACCCGGGGTCGGCAAACTACTGGGATGGCTGGGAGTCGAGTGTAGGGGAAGCATGGCCGAAGGGCTCTGAGCACTCAACCCATCTCGCTCACCAGTCACCCTGCCCAGTACACACGTTATCAAGTTATCCTTGGTCATGCTGCTAGTAACCGCATGACCGATAGCTGTGGCCAGGCATTGAAGACCGTACCGATCCATACCCTCCAACCGCTCGGCAGTAACAGGCCATTGCAAAAATATCCTAGCATCCTCCTCACAGTTCACCCGATTAACCCTTTCATCATGCTGCTGTTCCTCAGTTTCGACATTACGTACTGTGTCTCCATTCTCCTCTGACCCGGTATAAGACATGATGCTCACAAAAATTTCTCACCACAATATTCAGAAAAGAAGTACCCCAAACTCTTATGTAGCACTATTCACTTGCCAAAAATGTCTGAAGACTCTCAAGTGCTATACTACTTTGCCAAAAAAAAATTAACGTGCCCACTATATTCCTCAATAAAACAAATGACCACAACAATCCTGCAATTATCTCTTAGTTCACAAGATCCTGAGCTAGGTCGCCATTTGTTACGATCCAGGTTCTCAAAGACACAGGGCTCTTCAACATTGGACTAGATAATGGCAAAATGCAACAACGGTAACACTAGATCCAACCCCTGCCTTAAACACTGGAAAACAAAACACCATTACCGCCCTGAGTCGTGCCCGGACAACGAGGTATCCTATGACTCGGTAACTGGTGCACACACACTAGGCTGACGCTCGATGAAACAGCCTATTCTCAAACAGTAAAAGATTACTCGATTAGGTTACACAAAGAAAAGATAGTTAACGTGATTAATTAACGTTACGGTAGATACTCAAATAACTGGCACTCCTGTATTAAAGAAAGTGCAATGCTAGTCCTGCAACATCAACTTGAAACTTCTGAAATAAGTCTGATGCTGGGAAGATGTTCGTAAAGAATCTTGAACAATTATAATGCAGAATACGGGTCACAATAAATACTAGGACATATAGTAATAATAGGCAGGCGAATAATGTAGTAATGCTCGACAACTAAAGAAATGCTTCGTGACACAACGCAACAGCCTACTAGGGTTGTGCAACTCAACAACAACCTCGGCTCAAAAGTGCAGTGAATAATAATGTTGCATACATATAATAATGGGGGCTTATCTCTAACCAGTGTCTGCTCAGTTAATAAAGTCTAGCTGGGGTATCAAGGCAGGGCAACAATGGGTGAGCATGCGGCTCGTAGCCTAACGTTGTCCGAAGGTGGTATAATGAAGATTACGTTATATGACGGGATGCTCTCTTGATAAATCTAGGTCTCTAGTACCTAGTTCTATCCTGGCGATCCCTCAGAAGTCAACACAAAGAGGCAGCACTATGTTGTGAGGGATAGGCTATGGCCCTCTCACACCACAGCGCTGTGCTCGCAAAGTAAACCAACCCGAAGACAACTTAGGCTCCCACAGTACCTGTCGATGTCGTGCAGGGCTTAGCTAACACTGCACACATCGGAGACAACGACACAGTAACCTTACCCCTAGTCTAGCTTTAGATAACCAAGCAGAATCACTCAACACCTTGCCAGGGAGACATATACCGGTCTACAACCTTCCCGAGAGAGGACACACACGGAAAAGTCCGTCTCTCCAACCCCTCAATAAAGCATAATACCTCCTTAACCTCTGAAGTGCGCATGGGGGTAATTGGAAACGTCCCCCTGTGCTGACGTATTTGAGGTGTTTCCGTCACCAAAATATTCATTGTGCGATTAATAGCATTAATACTTATCCATATGCGCCTATTATGGGTTGATTATAAAGGTATTAACCTGAAACAACAATAAAACGAGTGAAAACAGCGTTTGGATGGTCAAAATCGGAGATATAGCCCGCGAGTTGTATAATGTATGGGTGAGGCAATCTGCTTTCCCGCCAATTTCCCCCAAGGCCACTGAGACACAGTCGATCGATACTCTCTCTCTCTCTCTTGCACTCGCTTGCTATCAGTGATGACCACACCCTCCAATCGGATTTCTAATGTTAGCACGAAAATATACCTCAGAATAAGGGAATAACAGGGAAAATAGGTGATAACTGAAGGAGAGGAGGAAAGTGGGGAAGGAGGGGAGGTAGAGGACTGAGATTTTGCATGGCCCAGGGGCAAAAAAAAAAAAAAAAAAAAAAAAAAAAAAAAAAAAAAAAATTCGATGTCAAAAGTTGATTTTTTTTTTCTCTGACTCTTAAGAGTCTCCCCGCAGTGCGCCGGGGGAACTCTTAAGAGTCTCCCCGCAGCTCCCGGGTTAATCTAATACATGGAAATATCTGAGAGCTTCGCGTACAATACGACTGGCCGACGGTGAACGTCTATGCTGAAACCAGAAGGGATGTTGAGTTTAATAAAGATTAGAGAATGAGAAAGGAGAAGTCGAGAGAGAGAAATAGTATGCAAAGTGGCGAGTATGGGGGACAGAATTGCAAAGGATGTAGACGATACGTGTGTCAGGCAAGCTCTGAGCTGGTAAAAAACATGAGGCCGCGATGGACAGGGACTAGTTGACCACCCGGCCGCCAACGCCGTCAGCGCCCAAGCGAGCCGCGTGATAGCTCACCCCGCTGCCAGGTGTACTCCCTCACCCTCTCTCGCTCGCCTCCCACACAAGCAACATTTATATTATAGCGAATATAAAATATAAGGCGCGGTCACAGACCAAAACAAATACCATTTCTAGACTGTCTGTGGCAACACGACCCTAATGAAATAAAGCAGATCATTCTAGGACAACTGTAGCCTATTCCCCCATCCTGGCGAGCGCTAGCGAGCTGCAATGCCTCACGCAACCATTCTGCCAGCGCCGGGAGGCGTCACACACTGCAATGATTTAATGCAAACTAGAAGAAGGTATATTTAAAGTTACTCTAAACAATAATGAACTGTCACTCCTATATTAAAGAAAGTGAACGAAAGTCCTAAAGCATCGAGCAGGAATCTTCTAAAGAAAGGCTGATGCTGGTTAAGATGATCGAATCGGATTTTGAACTGTTATATAAAGCAGGAACAAGATATAACAAGTGTAGGGACAGACAGTGTTAACTGACACGGGAATAACGATAAATGCACAATAGTATTATCTCCAACAACAAAAGAAGTACTTCGTCAGGCAACTCAAAAAGCCTGCTCGGGTTGTGCGACTCAACAACAACCAAGGCTTACAATCAACGTGAAAAAAAATGCTGCATACATAACATAAGAGTTTATAATTCTAATCGGGTGTCTGCTAGGCTAATAAAGTCTAGCTGGGATGTCGTAGGCTAGGAAACAATGGCTGAGCAAGCGTCTCGTAGCCTAGCGAGGTCCTTAAGACTGTGCGGCCAAATTACGTTAATTGACGGGGTGCTCTCTTGAGAGATCCAGATCGCTAGTATCTGGTTCTCTCCTGGCGACCCTCTCAAAGTCAAAACAAAACGAGTAAGCAAAGTGTTGGGTGGCAGAGGCAAAAGCCCTCACTCGCAACACAGTGCTAAACTCACAAGGTACACAGTCAGAAAGACCACCTAGGCTTCCCACGTCTCCGTTGCGATTGTAAAAGTTCAACAAAACTTGGTACACATCGGAAATCACAACACAAGTAGCCTTACCCCAGTCTAGCATTAAATAGCCCAGCAGACAGCCAAGGAATAGGTAGGGAGACACCGTGAGTGTGTCGAACCTCTACAGACAAAATGGTAACCCCTCCAAAATGCCTAACTAAACATATAATATCTGAGAGCTTCAGCATATAATACGATGGCCGATATATGAAATCGTGCAGAACCAAAGGGGAGTTATGATATTAAATAGAGAGGAAGAATGAGAGGTAAGAAGTTGAGGGAGAGAGAAAATGCTCTATAGGTAGAAGTCGGGGACAGGTGGCAAGGGATATGTTAAGGGTTTGCTGGTCAGGCAAGCTCTGAAGAGAGTAGCTCCTCGGGACCCCTAGGATCACACACAAAGACATGGTGGTCAGCCAATTACAGGCCGCTACGTCACCAGGCAGCAGACCCGCAGAAGGCGCCAGGAACCACCAGCCAATCAAGAGGCGTGAGACGGCACGCGCGCGAACCTACAAGCTAGGGGGAGGCAGCACATGTATACGCACGCACACACTACCACCCCACTACCTATATTATTCTCTCTCCTTAACTATATACAATGCATCTTATGTTCTACTCATGATATAAAATGCTTCCCCTTGTCACAGACGAAAATAAAGACCACCACGGGACTGTCTGTAACAACACGAACACTATGAAAGAAAGAACAACATTGTAGACAGACTGTAGCCCATTTCACTGCCCTGGCGAGTGTTAGCGAGTGGCCTAGCGAGCAGCTGAGCCCACGTGGCGTTCTGCAAAGCTGCAGGCGTCACACACTCCCTTGTTATATATATGTATCCTACTTATTGGTGTATTTAAGATACACGCTTTGGTGTCCTGCCCCTTCATTATTTCTGTTCTATATTAACCCTTTATTAGCGGCGCGCAACTTATGTCCTGTGAAACAAATTTGGACTAAGTGGCGGTTCACAACTTATGTCGTGTGCCATTTTCAGCACGTAATGTTGCTGAGAGAGAGAGATAAGTGGTGGCAGGAGAGTAGCAAGCGTATGACTGCTCCAGACCACCGCGGCGGACCTACTGACATGAATCCCACCCTCCCCCCACCCTCACGCACTCGCTACACAGGGAATTATGTAGGGAAACTACCTAATTACATGGTTTTTGCACTCGTGTTGCGCGATTATTGCAAGAAAACTAGCGGTCGTACAAGGATGGTTGGGGTGTCATTGGAAAGCTCTGTTTATGCCCTTTCAGGGATAGATACTTGTTGTACGCTCTGGGTCTTATTTAGGCATGAAAATGATCACGTAAACAACCCTATTTAGGGTAAAAACACCCCGTTGGGCGGTACATATAAATTACCGCCTAGGTCGCTCGTTAGGTGTTAACGAGCATCAGACCTTTTCAGAAGATTCCTTATCTGATTGCTGTAGGACTAGACTTCCAGTGTTTTCATAGAGCATTGAAGAGTTTAGTGTGAGTACAGACTCACACTAAAGTTAACGTAAGCAATTATTCCTTTATTAAATCTTATATAGTTTATTCAAGCATTGTGTCACGGGTCAGACCGTGACTGTGATTATATACTATAGGGTTAGCTATATTTCTCGAGCGCGGGAAAAATTGGGGAGGCGGGAACAGCTGTAGAGAAAGGGAGAGAAGAGGGGTGGAGGCACAGGCATAGGCCTGTGTACCGCTAGGCACCTCGCGTACATGTGTGCGTGTGTGCGTTCTTGCTTGTGAGCGTGGGTAGGACGCCGTTACGCGTACATGTGTGTGTGCGTTCATGCTGTAGGCGTGGTCATAGGGAGTGTCCAGTCTTTTCATTGGCACCAAATTCAAAATGTGATGGGGGAGGGGAAAACCGAGGTTATATAGGGGGCAGGAATGCCCAGGACAGGCCTTATTCTCCTCCTGCCCGACCCCAACGAGATAGTCCAATTTTGTTGTGCCCGCGATGAATGGGTCGGCAGGGCTGCGAGGGCACCTCGTGCCCTAATTCAACCATAATCAGGTGAGTCCAATTCAGTTAGACAAGTGTCAACGTTGATTGAGATATCCAGAGTGATGTGTGTGGTGGTGAGAGTGATGTGTGGTGGTGTGCTTGTGTGCGTTGGCCAGTCACCAGGACTGAGCCAGACCGTGCACATGGCCAAGGTTGTGACGCCGACCGAATTAGCTTATGCTATGGCCGAGAATGGCAGGTGTAAGCATGACCCCACAGAGGGCTTGCTAAAGGCTAGGGATGCCCAGGGCGACATAGTTCTCCTGCGGCGATATCCCACTGATTTAGCTATGCACGTGGCCAGGGGTGTGTGTGGATGTGTGCGGGTGTGGTGAGTGACGCCGTAACGCTTAACCCCACAGAGGGTGAGGTTACCGCTAGAGGATTGTCGGCTTGAAGGACTTGTCGTACTGCCCGTTTTGAGACCCTTTAATTAGGCAACTCTCATTAGTCTAGCGAGTCACGTGTGTGTTGGTGAGTGACGCCGTAGCTCTCAACCCCACAGAGGGTGAGGTTACTGTTAGAGGATGGTCGGCTTGACTCCCTAGGACTTGTCTTACTGCCCGTTTTGAGACCCTTTAATTAGGCAACTCTCATTAGTCTAGCGAGTCACGTAACCGAGGTGAGAGAGAGAGAGAGAGTGATGAGTGTGATTGACGGGTACTGTGAGTGTGGGAAAATCTCGTACCTTATTCGATCATGCGGTCATTTGCTGGGCTAGACGATTTCAGTAACACAGTAGACTAAAGGGTTGGTTGATGTGAGATTTCGTGTGACAAGCAGTAATCAGTATAATGATTTGGGGTAATCTTAGGGGTAGTTATAATACTGGGTAATTGTATTTAGGTAAGTGGATTAGATAAGTGGGTTAGATTGAGTGGCTGAGTGTGTGAATGAAATTGTCTCGTTGATTAATGGAATTTCACTGTCGCTATTCAATAAAACCATTTTAGTAGGAATGTTTGTTTTTTTAATTCTTACTAACTTTAAGAATATAATTATTATCAATATATACCTATCATTACAATAAATCCGTGTACTCTATTATCCCGCAAGCTGGGAACTGCAATTTTCTTTTCAAATATATTACTGCATCGAGTCAGTATAGATATAAATGTATAGCATGTTCTGGGACTTTTGTTGCCATAATTTCACAAGGGATATTTGTCTATTTTTGATCTAAAGTAACGACACTATCAATTATAGGTTTATTTCCTAGATAATGGGCAAGTGTTACAGTAACCTATTAGTCTTATGATCTATTACAATTGGCGATCTGGATAGGATTACTATTACAATTGGCACCGGGCATGATCTATTACACATTGTTATTACTTAAGAGCATTTTCGTAACGTAAGTAGGCTACTCCTGTTGTGAGTTGGCTTTGCCGTCACCGGAAAGCCTTTGTAGAAGTGCACTAAAACCCAGTTAATTGATACCCCGTTATCCAGTAGATTAACTCTGGAGGGTTTTAAGTGTTTTTGTTCACCGGCGTAATAGTTCGAGGGTTTGGAATTAGCGTACCACCGTTGTAATAGATATAACAAATGGCCGTTGTTGCAGATATAGCCTATCATCTAGTCCATTATTAAGTGCCCTTGTTTATTTCGTAGTGCCGGTCTTAACAAATGGCGACCTTAGACCAGAATATAGTGAACTGAATATTGCATTTTTTTTTTTTGAGAAATCTTATTGCCATTTGGGGTTGCATTTATTTCTCGCATTGTTGGCAGTAGACATTGTTTTGAGGATACATTGAACTTGTTGGAGTTATTGGTGACCTAGTATTGCACTCAAGAACATCTTCGAATATTTTTTGGTGAATAAAGCTACGCAAGAGTTTGGCTACTTTTGTTTTGACTGAGAATTTATTTTGTTGACTCCATCATGTCACTGGACGGGTCTGAGCATAGTGAGGGCACAGTGCGAGAGGCAGGCGAGGAGGTGGAGAAGGTGGAGTTGTTAAGCGGCGTTCGGGTGGTGAACAATGAGGAGGATGCTCGGATATTTTTGGAGGAGCCTGTGTCAGCGGATCGTGTGTCAGGGCTAGACCGGTACGGACTGCAGTGTGTGGCCACGATCTTAGGGTTTCCCGGTACTAGCGGTTTGTCGAGAGGTGAGATGGTTGCCTGTGCGCTGGGTGGGGTGCATGGGGGTTCGGGTGGAGCGGGAGCTGGGCCACCTTCGTCCCAGCCCCCATTCCACTCAACTCCTATTGTGGCGCCCCCTCGGGTTCCGGAGCCGGGCACGTTCCCGCAGGCCAATGCCCGCTGGCGGTTGGGTATGCCTCTAGGTGATTCACGGGGTGGGTCCCCAATAGTAGCACCCCCTCCTCAGGGTTTGTCTTCCGAGATGTTGTTTCAGCTCGAACTCGCCAAACTCGAGCAGCGAAAGCATAAGGCTGAGCTTGAGCAGCGAAGGGCTGAGCTCGAGCAGCGGAAGCATGAGGCTGAGCTCGAGCAGCGAAAGCATGAAGCTGAGCTCAAGTATGAGTCTGAAAGGTATTGTGCCGATGTTGATCTAGAGAAAACTCGTGTAGAGGTGACAAGGAACCGGGTCGTCCAGGGGGGTCGAGCCCATGACCAGTCCCTGTCGCATCTACTTAAGTTGGTCCCAGTGTTTGACGAGGTAGGAGTTACAGAATTTGTTCTCCGGTTCGAGAAAAAGTGCCAGGAGCACCAATGGCCCGAGGAGAAGTGGGCAGCCCTTGTTTCTTCACGATTGACGGGGAAAGCACTCAAGGCGTACGATGCTTTGCCCCTAGATTCCTGTGTGAATTACGAGTTGTTGAAAGAGGCTGTCCTGAGGGCGTATGAGCTACAGCCGGAGACTTATAGGCTGAAGTTTAGGGCGGTTCCAAAAAGAAAGGAGAGTACTTTCCAGGAACACGCTAGAGAGCTGTCAGATGCATTTGAAAATTGGTTAAGGTCGGAGAAGGCAACTACTTTTGATTCAGTAAAACAAGGAACAATTTTTTAAATGTACTGGCAGTGACTTGACTCTTAACCTTAAAGAAAAGCGACCGAAAACTCTACAAGAGGCGGCTGAGCTGGCTGACCTCAGGTTGTCATTGATTCGCGGGTGCGGGTCTGCACAGAGAGCTGAGGGAGGTAACAAGGGGCATACCACTCCACCCCCCCCCGCGAATTAATTACACAAACAATTATTCATTCAAGAGTACTGTTGCCAATTATGATCCCAAGTCGAAACCCTTCCCGTTAAAGAAAGGCCAGGGCCCTTACCCATCTCAAGGGAAGTCCAAGAGTGAGGTGGAATGTTTCAAGTGTCATAAGAAGGGGCATATTGCGCGCTCATGTCCGAGCGCACCACCTACAGCAGTGGTGTCACTAGTGAGCAACATTGGAGTGTCTTTGAGGTCTTCCGCATTTGCCCGGGGTAAACAGCCGGTTGCGAAGTCATCGCCGGTGCAGAAGCAGCAGGAGGGCTCGTCACCCGTCCGTGATGTTTTTTGTGGTCACAGGGGGCACGGCACTGTGAGGTGGGCTGGTGTGAAGCATAGGCTTGAGTTGTTGCGTGATACGGGCGCTTCCCAGACACTTGTTAAGAATTTCACTGGCAAGCCAATTAACGTGGCTCGGGTTGTGGTGGTTCAAGGCATCAATGCTACGCGGTCTTACCCGCTGGTTAGAGTGGAGCTTGAGGTAGACGGTGTGACACGGGAGTGGATGTGGGTGTGGTGGAGAAATTACCAGTTGAGGGGGTCGACCTCCTTCTCGGCAACGACTTTGCGGGGCCCACTTCCGAGGTTCCACCCTTAGTCGTTGCTGAGAGGGCGGCCGACACGAGTAGGGAGGGGCAAGAGTGGCTTGAGAGGTGTCAGATGCCGCAGATGGCTTGTGCTGTCACCAGGTCTCAGTCTGCTCAGGTGTCACAGCCTAGTACCCAAGTTCTAGACCAGCGGAGGAAGGGTCGGAAGGAGAAAGTCAAGGCTGATCGGGTTGAGAGTTTGGATCCAACGACACTCCTTGGTGACTCGGAACTTGCACCCATTATGAGGTCCGGAGTGGCCCCAGAACCTGTCCCCCCTAGTGACATGGTTCGGCGTGATAGCACTCCGCGACAGAAACGTTCCCAGGCGAAGCAGGCAAGGCTTGAGCAGCATAGTATTGGGGGTGGCCACAAGTTGCTTCAGGAGCACTTAGATAGGTTGGCACCCTCAGATATATGTCGGGTGCAAGCAGAAGATCTGGGGCTTGAGAGTTGTGGAAACGGGGCGATTGAACTCGACGAGGACGGGGATGCAAAATCGGGAGATTTTTTTCATGTTGGGGGAATCCTGTACCGCCGTTTTTTGGATCCCAGACGTAGTTGGGATGGTGGGGCAAGAGTGGTTGACCAGTTGCTGGTTCCTGAGAAGTGTCGTGATAGCCTGTTGCGGGTGGCGCACGATGTTCCTTTGGCAGGTCACTTGGGTGTGAGAAAAACGTTGGCTTCGTTATCTAGGTTGTTCTGGTGGCCAGGTATTAAAGCCCAAGTTTCAGCATGGGTGGCGATGTGTGGTACCTGCCAGAGGGTGGGAAAGCCCAATCAGAGCATACCTAAGGCTCCGTTGCACCCAGTGCCAGCTATTGGTCCGCCCTTCAGCAAGGTTATCATCGACATGGTAGGCCCTCTGCCTCCCACTAGTGCAGGTAACAGGTTTTTGATAACCCTCATGGATGTCTCCACTCGCTACCCTGATGCATACCCTATGAGAAATGGCAAGTCTAAAACTGTTGTGCGAAATTTGCTGTTGTATTGCTCGAGGTACGGGTACCCACAGGAAATTCAGTCGGACCAAGGGTCGAATTTCACGTCCACACTCTTCAAACAGACCATGCAGCAGCATGGGATTCGTACGGTTGTCTCTTCAGCTTATCACCCAGAGAGTCAAGGGGTGTTGGAAACATGGCATTCCACTTTGAAAAGCATGTTGCGGTGCTACTGTTTGGAGAACAGCAAGGATTGGGACCTGGGGCTACCGTACGTTTTGTTTGTGGCAAGAGAGGTACCTGGGGAGAGCCTTGGGTTTAGCCCCAACGAGCTAGTTTTCGGGCATCAGGTTAGAGGTCCTCTGAGCATGGTTAAAGAAATCTGGGAAGGGACTGTGCAGCCATGTTCTCTAAGTAAGTATGTCCTCGAGAGTAGAGACAGGATGCTGAAAAGCCTGGAGTTGGCAGGGAGAAATTTGGTAGATAATCAGGCCTTGATGAAGGATCGATATGACACTAAGACAAAGCTCCGGGAGTTTGTGTTTGGACAGGAGGTTTTGGTCTTATTGCCCTTAGTAGGCCATCCCCTGTCGGCCAAGTTTTGTCGGTCCTTACAAGGTCGTGCGCAAGTTGTCTGACCTAGATTACCTTGTGGCTACTCCGGATAGGCGGAAGAAAAATCAGCTCTGTCATGTGAACCTGTTAATAGAGTTTGTGAGGCGCCCACCTGAGCAGCCTACTGTCCCTGTGTTGGCTTGCAGCGGCCAAGGTGGAGAAGGAGAAGGGGGCAGTGAGGCACAGGTGGAGGAGAGTTGGGATTGTCATGTCTCGGCGGATCAGTGGGCGGGGAACACGAACCAGGTGGCTGTTGAGGCGCTAGAGCACCTGCCTGAGCAACAGCGTGCAGCGATCCAGCACCTATTCTGTTCATATCCCACTGTGTTTGCCGAGCACCCAGGCCTCACAACTCATGCGGTGCATGATGTGGACGTTGGAGACCACCCCCCCCTTTAAATCAGTGCCTTATCGTGTACCTCCCATTAAACATCCACCTCTCCGAGCGGAGTTAGGCTACATGTTGGAGAGAGGGCTGATAGAAAAAGGGGCGGTTAGGTGGACATCTCCCGTCACTCTGCAGCCCAAACCAGATGGCAAGGTCAGGTTTTGCATTGACTTGAGGCGGTTGAACTGTTTAACACCCACCAATGCCTACCCTCTTCCCCGCGTAGATGACAGCGTTGATAAGATCGGGTGTGCACGTTACCTCACCCAGGTGGATCTTGTCAAGGGTTACTGGCAGGTGCCGTTGTCTGAGTGGGCGAAGCAGGTGTGCGGGTTTGTGGTGGATGGGAATACTTACCGTTGCAACGTTATGCCGTATGGGCTGAAGAATGCACCTGCAACTTTCCAATGCCTGATGAACGAGATAGTGGCGGAGATCCCGAACTGCACCGTTTATCTTGATGATGTGATAATTTACGACGATGACTTTGAGAGCCATTGCGAGCACATCGGGGCACTGTTCAGGAAGCTAAGTGAGGCTCATTTGGTGGTCAATCTGGGCAAATGTGACTTTGTTCGGGCAACTGTGCAGTATCTGGGGTTTGTGGTAGGGTTAGGCCAGGTGTGCCCCCCCCCCCCCCCCCCCCTTACCAAGATATAGGCTATTAACCAGTTCCCCAGGCCGACCACCAAAAGACAAATCATGGGGTTCTTGGGCATGATTGGGTATTACCGCAGATTCATCCGCGGATACTCCTCGGTGTTGGCTCCTCTGACGGACTTATTGGCAAAGACAAAAAAGTTTGAGTGGGCACCTGAGTGTGAGAAGGCTTTTTCACTGGTGAAGCATCTGTTGTGCACTCACCCCATACTCAGGGCCCTCGACTTTTCAAGACCTTTTCAGCTAGCGACAGATGCTAGCGGCGTAGGGGCTGGTGCCGTCTTGTTACAGACAGACACAGAATGTGTGGAACACCCAGTAAGCTTCTTTTCGAAAAAGTTCAACTCAGCACAAAAGAACTATTCAGTAGTAGAGAAGGAGCTTCTGGCTATTGTGCTGGCGGTCAGGCACTTTGAGGTGTATGTTCCCGCTCTTGGCCTAGTCGTGGTGATTTACACTGACCACCACCCTTTGAAGTTTTTGAATCAGTTCCACAACCGGAATATGAGGCTAACTAGATGGTCTTTAATGTTGCAGGAGTATAATCTGGACATTCGCCATATTGCCGGTTGTGACAATGTGATAGCTGACTGTTTGCCCAGGGTGGAGGACCCAGGGTAGATCACCACAGGTGTGTTTGGTGGAGTGGAGGAAAATTAGGCTTGCCCCTGTAGTGCAACTCCGCCAAAAACACTATTAAAAAATATAAAAAAACTCACATAAAAACACTTTCTTTTTGATAGTATATAAGTGCAGTATATCACAGCAAGCATCTAAGACACTCTGAGTTGTTGTCTTAGTAGGCTAGGCTTGGTGAAGCTTTCTCGTTGAGCGTGATATAATTATTATGATGCTATTATTTTGGGGAAGTGTTGTGCAGATTTTTTTTTTATAATGCAGTGTTTTATGTTTGTGATCGTACCTTGTTTTCACAACTTGGGAGAGTAGCTAGGTGATGCGGGGTTGGTGGGCATTCTGTCTGGTCAGATGTGGAGTTCACCTGAGGCTGAAACGTTCCACATCTTGGGCGGGGTGTTACGCTGGCCAGCTTGCCAGAATGCACTCGTAACTCGCTAGCGCTCGCCAGGGCAGTGAAATGGGCTACAATAATCGTAGACCGATGTTCTTTCTTTCATAGAGTTCATGTTGTCACAGACAGATCAGTGGTGGTCTTTATTCTTGTCTGTGACACTTGGAGGTATTTTATATCATTGATAGAATATAAGATGCATTGTGTGAAGTTGTAGGGAGAAAGAGAGCGAGGAGCGTGGTGGTAGTATGTACGTGTGCCTCCCTCGCTCGCGCGGGCTCTCCCCCGCCCTTGATTGGCCGGCGGGCCTGGCTACGTCATAGGACGCTTGCTCTTCATGACGTAGTGGTCTGTGATTGGAGGCCGCTGTCCTGGGAGGGTGGTGCGGGGCTCCTGCCCGCGTTTCTCCTGCAGAGCTTGGCACAGCGTGCTTGGTCCTACATGTCCTTTGCAATCTGTCCCCCATATAACCCCCTATACTACTTTCTCTCTCTCTCTCTGAACTTCTTCCTTTTCATACTTCTCTCTTTATTCAATTACTTTTCCCTTCTGGTTCTGCATACGACTTCCATAGTCGGCCAGTCGTATTACCAGCACCAGCTCTCCATATATGTTTGCACTAATTTTAGGGATTATTAGAGTCATAGTCATATGGTAGCCTAGTGTTGGGGTGCTTCTAATTATTGAGTTGTTCTTTCCCATTATTTAATGCTAGACAGTGGAAGGTATCTTTGGTCATTGTCTGAGTTATGTATGTGGCAAGTCAGAGCCTGTACAACATCGACGAAGCTAGCTAGCCTGTAACCCTTGTGCATATTGTCCTTTGCGAGTGTAGCAGTATACAGGTAAAGGGCTTTTGCCTACTCTTACCTGTATGATTGCTACCTCATTTTGTTGACCTTTGTGGAGCGCCAGGGCAAGACCAGATACTAGAGATCTGGACTTACCAAGAGAGCCTCCAAGTCACTTAACGTAACCTAACGGAAATCTGTTCAAGGGGAGACAGTAGGCATGCTTGCGCTCTGCCTAGTTTCCTGATACCTTTTATGCCACTGCTAGACTTTATTAGTGAGAAAGACAGCATTGTGTTATTAACTTTCATGGTGTATGCTTTAGGAATTATTCACGCCTTATTTTAGCCTAGGTTGATGCATAGTGCACAACCCAGTTTAGCTGTTACGTTGGCTAAGGAAGTACTGTTTCTGAGTGGTTATTATTAGTGCTGTCACAGAGTTGTTGCACTCCCTTGTTATATATATACATTATGTATCCTACTTATTGGTGTATTTAAGATACACGCTTTGGTGTCCTGCCCCTGCATTATTTCTGTTCTATATTTAACGAGCATCTTTGAGCATCAGACCTTTTCAGAAGATTCCTTATCTGATTGCTGTAGGACTAGACTTCCAGTGTTTTCATAGAGCATTGAAGAGTTTAGTGTTGAGTACAGACTCACACTAAAGTTAACGTAAGCAATTATTCCTTTATTAAATCTTATATAGTTTATTCAAGCATTGTTATTACTTAAGAGCATTTTCGTAACGTAAGTACTCCTCTTGTGAGTTGGCTTTGCCGTCACCGGAAAGCCTTTGTAGAAGTGCGTAATAGTTCGAGGGTTTGGAATTAGCGTACCGTTGTAATAGATATAACAAATGGCCGTTGTTGCAGATATAGCCTATCATCTAGTCCATTATTAAGTGCCCTTGTTTATTTCGTAGTGCCGGTCGTAACATTTGAAACCAATTGTTCTAGTTCTTTTGCTATCACTGAGCTTTAGTACATCTTTCATGTCTCCTGTATTAATCCCACTAACCCCTTTGAACACCTCAATCATATCCCCTCTAACTCTGCGTTTCTCTAACGAATGTAAGCCTACTTTCTTCAACCTTTCTTCCGATGGAAGATTTCTAATTGTATGGATCATTTTTGTCATTCTACGTTGTACGTTTATCTTTTCCCCCTAGATATATTCTTGACTTTTTCTCCTCAGACTGATTTTACTTTAAGCTAAGGGTGGTATTTGTACAAACTAACCTAGCCTAACCCAACCTGCCAAGCTTTTAACCTAACCCAAACCTAGCCTAGCCTATAGCCAGCCAATCTGTTTTATTATTAACTCTTGTAGATATTGTATTTAGTATCCTACTGTAGCTATACAGTATATATCTGTAATTTTAGTTGTTGCTTGCACGATCTTGTAATAACCTTTGACTGATACACTTTTTTATCTAAAAAGAGTAGGCTACTGCTTTACTAGGCTACAGCGACACCAGGGCCATCTGTTGACACAGTATATTAACCCCTTGTGTGCAGTCATACTTTATTTTTATATAATCTCTATTTGGTGAATTGTATATTTAGTTACATATTCTGTTATACATATATTTGTTTAAACCTTAATTAGCGGCGAGCAACATAAGTCAAGTTAAATAAAGCTGGACTATGTGGCGGCGCTCGACATAGGTCGAGTGGCAATTTCAGCACGTAATGTTGCTGAGAGAGAGAGACAAGTGGTGGCAGGAGAGTAGCGAGCGTATGACTGCTCCAGACCACCGCGGCGAACATACTGACACGAATCCCAGCTCCCTCCTCCCTCTCTCACTCGCTATATAAGGAATTGTATCGGGAAAGTGGCTAATTACATGCTTTTTGCACTCGCGTTGCACGGTTATTGCAAGAAAACTAGCCATCATAAAAGGATCGTTATGGTGTCATTCGAAAGCTCTGTTTATGCCCTTTCAGGGATAGATACTTGTTTTACGTTCTGGGTCTTATTTAGGCATGAAAATGATCACGTAAACAGCCCTATTTTGGCTAAAAACACCCCGCTGGGCGGTACATATAAATAAACCGCATAGGCCGCTCTTAAGGTGTTAAGGTTAGGTTATCACACCTGGTGGCCTATTTCTGTGAATTAAAATTTTATTATTTTCGGTTAGGCTATTCAATGCTGGTAGCCTATTATTGCGTATTTCAATTTAAAAACAAAACTTTTGGTTAGGCTATCGCCCCTGGAAGCCTAATTCTGCGTATCTCAAAATTTTTGTTTTCGGTTAGGCTATCACCCCTGATAACCTATTTCTGCGTATTTCAGCATATTTGTTTTCGGTTGAAGTGATTGAAGTGTTTTTAAAGTGAGTGAAGTGTTTTAAAGTGAGTGAAGTGTTTTTTAAGTGAGTGAAGTGATCTGAAGAAAGTGACTGTCACCATGCCTCGCGCTTGTGCGAACTGCGCCGGTAGGTTTGGTGAGTCCATGTTTGCTACTGTCGATTTTCAAGTCTGCCGGCTCTGCCAGCAACGAGAGAATTTTACAGTCAAATTAGATGAAGCCTACAACAAGATCAACGTCCTCACCATGAAGCTGGAATCACTCCAAGAGTTTGTAACACTCAACGTTGGAGTACCACAAACTTCAATTGTAACCGCAACTCCAGCAGCCACCAACGCCCCAACGTCAACTTCCAACAATTCAACGCCTACAGTAGCCACTTCAGCTGATGTTTCCGATACTCAAGATACAAATAGTGACTCTCTTCCCCCTCAAGACAACTTCCGTGTCGTGAGGAACAACGTTTGCCCCAAGACCAGGAAACACATACCGATTACCGAGTGTCAAAACCGTTTCCAGATACTCACAGACTCAGATGACGAAGAGGAAATAGAAGAAGTCCGGCTCGTGGGAGACTCGATGATACGTGGTCAGCTCAAAGAGTTTTGCGCCAGGGCACCTAAGACCAGGAAGCGTTTTTGTATCCCTGGTGGTGGTGTGGACGACGTAGTTGCAGCAGTTGACGAAGTATCAAAGCTGGCCCCTGCTAATACAATGTACGTCATCCATGTTGGATCCAACGATGTACAGCGAACCCGGTCGGAAGATTTGCTTTTAAAGTACCAGCAGCTGATCAAGTCGTTTAAGGAGAAGTCATCAAGGATCATCGTCTCAGGAATCGTCCCCCGGCTCGGTGTAGAGAGCCGATTTTACAACATAGCCACCAGCACAAATCGTTGTCTAGCAAACCTCTGCAGGAAGGAGAACGTGGGATTCGTCGACACCTGGGACAATTTCTACTACGATGACTATTTGTTTTCGGACGATGGAGTTCATCTGAACCAGGTGGGAGCAGCACGTTTTGGGCGTCTTCTCAACGATGCGGTGACGGATTTTCGGAGAAGAAATCGACTCAGCACAGGACAACCAGGAAGGAGGACCGAAGACAGCGAGGACGGCAACCTACAAAGGAATTAAATACTAATCCGTCAAGAACCGCGAATTTGGATAAAGCTCCACCAACACGACCCAAATTCAAAACCGCCAGGGATAACGACCGAGGACCGAGGACAGCCATGAATGTAAATGTAGATCCGACCAGAACCAAAAATTCGATGAAAGAACGTTCTGTGAGTTCTAAAACCGCAACTTTAAAGGTTTTCTATGCAAACGCTCGTAGCATACGCAATAAATTTTCAGATTTAGAGGAACTAGTGTTTACAGAAAATTATGATGTGATTGGCATAACAGAATCTTGGCTCAATACAGAAGATAGAGACTTTTTAGCAGAGTATTCACTTCCCGGTTATGTAATGTTTGAGAACAGCCGAATAAATAAAAATGGAGGTGGCGTTTTATTTGATATCAAAGAAAGTCTTAACCCGACCCTCATGTCAAAACCTCAAATTGTGAACGTCGATACATCTTTTGTGCTAATAAAGAATAATAAAGGTACAAAAATAATACTTGCGTTAATATACAGACCTCCAGTTCAACCAGTGCAAACTGACCGAGAAATTTACGAACAAATTGCAGATGTAAGTAACTCACAAGATACCGTAATTTTTGGCGACTTTAATTTACCTGTGACCAAGTGGGGCGATACTCTTACTTCACACTCCGGACATGACTTGTATACGAACTTGCAAGAGAGTTCGCTTTATCAATTTGTTCGAACGCCGACCCGTGGTAATAACGTTCTGGACATTGTACTTGCAACAAAAGAAGAATTGATAGAGAATTTGAATGTTGGTGATGAATTCAGTAACAGCGACCATCGTACGATAACTTTCACTTTAAACTTTACTAGTAACGAACCAAATAGTAGCATCGAAAAAGTCCCTAATTTCAAGAAAGCAAACTTCCATAAACTTAGAGCTATGTTTAAAGAAACTGACTGGAGCTTTTTAATTAACAATAACGACATAAATACATCTTGGAAGTTATTCGAAGCCACTTACCTAAAAGCAGTGCAAGACTGCATACCATAGAAAATACGGCGTCCAGGCCATAATAATAAGCCCAAATGGTGGAATAAAGATATTTCAAACTGCCTGCTTGCTAACAAATTTGCTAATGATAGATTAAAATCCTCACAAAATGACGAAGAACGGGTGAAATTTGTAGAGCTACGACGCAAAGCCAAAAAGTTAATTAAGCAGAGTAAAAAGACCTTAGAGTTACATATTGCGAATCAAAGTAAAACAAACCCGAAAGAATTCTATAGTTATATCAGAAAGAAAAAAGTAGTTACTTCAACCGTTGGACCATTAGTCGATGAAAATGGAGAATACACCAAAGACGAAGTACAAATGAGTAATGCCCTCAATACCTTCTTTGCATAAGTTTTTACAACAGAAGACCTCAGTGATATCCCTACACCATCGCCGATTCAGATTGATAATTCAGATTTCTAAGCAATATCACCGTTACAGAGAGAGAAGTATTGACTTGTTTAGAAAAACTCAAGGTAAATAAAACGCCAGGACCTGATACAATCTCGCCTAGAGTTCTAAAGGAAGCTAAGGATGAGCTCTCCAAACCACTGACATTACTATTCAATAAATCCTTGCAGTCTGGAACTATGCCTGATCAGTGGAAGCTAGCCAACGTAACACCGATATTAAAAAAAGGCAGCAAATCCCTACCCAGTAACTATCGTCCAATTAGCTTAACCTCAGTTGTATGTAAAATGCTAGAAACGGTCATACGAGACAGACTCGTAAATCACTTAGAGGAAAATAACATACTTAAAGATACTCAACACGGCTTTCGTAAAAAACGTTCCTGTTTAACAAACCTCTTAGACTTCTTCCACGATATCCTCAACCTCTACGATGAGAGTAAAGCTGTAGATATTATATACCTTGATTTTCAAAAGGCCTTTGACAAAGTTCCCCACAAACGTTTACTACTAAAACTAAAAGCGCATGGAATACAAGACGGTGTGTTGAAATGGATAGAAAATTGGCTCAGCAACAGAAAGCAAAGGGTAGTCATAAACGGTAAGGCATCTAAATGGACCAATGTAAGTAGCGGGGTACCCCAGGGATCGGTACTAGGACCAATTCTCTTTCTAATTTACATCAACGACATAGATGAGGGTCTCACCTGTACAATCTCAAAATTTGCTGACGATACAAAAATTGCAAATAGCGTACTCTCAAAAGAACAAGTTGACGATATGCAACACAATCTAGATAAATTGTCATGTTGGGCCCAAATTTGGCAAATGAGTTTCAATGCGGATAAATGTAAAGTACTACATGTCGGATACCTAAATGAGAAAGCAAACTATTCGATGAATGGCACTCAGCTTAAGAATGTAAACAGAGAAACCGATCTGGGAGTAACAATATCGAGTAACCTAAAACCGAGTCAACAATGTTCAGAAGTTGTTAAGAAGGCAAACAAAATAATTGGCTTTATAGGCAGGTCATTTGAGCATAAATCCAAAGAAGTTATCCTAACCCTTTACAATTCCTTAGTCTGCCCTCTTCTGGAATACTGCGTTCAATCCTGGTGCCCTTATTACCAAAAAGATATAAACAAGCTAGAACGAGTTCAACGTAGAGTTACCAAAATGATACCTAGCCTAAAGAACAAACCATACGAAGAGCGTCTTAGAGAATTAAATCTATTTCCTTTAACCCAGCGCAGATTAAGAGGTGACTTAATTCAAGTGTTCAAAATCATCAAAGGCATCGACAATATGAACTGTAGTAAGTACTTCACTATCGACCAATCTAATTACACGCGGGGAAACGGTTGCAAAATTATTGGGAAATCTTTTAACTCGCACGAATCTAAGAATTTCTTCTTCAATCGAGTTGTCAACTTGTGGAATGGGCTTCCCCGAAACGTTATAGACTGCATCACCGTTGATTCATTTAAACTCCGCCTAGACAAATATCTCTCATCAAACCCGCGACTGACTGCGTTTGTAAATGAATAACTTTATTTTATCCCCCCCTCAGTTACTAACCCATCTGTCCTCTACTAACTTCCTAATCCTGCCACGGACATTAGTTCCAGGGCAGTGATTCCCTTTCCAATGTTCCCTTGCCCACTCTAAACCACTGTTTGGACACTTGATCCTCAGTGTTTTGGAGGACAAGCAACCTAGAAGGGTCACTAAACCTGTTGTTGCTTGATTTCCTTTTTACTCCTTTGTACTCTCTCCAAGGAATCTATGACCATTCTGTAATAAAAACACCAAAATTGAACAGCATAGTCCATATTGGGTCTCACTAATGACAAGTAAAGTTTTAAGATAACATCAGAAGTTCTGTTACTCACACTCCTAGAGATGAACCCGAAAATCCTGTTTGCCTTGTTACTAACGCTAGCCTAATGCACTGTTTTCTAGGTTTCAAATCATTGCTAACACACCCAGATCTTCCTCACAGTCTGAGTTTTCTAATTCCATATAAATAAACTTTCCACAAATAATATAGGTAGCGCCAACGAACTTGACAATAATCTTGACCCCTTAACATCTTATACCTCAGAATATATGAAAGCAATCAGGCTGACTTTTCTATAATTTGGGAAGAGTCCACCAAGTAATAGTTGTGGATATTTACAGCCAGCTTGATCAAGGCATTTTAAGTTACAAAGAGGTCAGGGATCAAGATTGTCAAGTTCGCTCGTGCTACCTATAGTGCTGAACCTTTTCAATTCTAACTTCCAGGCATGGTTGCGTGTTGTTGTTGTTGTTCCCCAAGCTGCCTGGCCGAACAGCCCCAAGGCCCCGAGCAATTCCAAGGCCATAACCGAGCGCCCCCACAGAACCCTCCCCGCCGACCACAATAAAGCCTGGGTGACCGAAGCCACTCCATGGCGGGGAGCTGAGGAGGGTGCGGAAACGCCCGGGAAACCAAAGCCCCACCCAGGGCCCTGTGCCCCTCAGCAATTATGAAGAGAAAGTTGAGGGGCAAGGGAAAAATGTGACACTTTGGCTTCCAATCTTGGTAGATTGGGAGGTCAATCCACGGAAGAGACGCCGTCACTTGAGATCCAGAAAACACACAAGCTAAAGGAACAGTCAGAGTAAGCTATGGGTATGGCAGAGATTGCTCAGTTCTCACTCTGAAAGACCAGCCCATCACCACTGGTTGCGTGTTGCATTCATATTGAAGCTAAACAGAGAGAGAGAGAGAGATAATATATATATATATATATATATATATATATATATATATATATATATATATATATATATATATATTTTCTGAAATGAAATGTATCTAATTTGGGGAGCAGTCAAAAGTGGTGTCCCCCAGTGATCTGCATTAGGTCCTTTGTTGTTTGTTATATATACATAAATGACCTTGATTTAGGTATAACTAGTAGGATAAGTAAATTCGCAGACGTTACCAAAATGGGGAGAACAATAGATTCAGATAGTGACAGAGTGCCTCCAAATGGATCTAGATACCTTACACGAATGGTCAGTAAATTGTCAGATGAATTTTAACATTGACAAATGCAAGGTATTAAAGATAGAGAAGATGAATAATATATACATTTGCTAATATGGAATTAGAAAACTCAGACTGTGAGAAAGTTCTAGGTGTGTTTGTTAGCAATGGTTAGGCTAGCGTTCGTAACAAGGCAACCAGGATTCTCGGGTTCATCTCTAGGAGTGTGAGTAACAGAACTTCTGATGTTATCTTAAAACTTTACTTGTCACTAGTGAGATCACATATGGATTATGCTGTTAAGTTTTGACGTCCTTATTACAGAATGGACATAGATTCCTTGGAGAGAGTACAGCGTAGAATGACAAAAGTGATCCATAATATAAATTTTCCATATGAAGAAACGTTGAAAAAATTAGGCTTACATTCGTTAGGGAGACGCAGAGTTAGAGGGGATATGATAGAGGTATTCAAGTGGGTTAGTGGGATTAATAAAGGGGACACGAAAGATGTACTGAAGCTCAGTGATAGCGAAATAACTCGAACAAATTGTTTCAAATTAGATAAATTTAGTTTCAGAAAAGATATAGGCATATATTGATTTAGTAACAGAGTTGTAGATATGTGGAATAGGCTACCAAATGCTATAGTGGGATCAAGACATACTTCAGAGCAGTGGCGTAGCTAAGGGGGGGGGGGGCGGGAGGGGGCTGTTTGAAATCGCCCCCCGGGCCCCCAAGAGAAGGGGGCCTCCAAATGGATCTGAAAATAATATTAATTATACTAATAGTATATACTGTATAATTGTATATATAAGTAATATTAATAATGAGTAAAATAAACACCATGTGTGTTTTCTGATTTAATCTCTTTCTTTTCTTCTATCCTGCGATGTCATGGGTATTTAAAATTAGAAAAATAACGATCACTCCATCAGTATTGATTTGGCGGTGCAAGGGGAAACATCGTCGCTCTCGCTCCTAGCCTCCACTTGCTTAGGACGCACTGCCTATAGGTAGGCCTGATGATTATACTTTATATACATTACAAAATAGCACTATTGAGTTTGACTGCTGGTTAATATACTGTGTTTTTCGTAAGCATGTGTAAAGGAATAATAAGATATAGCCTAATTTGACAACAAGAAACATGGTGATTGTTAGTAAGTTGAGTGTATAATCGAAGATTAGGCCTACATACAATTATATATAAATATATGAACCAAACATTTCGGTAATATTTTCTTTTTCGTGAACTGTAATGGTCAAATCGATAGCTATATTTCATAGATAACCTATGTACTTAACCTTGTGAGAAAGTTGAGTGGTATCGAAGATATTTGTAGAGTAGGCTAAACTTCTAAAGTGCTAAATTTTTAGGCCTTGAAATTTGTAGTCCTATGTTTTGGTCTCATATTTTTTTCTCGAACTGTAGGGGGCCCAACATAGCCTATACAATGTTTATGGTCTTACTAAACCTTAGCTTTAGCGTGAAAAAGATGCATAGTCGTTTAATATTAGTCAATTAAGTATGGGTGCAATACATCAGCTAAAATAGAGCATAGAGAGGCAACATTAATGGTGTAGAGTGTAGGCTACCTTGGTTAGGCTATGAGCACTATGACTCATTCTTTCAAATTTAGACTCTGGAGCACTTTTATTTATGCTACCATACGCCTTCCATATAGGCTATAGGCTATGGTGGCTGTACATATCAAGCCCAGGAACTGTGAAATAAGAAGGAACACAGTTGTGAGCATTGAATACTTGTTTGTAGGTTAATCTAGCCCTTTGGCTGGTCCAGGGTCAGGTGCAAACGTTGGTAAGCTTTCTAACAAGTTACTGGGGTTCTCAAGAAGAGGCCCCCAGTATTGAGATTTGAGGTAATGCATAGCTTGATTAGGCCTACCAATGACGCCTATTTTAACTCCCTAACGCCAGTGGTGGGGTTGAAATAATATTTTAATGTTATCACGTTTCATGTACATTATTATTTTTTATTATTTTATTAGTATTATATTTTATATTCTTATTTCAGACATGCCTAATGAACGACAAAGAGAAAGAGTTCATCAAAGTGGTATATGTTTTACAGTAGGCTATTGTACATGTATTCCTAATCCATTAGATCACGGTGATATAATAATTAATTGTATATTAAATTATTACCAGTACTCCACTATTGAGTCATGGATATCGTCAAAACGCACCTAGGTAGCATTATTATTCTAAAATTTTCTCGGAGGGGCTTACAGCGCCCCCCCGAACCCCCCAGCTGATTAGGCTCGCTTCGCTCGCCACCCCCACCCCCTTCTATAATAAGCAAACCATGGAGGGGGCCCCTCCAGGCACCAGGCCCCCTGGGCCTCCAAATCTCTAGCTACGCCCCTGCTTCAGAGATTGACATGTACGTGTGAATTACAATACCAGCCATCACATCTCCTACAATAAGCGGCATATACCCAACAAGATTTCCAAATCCAAAAATAAGAGGAAGGAAGGGTCTTTAAGTTTTCCAAAGTTTCTTACTATATATATATATATATATATATATATATATATATATATATATATATATATATATATATATATATCCATCCATCCTTCTTAGTAGGGGTAATTAACTTCTTCACACCTTCATACCTTGGGTCAATAGGCAGACCACACACACACACACACACACACACATAGTTCTTTCGAAAAGTCTATACTCGGCGTATTATAGTTAATTTGAAGTCCTGCGACTGAATGCGTTTGTAAATAAGAACATAAGAACAAAAACAGTAAACAGTATCCTGCCAAGAAGAGGGGTAAGGAAGGAATGGTCCTCCAGGGCTATTGGTGTAAATAGCCGACTGGAGAAGTATTGCAAGGCAAATACTATTCCATTCCTGGATAACTGGTCCCTCTTTTATGGTAAGGATGAACTGTATGCCCAGGATGGCGTACATCTCTCTCGACTAGGAGTTTCGACCTTGGCCAGCTCACTCGACAAGATTGTTGCGGGGTTTCGTTAAAAAAACCTGGGTGTGTAAGTAAAATACTGTCTCCATATGGAGCAGGTACTTCATGTGACAAACCAGTGAGTAAAATAGAAATAATCAGTCAAGATAGTGCGGATATAGTGATGTGTAATAGTAGTATCGATAACACTACACATGTAACTGATAGTAAAGATGAGAATACTGATAGAGTAGAATTTCCGTCTAGAGCTAGTAGTTCAACAGGAAATAATAAGTTGGCTAAACACAATAGAAAATTAGTTGCAAATAAAAGTAATAGGTTGAGGGTATATTATACAAATTGTAGGAGTTTATGTAACAAAATTAACGAACTTAGAGCACTCGTTAGCACAGAAAATATAGACATAATAGCGCTAACTGAAACGTGGATTAATACAGAATCTAGGCATTTTTTAGCAGAATTTGATATTCCAGGATCTAGTTTGTTTAAATAAGACCGAACAAGTAGGAGGGGCGGGGGTATAGCAGTGTTTGTCAGGAGTACATTAAAAAGCTGTATTAAATCAGGTATTAGACTAAATAATGATAATGAAAGTGTTTGGGTAGAGGTTAACAAAGGTAGTGAGACCATAGTTATTGGAGTTATATATAGACCGACTAATATGAGTAGAAATGGCGGAACATCGTTATGGAAGGAAATTAAAATAGCATCAAGGTTTAG
This sequence comes from Paralithodes platypus, assembly GCA_032716605.1. Classification (NCBI taxonomy): domain Eukaryota; kingdom Metazoa; phylum Arthropoda; class Malacostraca; order Decapoda; family Lithodidae; genus Paralithodes; species Paralithodes platypus. Next base: position 41,992,837 of record CM064519.1, read on the forward strand.
CAATGTGTGCATTATGGGGGATTTTAATTTTCCGAACATTGATTGGCAGCGCCAAATAGGCGACTCCGATTCAGTAGAGTTTATTGAGGTAGTACAAGATAGTTTTTTATTTCAATTCATAGATACGCCGACTAGAGGTATTAATATTCTTGATTTAGTTTTCAGTAACAATGAACATATGATAAATAATGTAGAGATTGGTGACCACCTAGGAAATAGCGATCATAAATCTATTTATTTTAATATACAATGGACAGGGAATGCTAAAGAGAATACGACACTTATCCCAGATTTCAGAAAAGCCGATTATGGTGGGCTAAGAAGAGACTTAAGGGTGGACCCTATTGTTAAGCAATTAAGTCAGGATATGCCAGAGTTAAACTTGCCACCTACATATAACCAGTTTATTGCTTCACTCCACAATGCTCAAAATAAATATATCCCTAAAAGAAGATTTAGATCGACGCAGAACCAACCAAAATGGATGACTAATAAGCTAATAGATCTTATAGGAAAAAAAGATAGGAATATATAGAAAAATAAAGAAAGGCGAAAATCATTTACATATATACTATCAGACTCTATCAAGACAGGTCAAAAAGGAAATCAGGAAATCAAAAAGAAATGAAATAAGGATAGCCAGTGACTCAAAAAATAACCCTAAAGCTTTTTACCAACTATATAAATCTAACGGTAGAGATGTAATAGGCCCCCTAAAAACTTCAATAGGAGAAATAACAGAAAATTATTTAGAAATGTGCAGTACATTAAATAGTCAGGTTCTTTCCGTTTTCACTAATGAAAATTTGGCACAGATTCCAGAAGTCAATATGGTATATCGTGATAGTATAGAAAATATGTTAAGTACAGTTAGTATAAGTAGAAATGATGTGCTTAAGGAAATTGACAGACTGAAACCTCAAAAATCGCCTGGTCCTGACGAGGTATATGCTAGAGTATTAAAAGAATGCAGAGATGAGTTAAGTAGCCCATTAGCATTTTTATTTAACAAGTCATTAGAAACAGGTTTAGTTCCAGAAGCTTGGAAGCTTGCAAATGTAGTTCCGATCTTCAAAAAAGGTGATAAATCGATAGCATCCAATTACCGCCCATTAGTCTCACATCAATCATAGGAAAGTTGCTAGAGTCTATTATTGCTAGGAAAATTAGAAGCCACTTAGTAAAATTTAACTTAAAAAATTCTTCTCAGCATGGATTCACTCAGGGACGTTCTTGCCTTACTAATTTGCTTAGCTTTTTCTCAGAGGTATATGAAGCAGTAGATAGTGACAAGTCATATGATATTATATATTTAGATTTCAGTAAAGATTTCGACAGAGTCCCTCATGAGAGATTGATGAGAAAGGTTGAGGCACATGGAATAGGAGGGTCGTTGTTGGGATGGATTAGGTCATGGCTAATTGGTAGGAAACAGAGAGTCAGCATAAATGGTACCAAGTCAGAGTGGGGAGCAGTCAAAAGTGGTGTCCCCCAGGGATCGGTATTAGGTCCCCTGTTGTTTCTTATATACATAAATTACCTAGATTTAGGTATAACTAGTAGGATAAGTAAATTAGCAGACGATATTAAAATGGGGAGATCAATTGATTCAGATAGCGATATAGAGTGCCTCCAAAGGGATCTAGATACCTTACATGAATGGTCAGTAAATTGGCAGATGAAGTTTAACATTGACAAATGCAAGGTATTAAAGATAGGGAAGATGCAAACAAATGTTAAATATAAACTAGCTAATTTAGAATTAGAAAATTCCGACTGCGAGAAATATCTAGGTGTGTTTGTTAGCAATGATTTGAAGCCTAGAAAACAGTGTATAAGCGTTCGTAATAAGGCAAAAAGGATTCTCGGGTTCATCTCTAGGAGTGTGAGTAACAGAACTGCTGATGTTATCTTAAAACTTTACTTGTCATTAGTGAGACCCCATATGGATTATGCTGTCCAATTTTGGTGTCCTTATTACAGAATGGGCATAGATTCATTGGAGAGAGTATAGCGTAAAATAACAAAAATTATCCATAATATTAGAAATCTTCCGTATGAAGAAAGGTTGAAGAAATTAGGTTTACATTCGTTAGAGAGACGCAGAGTTAGAGGGGATATGATAGAGGTGTTCAAGTGGGTTAGTGGGATTAACAAAGGGAACATGACAAATGTACTAAAGCTCAGTGATAGCGAAAGAACTCGTACCAATGGGTTCAAATTAGATAAATTTCGTTTCAGAAAAGATATAGGCAAATATTGGTTTGGTAACAGAGTTGTAGATGAGTGGAATGGACTACCAAGTGCTATAGTGGGATTAAAAACGGTAGGGAGCTTTAAGATAAAATTGGATAAGCATATGGACGAGAAGGGTTGGGTGTGAAGGGGAATCAGCCGGGTTGGGCCAATCAGCGCTCTGCAGACCCCAGTAATCCTGAGTTAATCTCTAACCGTTTTGGTAAGATGATCCTCAGGGTATTAGAGTGTTGAGCCTATAATTGGGCTTTGTAATTGGGGTTGTGTGGGACAGGGATCTGCCTTGCTTGGGCCAATCAGCTTTCTGCAGACTCCCATTTTCTTATGTTCTTATGTTCTTACTGTATGTTCTTAAGAAAATGTGAGTCTGCAAAAAGCCGATCGGCCCACGCAAGGCAGATCCCTGTCACACCCAACCCCAATTACACAAGAACACTAGGTCATAAGATCGCGGGAAACTGCATATGGCCATGTGGCCCACATGAGGCAGCTCCCATTCACACCCACCCCACATCACCCATATGGGAATCCAACTTATGCTTAAAGCTTTCATCTGTTTCTGAGCTAACCACTTTTCTGGGCAGCGCATTCCACATGTTAGCAACTCTATTCCCAAACCAGTGCTTTCCTAAATCTAAACATATCTAACTTGAAACCATTTGAGCGGGTTATGTCGCCGTTCTTTAGCTTCAATACCTCATCTATATCGCCCTTATTTAAACCTTGTATCCATTTAAATACCTCTATCATGTCTCCCCTACATCTTTGTCTTTCTAGTGAGTGCAAGCCTAAGACTTTCAACCTCTCCTCATATGACAAATTTATAATATTATGTATCTTTTTCGTCATTCTTCTTTGGACTGCCTCTAAAGGGTCGATATCCATTCTGTAATAAGGGCACCAACATTGAACAGCATAGTCTAAATGGGGTCTTACTAATGCTAAGTATAGTTTTAAGAAAACTTCAGCAGTCCTGTTGCTAACACTCCTAGATATGAATCCTAGAATTCTATTTGCCCTGTTCCTAACACTTATACATTGTTTTCTGGGTTTCAGATCATTACTAACGAGCACCCCCAGATCCTTCTCACACTCCGAGTTATCGAATTCTACATTGTCTAGTTTGTATTTTGCATCTAAAATACGATGTCCAATCCTTAATACCTTACATTTGTCTACATTGAAACTCATCTGCCAATTTATGGACCACTCGTGCAAATGATCGAGATCATTTTGAAGACATTCCCTGTCGCTAGCTGACTCTATTATCCTACATATTTTAGTATCTTCAGCAAATTTACTGATCCTACTCTTTATGCCTGAGTCAAGATCATTTATGTAGATAATGAACAGAAGGGGCCCCAAAATCGACCCTTGGGGGACCCCACTTTTAACTAACCCCCAGTCCGATTTTATACCATTTATACTAACTCTCTGCTTCCTACCAATCAGCCATGACTTAATGCACTTGAGTAGCATCCCCCCAATACCATGTCCTTCTATCTTCCTTAACAGCCTTTCATGTGGAACTTTATCAAAGGCCTTACTGAAGTCTAAGTAAACTATATCATATGACTTGTCCTTATCTACCGCTTCATAAACCTCGGAGAAAAAAACTGAGTAAATTTGTTAGGCAGGATCGTCCTGGAGTGAAACCATGTTGAGAGGGTTTTATTAACTTTAACATTTCTAAGTGATTTCTAATTTTCGTGGCAATAATTGATTCTAGCAATTTCCCTATAATTGATGTGAAGGCCGCGTCATACAGAGGCCGAACCTACTAGGACAAAGTCCCGAATAGGATGACTTGCAAAACAAATTCTAATTTCAGGCGGGTCGGGTATATTCTGCATAATTCGGCATACGTTCGTTCCGTACTATTCGTGGGTTGGTCTGATGTTGTTCATGTATGTTGCCGACATTCCGGAGAGTCGGGAAAAATTTAGTGGCTACACTAAATTTCTACGAACATTCGGATAAAAAAAAACGTTACAAAATGGTCGGATGTTGGTCTTGAGTTATTCCTAACTCGTTCGGGAGTTGTTCTGATTAATTCGTAGTTTGGTCTTCTGTTTCGGGACTTGTTCGGTACTTTTTTCAATTGCCGAATTTGTTAGGAACTACCCGAACAAATCCCGAACAAATCCCTAACAAATCCCGAACAAATCCCGAACAATTCCCGACAAAATTTCGATAAAATTACGATGATTCCAGAATAAAACCCGCACGAGTTACGAATGTTCAGAACAAGTTACGATCAAATTCAGACAAATATACGAATAATGTAGGATGTCTGCTCGATGTATCTTGTTTAATTAGGAATAAAATCCGAATTGATTTCGAACAAGTAGAATAGCCTCCTTCTAAAATTAGAGGTTCGCTATTGCTCGCCAGGAAAAAATGACACCTAAAAGGCACGAAAGGTCTTATAGGCTAATATTGATAACAGAATGAGGCGAAAGGTCTCAAAATAGCCAAACTAACGGAACGAACGTCTTAAACCTCAAAACGAATATGCTAAACATGTGGGCCTCTTCTAAAATTAGAGGTTCGCTATTGCTCGCCAGGAAAAAATCGACACCTAAAAGGCACGAAAGGTCTTATAGGCTAATATTGATAACAGAATGAGGCGAAAGGTCTCAAAATAGCCAAACTAACGGAACGAACGTCTTAAACCCCAAAACGAATATGCTAAACATGTGGGAGAAGGGGGTCCAGAAAAAGCGAGCATGTTATAGATACCGGTACCGTACCTCTGTTCTGCCTCTGGGTTCGAACACTACGATTATTTATGGGTATATCGTTATTCTGGCCTTCATTAGTTGATTTTATTGAGATTAGGAAGGACAATAATTAGGTTAGGCTACGTTAGTCTTACGTTAGGTGGTACATTATAATACAGTAAACTCGATTACAATACTTTGTTATTATAGCCTACATTTTGTCTAGGTGTATTTGAAAACGAATGAGAGGTGGAAGGATGGAGTGAGGAAGTACATGAACAAAGGCGGTGCTGGTTGGGGGGAGGGGCGTCGACTGAATGGGGACAGAGGTGCTACAGTCGTAAAACAGTCTGATGTTGTTCTCATAATGTTCTTCTCTATCGGTTGTTTGTCGACATATCATCGATTAAGTTCGGTTAATTATCCTAAAGCATTCCAATGTCATTCGGATCTGTGTCTGATGATTCGAGTATGGTCGAAAATCATTCTTTGCATAACGAGTGTAAGTTCGATTCATGTTCGGTAGTTGTTCGAGATTTTGTCGTAGGTCGTTCTTGACTATCGGGTTCGGGCCATGTTCGTAATCTTCAAATTTCGGGAGAGTCTCGGCTGTATTCGATAAAAAAAAGCAAGTCATCCTATTCGGGACTTTGTCCTAGTACGTTCGGCCTCTGTATGACGCGGCCTTGAGACTAATAGGACGGTAATTTGATGCTATGGACTTATCACCTTTTTTAAATATCGGAATTATATTTGCGAGCTTCCATGAATCATGAACTAAGCCTAAAGCTAGTGCATTATTAAATAGGTGAGTTAATGGGTAACTTAATTCGTCCTTGCATTCTTTTAATACCCTAGCATACACCTCATCTGGACCTGGAGATTTCTGAGGTTTTAGTCTATCTATTTCCTTAATTACTTCGTCACTAGTAACCTGAACTGTGCTTAATATTTCGTCTATACTACCGTTAAGAACTTGGTTGACTACTGAAACTTGATCTAAATTTTCGTTTGTAAAAACAGAAAGGAAATTACTATTTAGAGTATTGCAAATTTTTAACTCATCATCTGTCATCTCACCTATCACATTCTTAAGGGGTCCTACTGTATCCTTTACCTTAGATTTATACAATTGATAAAATGCTTTAGGATTGTTTTTGGATTCATTTGCTACCTTGATTTCGTAGTTTCTTTTTTCCTTTCTAATTTCTTTCTTTACCTGCCTCGACAAGTTATGGTGATATCCTATAAGGTGGATTTCGCCTTTCTGTATTTTTCTGTATGCACCTCTCTTTCTACCTATAAGATCTAATAATTCATTTGTCATCCATTTTGGTTGGTTTGTATGTGATATAAATGTTCTTTTTGGTATATATTTATCTTGTTCGCTCTGTAAGGCAGATATGAACTGATTATACATACTATTTACAATTTCAGTAGGTTGTCTAACTATCTCAGCTGCGTGACCCACCTGGCCCAGACATCTCTGTTCTGATAGACAAATATCTCGCATCAAACCTGCGACTGACTGCGTTTGTAAATGAATAACTTTATTTTATCCTCCCCTCAGTTACTAACCCCTCTGTCCCCTACTAACTTCCTAATCCTGCCACGGACATTAGGTCCAGGGCAGTAGTTCCCTTTCCAATGTTCCCTTACCCACTCTAAACCACTGTTTGGACACTTGATCCTCAGTGTTTTGGAGGACAAGCAGGGGTCACTTTTTCTATTGCACTAGACATATCGAAAGCCTTCGATAGAGTCTGGCATAAATATTTAATTTTTAAACTACCCTCCTTCGGTTTCTATCCCTCCATATGTGCCTTTGTCTCCAATTTCCTTTCCAGCCGTTCCATAGCCGCGGTTGTGGACGGCCATTGTTCACTTCCTCACCCTATAAACTCCGGTGTTCCTCAGGGCTCTGTCCTATCTCCTATTCTCTTTCTAATTTTTATAAATGATCTCCTTAACTGTACCTTAATTCCTATCCATTCATACGCAGACGACTCAACCTTGCACTACTCCATTAGTTTTTCAGAACGCCCCAGCCAGCAATCCCTCAACGACAAACGTAATGAAGCCATAGTACTCTTAAATTCTGATCTAAATACTATTTCCAATTGGGGCAGAGAAAACCTTGTTAACTTTAATGCTTCCAAAACCCAATTTCTCCATCTACCTACCCGTCAAGATCTCCCAGCGGACTATCCCTTATTCTTCAACAATACAAAAATCAACCCTTCATCTTCTCTCAATATTCTTGGTGTCTCTTTTTCTTCTGCTCTCATTTGGAAGGACCATATTACCAGACTTGCTAAGGCAGCCTCCCAGAAGCTGGGTGTGCTCAACCGCCTTAGGGGGTTCTTTTCCCCTGCACAGCTTCTTGCTCTGTACAGGGGCATAGTGCGCCCTTGTATTGAGTATTGTTCACATTTGTGGGGAGCTTCCTCTCACACCGCTCTCCTAGACAAAATTGAAAGGAAGGCCTTTCGTATCATTAACTCCCGTCCACTTACCAACTCTCTGCAATCTCTCTCTCTCCGCCGCAATGTTGCATCTCTCTCGCTATTCTATCGCTACTATAATAATCAGTGTTCCTCAGAGCTATCCCAGTGCATACCACCTCCTTTACGTAGGGCACGTGGTAACCGTCTTGCAACTCAATCCCACCCCTACTATGTGCAACTCTCCAACCCAAGAGTGAAACGTTACTCTCAAACTTTCTTCTACTCAACAGCTGAGCTCTGGAACTCTCTCCCAGAATCAGTCTTTCCCTCTTCCTATGACTTAAATTGCTTCAAACTCCGTGTGTCCAGGCATTTTGGCTCGAACGTCCCTTGATTTTGGCCCTGTCACTCTTTCAACTATGGGGGAGGCACTCGCTATAGGCAGTTATGCCTTTTGCCTCCCTCAATCACATAGAAAAAAATAAAAAATAAAACAAAATAGACCTGTTGTTGCTTGATTTCCTTTGTACTAGGTGGGAGGGGGGAGGTGGGACATTAACATGGCGAACTCGCGGCGGGGTGATTTCTCAAATAAGCAATGTTCTTTTTAGTATTTCAATAAATTACGAGTGATAATAATTATGTAGGACTTTTGAGGTTATATTAGTTGACATAAAATGTATACAGGAATCATTGCACTGGTACAGGCTATTTCCGGAAATTTTCGATCGACAGTTATGTTTGTGGCAGCACTATGAGGCGCTATTATGTATATAATTGACAACTATACTGAGTTTGAATTATATAATGACCATGATCTACATTCTACTAATAACATATATTTAGAAGCTTCCAAAATTAACATTCAATATTCCAGAATACAGTTGACCAGGAAAGTGGCCGGGGAAATGTGACCGAGGTAATCCTATATAATTATTATACCTTCTCCTACTGTAATCCTTCTAATCGGGCACGTCATTAGTCTCCCCACACACTCAAACACAGGACATTCCTATTGTACAATGCTTCCCTAGTATTGTTACATATATTTTTTGATTTGCTATTTGAATATGAGCTATATATACTCTCTCTCTCTCTCTCTCTCTCTCATATGGAAGTCTTATATATACTGAATGGGTCAGACAATGTGGATTAAAACAAAATGCTTACCCTCAACATTACACAGAGTTAGTAATATGAATATGATGAAAAGTTAACCAATTAATCTGAAGATATTTAAGCTAAGTTAAGTCCGGAAATGAGATAACACAAATTATTCATAGCATTATTTCATTATGAAATGACAACATTTTGCCGTCAACATAATACACAACATTTGCATCCTTTAGAAGCCAGTTTAGAGTGTGGGAGGCTAACAAACTTCAAAGTGTGGGCAAAAAGACTTCAAGGTGTGGGCGAACAAACATTCTATGTTTGGGCGAACAAATTCCTAGTTTGGGCGAAGACTTGTGGGCGAATAGACCGTAAACCTCTATCATATCTTAAATGATTTAATATACGGTACCGAATTAAATAAGAACATAAGAACATAAGAACATAAGAAGACGGGAGTCTGCAGAGAACCGATTAGCCCACACATGGCAGATCCCTTTCACACCCAACCCATCTCGTCCAAATGCCTATCTAATTTTATCTTAACACCTTACGAGCGGGCCCGTCAGTTTTTTTCCACTACGCGCCCAGCGTTTTTTTTTTACCCTAAATGGCCTTGTTTCCGTGCTCTTTTTCATGCATAAACAAGAGCCAGAGCGTAATACAATTATGTATCCCTGAAAGGGCGTAAATTGAGCTTTCCAATGACACCAGAACCATCCTTCTACGACCACGCGTTCTCTTGCAACGATCGTGCAACACGAGTGCAAAAACCCTAAAATACGGTAATTTCCTTATATAATTCCCTGTGTGGCGAGGTAGGGAGGGTGGAGTTGTGTGGAGTAGATGTCAGTAGGCGCGCGGGGTCCGTGCCGAGCGGTCATGAGGCAACCTACGCTCCTCCCGTCGCTCGTCTCTCTCTCACAGCCATTCTTGCTCAAAAATTGCACACAGACTTAAGTCGGTCCCCACCACATAGTCCAGGTTTTTAGATACGGACTTAAGTCGGGCCCCGCTAATAAGGGGTTAAAGCTCTCCATCGTTGTAGGCTTTCATTGTCTATAATTTGAAGTTGATTAACATAAGAAGAGTTACTTTAGGGTATGTTATAGGTAGAGCAGGGTTACATCACGCCTGGTTTAAAGTTAGCTAATGCATGATATGAAGAATTATTGGTCTGGGTTAGATATAATTAGGTTACACTAGGTTTGGATAATGTTATGTTAATCAACTTTGGGCGGGTGCCCAACCCCGAAAGGGGTTGAAATAAGGGAGCTATCCCCCCGCCAAAGGCGGCTTTCTAGGGCCTCTCCTAGCTGATGCTGAGAGGATTGGGTTCTAGTCATATGGTGATGGGCTGGTCTATCAGAGTGAGAACTGAGCGATCTCTGCCATACCCATAGCTTACTCCGACTGTTCCTTTTACTTATGTATTTCCTAGATCTCAAGTGACGGTGTCTTTTCCGTGGATTGACCTCCCAATCTACCAAGATTGGAAGCCAAAGCGTCACATTTTTCCTTTGCCCCTCAACTTTCTCTTCATAATTGCTGAGGGGCACAGGCCCCTGGGTGGGACTTTGGTTTCCCGGGCGTTTCCGCACCCTCCTCAGCTCCCCGCCATGGAGTGGCTTCGGTCACCCAGGCTTTATTGTGGTAGGCAGAGAGGGTTCTGTGGGGGCGCTCAGTTATGGCCTTGCTCGGGGCCTTGGGGCTGTTCGGCCAGGCAGCTTGGGGAACAACAACAACAACAACAACAACAACTTTAGGATAGGATAGCCATTATTAGGTTGGGTGGAATAAAGGCTAATTAAGTTACTTTATGTAAATTTTGGTTAGCTTAGGATAAGTAAAGCTACATTTCGGCGAAGTGGATGTGCACGAAAAAATCGCAAATCTCTTGTTTATATTCTGGTGGGTATCCCCGCGAGCAGTTCACGTGCTGTTTCTTTGATTAGCCGTGCTTCGTTGGCCGTGCACTGGGACAAATTGTGTTAAGATGCCAATAGTCATAATGACTATCTCCTTCCCTGCCTCATTCTTAATCGTCGTCTTTAACTATTACCGTTTTATTCTATCTCCCTTTCCTTCACATTTATCTACCTATCCTTTCTCTCCCGACCCATTTTCTATTTTCATCTACCCCATCATCATCACTTTTTCCTCTTACCATATTCTCTCTCACACTCCTTCCGTCCTTGTCTACACATTTTTTTCGTAAATATTTTTGGGGTGTAAGCCGTCTAAATATATTTGAAATATAAAACACATTACCGGTACTGCAATATATATATATATATATATATATATATATATATATATATATATATATATATATCATTTATAGTGTATATATAATACGTGTAGGCCTACAGGTATGTGTGTGTCAAAATAAACGAAAACTTTTTCCTGTAGTTGGTAGAGAGCAATTTGTCATCCCTTTCTTTACTGCATAGGTGAGAGAGAGAAAGAGAGAGAGGGGGGGGGGGGTACCCGTGATTGCTGTACAAGACAGTAGATGTGGCAACGTGTGGTATTGAGATGCCTTGGTAATGAATTGGCTTGGTAATGAGCTGGTATGGTGATGAAACCGACTGGTGAAGAAAAGGTCTGGTCATGAGATGGCATGGTCATGAGGTGACTCGTCTTGTTTGTGTGGGGAGATTGCATGGTCATGAGATGTCCTGATACCGTTTTATAGCCCCATTTCTATGTCAATTTGTAGACTGTTCTTGCCATTTCTAGCTAGTTTTTCCCTGGCGATGTAAAGTAAGTGAAAATGATTCTCCTAAGCTGAACAAGATGCGGAAATATACTTTGACTACCAGGCTACTGAGGTACTTTATTTAGTCTGGTGGTAACGTGTCTGCCTCGTAACCCAAGGGTCCTGAGATCGATTCCCACCCTGGGTGCAGATTTTCGGGAGGCTATTTCAGCATCTACCGACGTTTAGGTGTGTTGAGAAAATTGTCAAGATGGTTTAAAGTAAAATCGGAGCTCCATAACCCTCCTGACGGGCAAGGTGTAATAACCAAATCTTACAGCGAGCAATAGTGAGCCTGTAACTTAAGATTATGCCTTTGGCCGGGACATTGCTCTTCCAAAGAATGTACACATTTATCTTGAAAACTTGGATGTGTTTTTATAAGCTTGATGGAGGTCTAGGGAGCAAACTAAAAAAAATAAAAGTAATTTGCTACAGCAAATCTGGTAATTGAATCAGTTCTCCAACAGGAAGAATATAAGACGTTATGTATATCTAGGATCAAATACAAGACAAGATAAACAAAAAGTACAATATTTATAGGTATATTTATACACAAATTAATAATGGGTCACACAATAATACTACAACATTACATAGGTACAAATACAATATACATTACCATTAGAAAAGGAGTTTATGTTTAGTTGAGTTACAGCTGAATATAAACGAAGAAAGTTACAAAGTTACTGAAACTACACTTTGGTTGAATCTGAGCTGAAAGGTACAGTAAGGTGTTCCCTAGAGGGTATGTTTTCTTAACCACTGCAGCACGATGGCGTAATTTTCATCATATTCTTGTTACCATTAAGCGATGTTAATTAGCTTATAATAAACCTCTAAGACTCAAAGGGGTAAATACGATCTAAATAAACCCTCTGAATAACACGGGTCCTTCTTAAGTTGCGTAAAATCGTCTATTTTTTTGTTGACAGAATCAAAGGTAAAAAGACATCATCGTGCTGAAGGGGTTAAATACAGGAGATGGTTACTACACATGGTTAATGTATTTGTCTATCTATTTATCTATCTATTGCCGGACGCTGTGATCCCCGAAGGTGTGGCCATGTATTTGTACAATAAATATTTATTATTGGTTCTTAGACTCAACAAATAATTTGAATACGGCAAAGCATATCTGATCTTATAGTACTTCTGAAACTGTATTTTTATTATAAACTGAAATCGCTAATACAATAGCTTGTGCGCTACACGTGGCCAATGTATTTATACAATTATATGAATTTTGTCTTAGTTTCAGCAAAATATAACATTAAATCAAGATGGAATGTACTTAACACATTCATTTTCTTTGAAATGGTAAGGTAGGCTGTCTACAGTATGGTAATTATATCATGTATTTATGTATATACTCTGGCACCTTCCCCAGTGTTCCTATTTTATTTTTATTTTTTTTAATGGGGGTTGCCGACTCGAGATAGAGCCCTAATAGGGACATCACAACAGATCAGAAAACACAAAACAAAACACAAAATCACACATATCTAGGTCGCCCAGGAGAAATACCCAGAGACCCTGTAAAGTCAGTGAAAATAGGCTAGCCTAAACAGACCTCGGATGCGGAAATACCCTGAGCCGACCAGGCCAAGTGGGATATCTCTATTGGTCTAACTGGTAAGGTGTCTGCCTCACGACCCAAGGGTTCCGTGTTTAAGCCCACACCAGGGCTTGATATTTTCGGGAGGCTATTCCCGCATCTAACGCAGTTTAGGTGTGCTGGTAAAATTTTTCAGATGGTTGAGAGTAAGATCGGAGCTCCATAAATCCTCTTTCGGGTATGGTGAAAAAAACAATTCCTACAGGACAAGGAAGGGGATAGGAGAGCACAGGGAGTGTATGTGAGACGCGCTTGGGTTGGGTTGTGGAGTTGCCAGCCGCCCAAGCGAGTTGCCAACTGGGCCGTTAGAGTGTCTGTGTAGCACACGGTGCGTGTTTTGCACCGCTCAGTGAAGTTGACTCACCATTCCCGTTCAGCTCTGTGACGGACTCTCGGTCGATTCAGCTCAGGCTTGTCCCTCTCTGTTCGTTCCTCTCTGTTCGGAGCCTTCGCTTCCCGGAAGGTGAAGTAGTGTAAAGTCAGTGAAAATAGGCTAGCCTAAACAGACCTTGGATGCGGAAATACCCTGAGCCGACCAGGCCAAGTGGGATATCTCTATTGGTCTAACTGGTAAGGTGTCTGCCTCACGACCCAAGGGCTCCGTGTTCAAGCCCACACCAGGGCTTGATATTTTCGGGAGGCTATTCCCGCATCTAACGCAGTTTAGGTGTGCTGGTAAAATTGTTCAGATGGTTGAGAGTAAGATCGGAGCTCCATAAATCCTCTTTCGGGTATGGTGTAAATACCAATTCCTACAACCCAGGCCCATTAGGGGTCCCCAGCAAAAGATTCCCAGGTCCCAGATCACCCGGAGAGGCGCCGATTTCCGCAGGCAGTCCCGCAGCGAAGCTGGACCACCACAAGCCCGCCCACCATACTTCCAGGTGCATCCTTCATTACCACCGGCTCCCCCGGTCTGGCGCCTAATGGACTACTATCTAGTCCAACTGGTGCATGACCCTCTCTCCCAAACGACCACATTTACATTCATTTATTCACAAGCATTCTCTTCAGATCCATCAAACTACAGACCAATAGCTATAACTTCCACTCTTGGTAAAGTCTTTGAAATTATATTAAATAATCACATAATTAAGCATCTTGAGAATAATAAATTAATCAGTGATAGGCAATATGGTTTTAGACGATGTCATTCAACTGCAGACATGCTTTGCCTTCTTACGCATCAAATCAACCAAGCAACAGACCAACATGGTGAAACACATACAATAGCACTGGATATATCAAAGGCATTTGATAGAGTCTGGCATCAATCCTTATTGTCGAAGATGTCACACTACGGCCTTGCATCATTAGTTCCACTAATTTCTTCTTATCTTCATAACAGAAAAATATGTGTAATGGTAGATGGCCTTTATTCTCAATTTCACTCAATAAATGCTGGTGTTCCCCAGGGATCAGTTTTGGCCCCAATTCTGTTCCTCATTCATATCAATGATCTCATATCTACCACTCATAATCCAATACATTCCTACGCAGATGACTCAACACTCCACAGTTCCTTCACATTTACCAATTCTTTCACCCAACCCGATCTTATAAATTCAAAAATAAACACTGCAATTTCTCTGAACCAGGACCTTTCTAGAATTAATGGATGGGGACAAAATAATCTAGTTTCCTTTAATGCACAGAAAACCAAGTACATTCAATTTTCTAACCGACAGAATCTCACTGACTCCCATATATTTTTTAATGATGTAAATATTCCCACTTCCCCTAGTATTGACATTCTCGGTGTAACATTAACTACTAACTTGAGCTGGACACATTATGTTAGAAGCATTGCTAAGAATGCCTCTAAAAAACTGGGACTCCTGTACAGAGTTTGAGAATTCTTCACTGACGAGCAGTTGGCCGTTATATATAAAAGTCATGTGCGTTCTCAGATGGATTACTGTTCACCTCTGTGGGGTGGAAGTGGAGTGGTTGCATTGAGGCAGTTGGACAAAATTCAAAATAAAGCTATTAGATTAATTAATAACCCTGCAATCACACAGGACCTTCCTACATTATCCATACGAAGAAACGTTGCATCCCTTGCATTATTCTACAGATATTTTCACAGCAATTGTTCCGAGGAACTTGCTTCAATTGTGCCGCCTCTCCACATCTTTCCCCATAGAACTAGGGCAGCTGAGAGCACCCATGAATTTACACTTTCTCCTCCACAATGCAGGACATCTGCTTATCAGAATTCATTTATCCCCAGAGCTACTACTCTTTGGAATTCACTTCCCTCGAATTGCTTTCCACAAACTTACAATCTACAAATGTTTAAATCCAGTTGTTACAAACATTTTATGAATGGAGGATGCCTTTAGGCACATGGACCTTTTTGTTTTATCTGTGTTTTTCCTTCCTCCGTTCATTGTCTCTTAAAAAAAAAAAAAAAAAAAAAAAATCATTACCTGTTTATTACCACTTCCCTTGTCTGATCTGATCTATAGTCATTCCTCTATCATCCAAAGCTTGTCTTACACAGTCTCTCCATCTCAATGGGGGTCTTCCTACCCTTCTATCTCCCCTTGTATCTGACTCACAAATTCTCTTTGTAAGCCTTTCATCTTCCATTCGTTCAACATGACCATACCAGCTCAGCACCCTTCTGTCCACTCTGGCCGATAAATGTTCCTGCTGCCCCATTCTCCTATGTATCTCTTCATTCCTCAATCTGTCTCTACGAGTAACTCCACACATATTCCCCAAGCAGCTCATCTCCATCACATCCAACTTTCTTCTCTCCTTTGCCTTCAGAGCCCATGTCTCAGCCCCGTACATCACTGTTGGCACAACAATTCCTTGATACATTGCACTTTTAACTTTCATTCCGAGATTTCTCATCTTCCACATACTTCCCATTGCTCCGAAAACTTTCCTTCATTCACATACTCACTGTTTGACCTCCATTTCCATGCCTCCATTCCTGCTTATCATTCCTCCTAGATATTTAAAACACTCTACTTGTTCCAATATTTCCCCATCTAGCCTCACATCTAGATTCAACCTACGATCACCCCTTTTACACACCATTACTTTACTTGTATTGATGTTCACCTTCCTCCTCCGACAAACCACACCAAACTCTTTGACTACCCGCTGCAGTTTCTCCTCAGAATCCGCCACCAACGCTGTGTCATCAGCGAACAGCAACTGATTCAACTCCCAATCTCTACCATTCTTTCCTACTAAATCCAATCCTCTTCCCATAGTTCTCATTTTCACCTCCCTCACCACACCATCCATAAACATATTAACCCTTAAATAGAGGCTCACCACATAAGTCGAGTTAAATAAAGCTGGACTATGTGGCGGCGCTCGACATAACTCGAGTGGCAATTTCAGCACGTAATGTTGCTGAGAGAGAGAGACAAGTGGTGGCAGGAGAGTAGCGAGCGTATGACTGCTCCAGACCACCGCGGCGAACCTACTGACATGAATCTCACCTCCCTCCTACCTCTCTCACTCGCTATATAAGGAATTGTATGGGGAAAGTGCCTAATTACATGCTTTTTGCACTCGCGTTGCACGGTTATTGCAAGAAAACAAGCCATCATAAAAGGATCGTTATGGTGTCATTCGAAAGCTCTGTTTATGCCCTTTCAGGGATAGATACTTGTTTTACGTTCTGGGTCTTATTTAGGCATGAAAATGATCACGTAAACAGCCCTATTTTGGCTAAAACACCCCGCTGGGCGGTACATATAAATAAACCGCATAGGCCACTCTTAAGGTGTTAAACAGCCATGGTGACATTACACAACCCTGTCGCAAACCTTCATTTACCTCAACTCATTATTTCCTACTCTAATACACACTCTGCTCCTTGCATAAAAACTCTTAACCCAGGGACTGCCGCCAGACTCTTCAGAGGTTCTACTGGGCGAATGCGGCCAGACTCTTAAGATCCAAGGCCTAAAAAAAATCTTTTAAAACACCCAAGTGGCACTCACAACAAAGCAATTAGTGATTAGGTGAGATAATTCCCCTCCATTACTTGCTACCATTCTTACACATGTGTCCCCCCCCCCCTGTCCTTCCCCTCCCCCCTTTTTTCCCCCTCCTCAATTATCCGTTATTTTCCCTATTATTCCAGATATTTATCAAGTATTTACGTGCGAGGACGGCTGGGAGAGGGGGTGAGGATGGAGGAGTGTACGTATCTCTGACCCTCTCATGCCCCTTTCCCACTGATGCGATTTCATACGATTTTCATCGCCGACACCAAGAAATGGGCACATTCGTGACATGTTGCAACAAAATCTTGAACCCTCGCATGATAATCGTTTGACTCGCAAGGCCTCGTAAGGGCCCTCGCGGGTCATCGCAAATGTTCGGATTGTTCAAAATTTGGGACGAGGACTTACGAGGGGTCCGAACCCTCGCAAGCATCGTCGAACATGGCCGAGGGTTCGGCAAGGCCCTCGGAGATCCTCGGCGACATCGGCGAGACATCGACGAGGGTGTCGCACGAAAAAAAAGCGTCGCCGAGAGTATACCCGCCACGGGTATACTTCGCAGAGGAGTGCGAAGGGCTGTGCGGCGTAGATGAATGCTCGGAAAACACCTCGCCGAGGCCAAAGAGCACCTTCGACGAGGTGGGTAAATAAAAAGGATTAGGCCTATAGTGAACCTGTCCACCCTTTTTTCTATGCACCTCTCGTAAGGGGGTTCACCTGTTTTTGTTTATCTTTCTCTCCTTTTCTCTCTTTCTCTGGCTTGTATCCATTCGGCCCCATTCAGCCAACTGTTTTAAGACGTTTATCCCCATCCAAGTATCGATATCTTCCTGGCGAGCGATAGCTAGCCAGCATTGTATGGAGAAATCCGGCTTCGCCGGAAACTTTTTTCTATCCAATGATTTACAAATTTCGCTTGCTCTCAAAACAAAAATATATATATGTTGGCTCGCTACCGCTCACCAGGAAAATATTGAAACCTGGATGGGGGTAAACATCTTAAAACAGTAGGCTGAATGGGGCCGAACGGATACAAGGCAAAGAGAGAGGCAGAGAAAGAGAAAACAAAAAAAAGCGAATTGGGCTCAATTAAGCCGTAATTCGTAAACATACGGCAAGGACATTGCCAATCTCCGAATTAAGGGGAGATGGGTAATTTTTCTGGTCCCCTTTCTTCCTCATGGTTAACCCCATTAGTTTTCATATTTGATGACGTTCGGCCCATTAGTTTTGCGATTTTAAGACAGTTCACCCCATTTCGTTGTCAATATTAACACTTTTCGTGTCATTTAGGCGTTGAGTTTTTCCTGACTAGCGATAGCGAGCCTGTACTTTTTGAGGAACCGGCCTTCGGCCAGGATATTTTTCTATCGAAAAATGTACAAATTGATCTTGAAGGAGGGTGTTAGGGGGGTGCTTTATATGCTTGATGGAGGTCTAGGGATGAAACTAAATAAATCATAAACAAATATATAAATGAGCAAATATTACGCCCATCCCCCCTTAAAGGGGAAACGGACCGTTTGTTTGGTAATTCATTCCTTTATTTCTTAGTTTCCTCACTAGACCTCCATCAAACTTAAAACAAAAAACTCTAGACCCCCCTTCAAGATAAATTTGTACATTTTCGACGAGATGCGTTGGGTATGAGGGGGGATCTGCTTGGTGTGGGCCAATCGGCGCTCTGCAGACCCCGTAATCTTGTGTTGATCTCTGACCGTTTTGGTGAGGTCAGTCCTCAAGGCATTAGTGAGTTGGGTCTATAATTAGGCCTTGTAATTGGAGATGGGTGTGACGGGGATCTGCCTTGTGTGCGCCGATCGGCTTTCTGCAGACTCCCGTTTTCTTATGTTCTTATGTTTGTGCCATGAAATATATGCAAAAAGTTTTTGGATAATTTTGCCGAGGTATCCGCCGAACCATCGCTTAATTCGCCAAAGACGTCGCAGAACATACGCCGAGGATTCGTTCATCCTTCGCATTATTTCGCAATATTTTATTCAAATGTGATAGTTCTCGCCGAGGTCATCGGCGAACCATCGCTCAATTTGCCGATTCCGTCGCATAATGTCGCCGATTCCGTCGTATCCATCGGCGACATCGTCGCCGAGTGTAAACTTGTCTACGGTTTTTAACGGTCAAAATCGTTGACGTCGCACAAATTCGTTGCGAATTGACAAAACTACGTCCTCGGCGACGAAAATCGTATGAAATCGCATCAGTGGGAAAGGGGCATAAGCCAGTCTGAAAGCTCTCCTTGTCTCTCAGTACCATGCCAGACACAGGAGAGGGAGGGTGTTTCTCTCTCGTTGGTCAAGGTCAGATCACAACCGTGGAGCTAAAATATAAAATTTTTACCAGCCAATTGCTGTTACCACTTGTTTTATTGCTTTCCAATGTTCATATGTTCATATTGCAAGTAAAATAGGCGCATATGGAATAAGTATTAATTATATATATGGTAAATTTACGATTTTTGTAAGGAATGTACCAAATACCTTCGCATGGCAGGCACTTTCCAACACCATAGCTGCGCAGCTTATGAGTTAACTGCTTTTAACAAATTTCCTCCAATTTCATAAATCCTTAACACCTTCCACATTGCTTCACAATCCACACAATCATAATTATGCTTTTTCCAAATCCACAAAAGCCTAAAACATCTCCTTATGCTTTTCTAAATACTTCTCGCATAACTGTCTTAATGCAAAAATCTGATCCACACATCCTCTTCCTCTCCAAAAACCGCAGTGCTCCTTTCCTATTGCTACTTCCGTACACTTTATTATCCTTTCTATCAACACTCTGCCATACAGCTTTCCAACCATTGATAATTATTAAACTAATACCTCTATAACTTGAACACTCCTGCCAATCTCCCTTCCCCTTGTACAACGGCACAATACATGCACTCCTCCAGTCGATTGGTACCATTGACACAACAAAGCATATATTGAATAGTCTCACCAGCCAATCTATTATCACATCTCCACCCTTCTTTATACACTCCACAGCAATAACATCCAAACCTTCTGCCTTTCCCACTCTCATTTGTTTCACTGCTTCTTTCACCTCATTTATATTATATAGAACATAATAATTATAATATATTATATTATAATATAGTAAGCAGAGTTTGGTATCCCCCCCCCCCCCGTATACTGGGTACCACCGAAACAAAAAATCTGTCGTTGTCGATGTCGATGTCGATTTCGATGTTGTCCGTTTGTCCCGAAACTCCTCCTCGTTCCTTTCTGTTCTCTCTCGTTCCTGGCTGGATCTGGATTTTCGTTTGCATGGCTCCCTTTCTTCTCGTATTGTTGGACAGCTTGGAGGTATCATCGAACTAATGTGAGGAGAAGTTATACCAGTGTTGTACTGTCTCACTCAACTATTCTGACTTTTATAAGAGTTTTGATGTAGAACCTTCCAGTACTCTTGGGTGTAGAGTCTTGAATGAATATGAATCTGCTATGCCAGTGCTGTGCATATCATAGCATCGGAATACCGTAAGAGGGTTGTTGTGCAACGTCTCTTAACTGTCCTGACCGTTATAAGAGTCTTTCAGGGAATGGTGGATGAGTTTATTTGGGCCTTTTACGCATACGTGTTTTAATGCCATTGCCTGGGACAAAGTACCGTATGGACTCTATTGCAGAGTGCCGTTATGCTTTAAGCTATGGTATTTCGCGAGCCCTACCATTTAAAAAGCCAAATTGCCAGTGCGTGAACTTTTTAAAAAGGTCCAGAATGGGGTCGGTTTACTACCGATAAAGCGCACGTCAGTACAGCCTTCTTTATCGACAATAATTCCTAGTAATTGAGACGGAGGAATCAATATTGGGTTGCCACCATGGTGATCCAATAAATAATTCATTTGATATGCCAAGATCTAAAAATCCTGAATAAACCTTTATATGCCAGTGCTTTAATAGTTGATTCAGTATAGCCCAAATCTTCCAGCTCTTAAAATATCTTCCAGTGAAGTATGCTTTAAGAGCTTTCCAACTGTTATACAGTATATCTTAACTTTGCCTGTCATAGTCTTACCTCTTCTGCCGTATCTCCCAGTGTCCCTTCTCCGGGTAAGAAGGGCAGCTGTGCTGGGAGGAGACCCTGGGGCGGATGGGGTAGCCCCTCCAGATTTCCCTCTCGTGGGGGTGATGTGGCTTGGAGGAAGAAGGGCGCGTGAAAGTATAGTGTTTATTCAAGCTTCAGCTTTCCTTGCCTTATTTTCCACCTTTCCTTCTCTGGTTATCACTCGTGCTCCTGATGGTTACAAGGATTTCTTTGTTGGGTGTTGAAGGGAGTGCGGGCCTGATTGAGGTGACTCGGGCGTTTCTTGGTGGTGTGGTGGTTAGAGCTTCCTTTCTCGGGGGTGTGGTGGTATGGGTGGTAATATCGCTTATTGGTAGTGGCGTGGTGTTTTTGTTATACCAGATTTTTGCTGGGATTAATTTGGGTTGATTAGGTAGGTTCTTGCTTGACTGGAGAAGTTGAATCCACATAAACACATGCACAAAGGTAATAGAGGGTAAATATAATACAGCGTACATTCATAAATTGTATTATTAAGGCACACAGATAGTGATTTAGTAAAGGTATAGGTAAATATAAATATAGTTCATAGACACACGAACGAGGATCCACAATTACTCATTCACGATAATGACACTGCCTGTTAATATTATCTAAGTAGTAAGTACTTCCTTTAATAAGGTACGTCACTAGTTGTTGTTGTTGTTGTTGTTCCTCAAGCTGCCTGGCCGAACAGCCCCAAGGCCCCGAGCAAAGCCAAGGCCATAACCGAGCGCCCCCCCCAGAACCCTCCCTGCCTACCACAATAAAGCCTGGGTGACCGAAGCCACTCCATGGCGGGGAGCTGAGAAGGGTGCGGAAATGCCCGGGAAACCAAAGCCCCACCCAGGGCCCTGTACCCCTCATCAATTATGAAGAGAATGTTGAGGGGCAAAGGAAAAATGTGACGCTTTGGCTTCCAATCTTGGTAGATTGGGAGGTCAATCCACGGAAGAGACACCGTCACTTGAGATCTAGAAAAGATATAAGTAAAAGGAACAGTCAGAGTAAGCTATGGGTATGGCAGAGATCGCTCAGTTCTCACTCTGATAGACCAGCCCATCACCATAGGTACGTCACTAGTACTTCCTTGAGGTTACACTGCATATTTATATATCAAAATATTACACTTAAGTACTTCCTTTAATAAGTTATGTCACTAGTACTTCTTTGAGGTTACACAGTGTATTTATATATTAAGATATTACACTTAAGTACTTCCTTTAATAAGGTTAAAGTACTAGTACTTCTTTGAGGTTACACTGCATATTTATAAATTAATATATCACTTAAGTACTTCCTTCGATAAGGTACATCACTAGTACTTCTTTGAGGTCACACTGGGTATTTATATAACGAGGCACTACTGTAGTCTTCTGATGAGGGTCTTGGCCGTGGTGGTGGTCCTGACATGGATGTTAGACAGCGGATGGAATTCGATGAAGAACTCTTGGGTGATGGGTCTTAAATGTTATGTTCCAATATACCAATGCATATGTATACATATAATCGAGCGAGCGTAGAGAGAAATAGAGAGACCGTTATAAGAGTTTTGATGCAGAACTTTCGAGCACTCTTGGGTGTTGTGTCTTAAATGCTATGTCCCAATTATGCCAGTGTATAAGTAACATCATATCGGACTAATGTAAGCGGGTTGATTTGACGCAATGTCTCTTAACCCTCTCCGACATATGATGCGAGTTTGAGCCTATTAGGGATACTTTAAAGCCTTTGCTACCATTAGGGGTATTTAGAAACCTTTAGTTTAGTTACTTCAACCACTGCAGTTGTCTTTGAATTAGCTGTGGGCAGAAAACTAATTTTGGTGAGGTAATTATAAGAGTGAGAGAACTCTATTTCTTATTGCTAATCTGGCGACCTCTGCGTCATATGAGCGTGAAAGGGTTAACTGTCCTGACCGTTATAAGAGTCTGCCAGGGACTGGTGGACGAGTTGATTTTGGGCCTTTTACAAACACGTATCTTGGAACCAGTGCCTGAGATCACGTACCGTAAGGACTTTTTATGCAAAGTGCCGTTATGCTTACAATTAGCTACGGTATCTCGCAGAGTCCTACCTTTCAAAAGCCAATTGCCAGTGCGGGAACTTTTGAAAGGTTTCAGAGGTCGGTTTACTACCAATAAAGCGCATATCAAAATAGCATTCTTTATTGACAGCAAAGCCTGGTTAATCGAGGCAGACGAACTGATATTAGGTTGCCCCCAGTGGGATCTAATATGAAATTCCTATGAAGAGCCAAGATCTAAAGAATCCTAAATATACCTTTATAACCAGTGCTACAAGTATTTATTTAGTATAAACCCAAATCTTCCAGCTATTACTTGTCTTCCAGTGAAGGATAATTAACCCTCTCCGACATATGACGCGATTTTGAGCCTATTGGGGATACTTTAAAGCCTTTGTTACCATCAGGGGTATTTAGAAACCTTTAGTTTAGTTACTTCAACCTCTGCAGTTGTCTTTTAGTTAGCTGTGGGCAGAAAACTAATTTTGGAGATATAATTATAAGAGTGAGAGAACACTATTTCTTATTGCTAATCTGGCAACCTCCGTGTCATAAGTGCGTGAAAGGGTTAATAGCTTTCCAACTGTATAGATCTTAACTTTGCCTGTCATAGTCTTACCTCTTTTGGCATTTCTCCTGATGTCCCTTCTCCGGGTAAGAAAGACAGCTGTGCGGAGAGGAGGCCCTGGGGTGGTTGGGGTAGCCCCTCCTGACTTCCCTCTCGTGGTGGTGATGCGGCTTTGAGAAAGAAGGGCGCGTGGAAGTTAGTGTTTATGCAAGCTTCGGCTTTCCTTGCCTTATTTTCCACCTTTCCTTCTCTGGTGTGGTGTTTATGCAAGCATTTGTTGGTCTTGCTTTCCTTTCTGCTTTTCTCTTTCCTATTGGCATCAGGGTTTTGTATGGTTACCCGGATATCCTTGCCAGGTGTTGGAGGGAGTGCGGGAGTTATGGAGGCGACTCTGGCGTATCTTGGTGGTGTGGTGGTTATGGCTTCCTTCCTCGGGGGTATGGTGATATGCGCGGGAAAACTGCTTGGCGGTAGTGGCGCGTTGCTGGCTTTCTCCTTTATCTTATGTTTCTTTTTCCTTTATATTAACCATCATCATCATTACCAGTTTACCACCACCATCATCATTACCACCATCATCATCATTATAGTAGGGTCATTTGCTTGGAATCCGTGACCATTTTGTTCCTACCTTTTTCTCTCGATGGATTTGACAACCTGAACCATTTTAAAGGAAAATTAGTTCCTATGCCCCTCTGAAAAATGACGGCTAACTCTGCTAGAGCCCAATATTCAAAATGGCCACCAACGCCATCTTGAAAAACATGAAATGTAATATCTCTGGCATCAGATGAGCTACAAGGACGAATGAGGTGTCCTTCTTCACTAATTCTGGCATTACAAATCCACTGGAATGGTTATTGTATTGTATTGTATTGTATATTGTATTGTTATTGTATTGTATTATACTAATTGTACATACTAATCTGCCACTTCACTGTCACTACATGATTCACTGTATGAGCCACTATCAGAATAACTGTCCTCACTTTCGCTGCTATGATCACTGTTGTTCTCTGCCTGCGGATTTGTAGGTAGTGGTATGGATGGGGGAAGTGGGAGCTGGGTTGAACGGACAGGCAGACATAGGCCATTTACAAGATGCCATCCATGGCCGATCGGTGAGGGGTGACTTTGGAGCTGGTAATGCTTTTGCAAATATGCAAGATAGTTTGCACGCTCCAAGTGTGGACGGAGACTGTCCAAGTCAGGCACAAGTCGGATAGTGCTTTTTTTCTTCTGAGCTCTCCACTTCGCTGCCCTCGCATCTCCCAGGGTCTTGGTTTTGGTATCACCATAGACATATCGAATGACAAACCGCTCCAAATCACTGATGACCTGTTCTGTGACTAGGAGCT
Organism: Paralithodes platypus; assembly: GCA_032716605.1. NCBI lineage: Eukaryota > Metazoa > Arthropoda > Malacostraca > Decapoda > Lithodidae > Paralithodes > Paralithodes platypus. Next base: position 42,017,764 of record CM064519.1, read on the forward strand.
GTGTACCACATGCTGCTAGCAGGTCGTGTGCCTCTTTAGACTTCTCCAGACGATCTGCGATGAGCTTCTTGCTTGCTTCATAGAAGCCAGAGTTGTGGTCACATCCAGTGAGGACATGAAGTGGTATGATGGATGCAGCCATTGCCTCACTGCACAAACATTGGGCATCGATAAGCTGACGTTTGCGTTTCACACACAGGATTCCTGTTGTCTTCTACGCAACATATGCCGCTTGCACGTAGTTGTCTGTGTCCTCTGTGTCAAGAACGACAGCTGCTGTGTAGCTGTCTGATCGGAGCACACTATATATGGTGAGCATTGCCGTATCTGCCTCTGCATGGGAGCATGTGAGCTCTGGCACAAGCTTGCCTGTGGTGAGATTCTTTGCAGTGCTGCCAACTACACAGTAGATGATCTCGGTGCTAGTTGTTGCTGCTGTTCTCTGGAATTCCGTTTGAAGAAATGCCTGAAGGCGGATTTTGTTCTCAGGTTTACCCGGAGAGCATGGAAAACTTTACTAGAAGGAAATTTATCTTCTGTCTTCATAAAGACATTGCTGATTGGCAGTTTTTTTTGGCGCAGTATTCTCTCACTGTCCTTGATCGTGTAATTCTGATCATATGAATCATTGACGCAAATGATGCGCTCAGCATGCTAGTGTCTCGTTAGAACGAAGTGCAACAACTTCTCTACATAATCTCCACAGGTATACTTGGTACCGTCTCCCTTCTCTCTGTCGTCAGTGGTAGGAGTTGTTAGGTGTCAGATGAGGCCCATATCAATAATAGACGTGTATACATCAGGCTCTGGAATGACAGTCATAGTTAGTTTTTGTTGAAGCTTGCTTTTCTGTGCCTTACGGATGGTTCCATTGACGTTGAAGATGGAAAGGCACTCGGTTGTAACACGATGCTGCAGGACTTCTTGAAGTTTGAGGGCACCACTCGTTTCAACCAGTCCGAGAACAGAGGCCAAGGCATTACGCTCCATTTCCTCAGTCTTTCCCTTCAGGTTCTCACCATCTGCTTTCTTCAATTCCTGAGTTGAAAAGTTCAAACGCTTGCTACAGGGAACTCTGTCGTTGAGAGACTTGGTCTTGGAATACACTCTCTCATTCAAGAACTGCTTCAGTTTGCTTGTGCCATCCTCCTTTGCCGATTTCAAGTCGGCAGCGAGAGCGTCTGAGGCTGGGATTACTGACTGTAGGGATCGAAGTGTCTTGTTTGTATGGTCAAATGGATCACACTTGAATTCAGTGAGACATGCACTTATATCCTGTACAGCTTGTTCATCCTTCTTCATTTTACTCGACAAGCAATCAGCATGCTTCCCTTTTCCTTGTTTCTTGCGATTAGCATGGCGATGGACCTTTGTTCTCACCCGATTGATGTTATTCACATTCCGAGTGTTTGAAAGGAGCTGCTTTTCATTGTTCAGAATGGCCAACCAACCAGACTTCAGCTTAGAGCCCTTATTCATTGTTGACTCTCCATATGTCGAGGGCGACACACGAATATGGTTTTCCTGTCATTGACTGTGCAAACATACCACTCTCCATGAATGCAGCCTGATCGACAGGAAGGGTATCAAGCACTGCGGTGTAATCGGGGAGATGCCGACCATACTTGTCATTATCATAGATTTGCATCAAAGGAAGCATGAGCTTGAGTGAGGACTTGAACTCAGTCCAGTTGCTTGCTCTGATTGCATGGATATTTTGAGTTAGAACCTCAACCATTTCCATGAATGACATCCAGTATTCTGCTTGTGGGGCACCCTCAAAGTCCTTGAAGAGAGCATCAACGAGGTCCTTCAGCTCAGCATTTCTCTCTAGCTCTGCATGTTCATCTGCAAGTTCCTGTGCATCAATCGGATGTCGAAGCTTGGCAAGGGATGCCTTTACTTCTTCAGATAGAGGGGAATCTTCCAAACGTTTGTCTATGATATGGTGGACCAGAGTCTCGTAGAATAGTCGCAAGCAGCGAACCCCACGCTTAACATGTTTTCCACGAAGGGCCTGATCAACAGACCCGTCTGCTATAACACCAGCTGCCACCAACACATCTGAGATGCCAGATCCCTTAAACCTCTTGTATATAGTATAGATGAACGACATTTGGATGTGGAAGGGTGCCATGAATGGTAAGATTTTGCTGAACAGCTCAGCATTCTCACTTTTCAACTCTAGCATGAGCACGTAGACAGGATGATCACCAACAATTATTGCAAAAGGCATCTTTTTTTCTTCGATTGCAAGCTTACACATCACATCATTGAGAATTGTCTTACTGGGTGGGTTGGGATAGGTCATGTGGTATATTGCTCGACTCTTCTCATCTGCATTTGACATGCTGGCGTGAAACCCTGAAAACCCAGGCACAGTCAGTTCTTCTGGCTTAGGTCTCGTTCGGTCATCTTGCGCCCTGGCCAATGCATGGATCACACCACGAATTCTTTGCACCGATGTGTCAGGAGGAGGAGTACTTTGATCAGCTGGTGGCTTCCTGAGAGGTGGTTCCCCTCGCTTCGCTGTCTTGTATGGGTTGACTTTTTGCATTTCACTTCCGAGCTCTTTGAGAGTTGTCGAGAGGTTTGATGCAAAGTTGGTACCGGGAACTGGTCTATCCTCGTGATTCTCGGAAGGAAGTTCTGTATCAAATGATTCTGGCTGCACAAACATGACATTAGTGCGGTGTGACTGGCCAGCACCGGTCAGTGTGTCTCTCTTGAAGTCATCGTTGTCGACTATAGCGATAGCAGGCTTACCCTCAGCTAGTTCGAAGGGGCAATCAGATGAGCACTTGAGGTCATTGACCACCCAAAAATCGCGCAGCATAAGTACGTCATTGTAACTGATGCCCAGTCCATCTTTGTGCATTATGTCGACTATCTCCCTACTCTTGGTCAGTCCATGTAGCAAGACAGAGAGATTTATCTCAAATGCAGTGCATTTTCCAGTGATGTAGCTTGTGAGGATAGATGCAATCGATCGGACGGATGGACTGTCATCAATTGCAGACTTATTTGGGTGTTTCAGCCATGTGAGCAGCTTCAGCAGGAGCTCACTAAGGTCTTCTTCTCTCTCCAACTCGTGTATATATGGGAGCCAGGGAATAGTATTTGTCCTGATGACTTGCTCTTTGAGTCGTGCCGCAACATTCATCACCAACTGATCATTGCTGACACCCAATGAAGATATTGCCGCCTCGATGTATGTACCTGCTGCTGTTGTATCATATACCAGTTCACTCACATTCTTTTGAATGCGTTCATGAAATCCGATGTCTTCCCCAAATTCATTGACGAGAATTTCCTTTAAGTAGCTGGATTTTACTACTGAGTTATGTCCGTGATTTGAGATAATGCGCTTATAGTCCTGCAGCAGGCCTTGAAGTGTGCGAATTTCATGGTCTTTGAAGATGACTTGACGAATATGATAAAAGAAGAGAGCTTGGGCCTCTCGGAGGTTTACACGCTGCAGATGTTGAGTGCTTTCATCTGAAAGGGGCTTGTGGTCGCTTACATATTTGCGCCAGCACGCACGATGGTAGCGGATTTCCAACCCAAATGCTGTTTGACTATCTGGGATGGATGCAATCAGAGTGTCAAGTCACAATCTCATGACCTCATCTTCCAGACGGACAGTATGTAACTTGAATTTAGTCCAGGCATCTACTGTTGATAGGAGTAAAATCTGCTTGTCACGATCACTACTCTTGTATGCCCCTTTCATGCACCACACACATAGAGTCTTATCGTGAAGGACACCCATATTGGAGCGGAGCCTTTTAGGTGCACTGGCCTCTGGGGAAGGGTCTTGTTGATCTGATGCTTCATCTCTTTCAAGACGTTCCTCGGATTTGTGTTTGCGTTTTTTCGGCTTGAGAGAGCTTGCGCTTGCTGGATAATGATGCGTAACAAGTGCTATGCATGTGGTGACCCTTTGGTCCCTTCTCCCAATCCACATTTTCATGTATATGTTGAAACTTATCAAGTTCTTTCCATTGTAAAGACTTTTCCCGGATGGATTCCCACTTCTCAGGTGTAATGTTTTCCAAACGATTATCTGCGGTACATCGCTTACCACAGAGTAAAATGCACTCGTATTAATTTAATGTCTTGTCTGGTAACTCTTCACTCTCTCTTCTATTATCCATTATTTCGGTCACTTCACAAGTTGGCGATTTTCATCAGATGGGCATGCGATCCATCTGAAACAGTAAAAAAGTAATATTAGATATACACCGCAGGCAGAGAACAACAGTGATGATAGCAGCGAAAGTGAGGACAGTGATTCTGATAGTGGCTCATACAGTGAATCATGTAGTGACAGTGAAGTGGCAGATTAGTATGTATAATACAATACAATAACAATACAATATACAATACAATACAATACAATAACCATTCCAGTGGATTTGTAATGCCAGAATTAGTGAAAAAGGACACCTCATTCGTCCTTGTAGCTCATCTGATGCCAGAGATATTACATTTCATGTTTTCAAGATGGCGTTGGCGGCCATTTTGAATATTGGGCTCTAGCAGAGTTAGCCGTCATTTTTCAGAGGGGCATAGGAGCTAATTTTCCTTTAAAATGGTTCAGGTTGTCAAATCCATCGAGAGAAAAAGGTAGGAACAAAATGGTCACGGATTCCAAGCAAATGACCCTACTATTACCACCATCATCATTACCACCACCATCAATATTACCACCACCATCATCATTAGAGCCTACCACCGCCATCATTACCACCACCACCATCATTACCCTACCATCATTACCACCACCATCATCATTACCACCACCACCATCATTACCACCTTCATCATCATTACCTCTATCATCATTACCATCATCATCATTACTGTAATGCCGTGATTTTAATCAGGTTTGGCTTATTGGTTGAGGTGAGTTCTATCAAGACTGGAGATTCAGAGTTCATGCAATACATGCATAGAAGACAAGCAAAGGACATATAAAACACAGAAATATAATTTAAAGAACAGTTTATTTATCTTAAGCTCTAGCGTAGCCCCTCACCATTATTATGCGAGATAATAATGGTTTTAACATAAACAGACAAGGTTATACACAGGAACAATTTATCTTCGAGCACGATCGAGGATCTAGATGGAGCTCAGGTAAAATAATAAGTTTAGCTGTCTTATACACAATACAAGCTTATGTAAATACTGAAATAGTCGGATAATACCCAGACAGTGATATATATTGTAATGCCCTCGCAAAAATCCCGCCACCCAAATACTCTGCTACCCGAGTTGACGTTTGGGATAGTGTAAAATAGTCATGATGGTGAAGTCTAAGAAACCCATCACTTGATGATATCCACGAGACTATCAACCTGGTTCTTTCAAGGAGGACTAAGGTTACTATCCTATTAATGTCCGAGGTGGCAGAGTGGGTTAGCGCGCGGACCTGGGGTGACCGGACCTACTGAGGTCACTAACCACGGTTCGAATCCCCGCGCCGGCTGGAGATTTTCGGGAGGGTTAAATTCCCTTCGTTCACCCGACATTTCATATATATTCAGATGTGATCTTAATATTCACTTTCGTTGACGAGGTTAAATATTGAGTTAATACTCTGGACTCTAACTTTACAGCACTTAGATAAATGGTAGCAGAGTCGATATTTGTGGACTCTGATTTTATAAGTCACCTTGCACACTGGTGTGAATTTGGCAGAATCGATGCTTGTGGGCTCTGACTCTACAGCACTTAGATGAACTTTAACCCTTCCTCCCCGGGCTAGCCTTCTAAATGACAGCACTCCGATCCGGGCGATCTGGCCCAAAAAAGTTCGTAATAGGCCTAGGCCTTTTTTTTTTATTTTAACTGCTAGAGAATTCACACAAATCTAAAACATGGAGCCCTGTTTTGTATCTGTAGACTGGTGTTGAGTAGAGCTCTATAGGTCAACTGGTTAAGTTGTGATGACGATTTCCGTGGAGAGCGTTTTGATGCGGTTTTAGAAATATCGGACATTCACAAACACTAATTTTTGTTCTACCAAACAACAACAACAAAAGTCCAACTTCTTCTTCTTCTTTTTGAAGTTGCGCGTCGCTCCGACCGGCTTTGTTTACAAACGTTTCGCCGCGCGGCTTTCAAACCAAGCTTAATAGGCTTTCAAGCTTACAGATTTTAAAAGGGGACCGGGCTCCTGCCCTTCGCATGGGGTGTAATTTTAAAATGACACCCTGGCAGGAAGGGTTAATAGAGTCGATACTTGTGGACTCTGATTTCATAAGACTTGTGCACTGGTGTAATTTGGTAGAGTCGGTATAGTTAACTCTTAATTTTATTTGCCTCGTCACTGGCATTTGAATTATTTCAGTTTTAATCAAGATTCCAATAATGAACACTTGGAATCACAAAGGTTGAGGTGAAGCAGCTTGTAGTCTTCTGAGTCTCCGTGAGTCGTCCAGGTGTGAAGTAGTTAGTTACAGATGGATTAATGGGCTTGGGGTTTTAAATGTGGCTCCGTAAATATAGTGAAATATCTGGGCACCTCATCGGACGAACGCGAGTATATATAGCATATAGCTATATATATAGCTATAGCATATAGCTATATACTGGACCCTGCAGTCACGAGGGACACAATTCTGTCCTATCTTCAATTATCTTCCTATTATTCATTGACCTTCTTAACTGCACCTTCAGCCCCATTCAACCATATGCTGACGACTATACATTACGCTATTCAACTAGCCTTCCAGAACACCATACACAGCAGGAACTACAAAACTCACGTAAAGAGGCCATAAGACCCCTATCTTCTGATCTTTCTACTATATCTTATTGAGGCAGAGAAAACCTTGTTACTTTCAATGCTTCCAAAACTAAATGTCTTCATCTGTCTATTCGTCGCTCCCTTCCAGAAAACTATGACCTACAATTCAACAACATACAAATTAACCTTTCATCTTCTCTCAATATTCTCAGTGTCTCATTTTTCTTTTGATCTCTCTTTGGAAGATCATAATACCACTCATGCTAAAACAGCTTCCCAGAAACTGGGTATGCTCAACTGCCTCCAGGGGTTCTTTACCACTTCATAGCTTCTTGCTCTGTACAGGGGCTCTGTGCATCCACGTATTTATTGAGTATTGTTCACACGTGTGAGGAGGATCCTCTCACACAGCACTTCTAGACAAAGTAGAAAAGAAGGTCTTCCGTCTCATTAACTCCCGTCCAATCACTAATTCTCTGCAGTCTCTCTCTCTCTTTGCCGCAATGTTGCAGCTCTATCACTATTCTACCACTATTACAATAATCAGTGTTCCTCAGTGCTCTCTCAGTATATACCACCCCCTCTTCATAGAGCACGTAGCACCTTGTCTCACAACACAATCCCACCCCTACTCTGTGCAACTCTCTAACCCTAGAGTGAAACGTTATTCTCAATCTTTCTTCTATTTAACAGCTGAGCTCTGGAACTCTCTCCCAGAATCATTCTTTCCCTCTTCCTATGACTTAAATTGCTTTAAACTCTGTGTGTCAAGGCATTTTGGCTCGAACGTCCCTTGATTTTGGTCCTGTCACTTTTTCAACTCTGGGGGAAGCACTCGCCACAGGCAGCTCTTCCTTTTGTCTCCCTCACTCACATAGAAAAAAAAAAAAAATAAAAAAAATAAAAATTGTCAGTCGATCGGCCCTGGACCAAGTGTAAGCCTACATGAGTCAGAGTAGATTAGAGTGGATAATGATTGGAAAAGGTTGGGAGTTGATGTGACACACTATCGGCAGGGGTTGTACCTATCCATGGTAGACTGTGGACCTGGAGGGGTAGCCATCTGGAGGGAGCTAAGAGCAAAGAATGCGAAAGAGACAGCCAATACTGTTCTTCAACTTGCCAAGCACTCTTTCATCAATAATAAATATACTGAACTCCAACTCTAGCTCTTCCCAAGCTTTCTGGCATCTAGCCAAAAACCTCTCAATTTTTCTTCTTCGTCTTTCCCTCCCCTTTTTCCACTCTGATGGCACAACCATCACTTCTTCCTCTGACAAAGCGGAACTCTTCGCTCAAACTTTTGCTAGAAACTCCACCTTGGATGATTCCGGTGCTATTCCTCCCTCTCCTACTTATGCCTAATATCCTAATCTCTTCTAAAGATGTACTTTCTACCCTCTCTGGGCTTAATACTAAGAAGACGTACAGTCAGGACAGTGTTCCTCCTGTTGTACTAAAAAACTGTGCTTCCGTGCTGACTCCCTGCCTAGGCAAACTCTTCCGTCTCTGTCTTTCCTCTAACGGACCACTCTTAACCCTCCAACTGTCGTCCAATCGCTCTCATCTCTTGTATCTCTAAAGTTTTTGTCACTATTCTTACTTCCAAATTTCTTAAGTATTTCTCTTCTCATAATCTGCTCTCAGATCGCCAGTATGGCTTCCTTAAGGGTCGCTCTACTGGTGATCGTCTTTCATATCTTACTACCTACTGGTCATCCTCCTTTTGGGACTTCGGTGAGGCCTTTTCTATTGAACTAAACATATCGAAGGCCTTCGATAGAGTCTGGCACAAATCTTTAATTTCTAAACTACCCTCCTTCGGTTTCTATCCCTCCATCTGTGCCTTTGTCTCTAATTTCCTTTCCGGCCGTTCCATAGCTGCGGTTGTGGACGGCCATCGCTCACTTCCTCATCCTATCAACTCCAGTGTTCCTCAGGGCTCTGTCCTATCTCCCATTCTCTTTCTATTTTTCATTAATGATCTTCTCAACTGTACCTCCAGTCCCATCCATTCATGTGCAGACAGCTCTACCTTACACTACTCAATTAGTTTTCCAGAATGCACCAGCCAGCAATCCCTCAAAAACAAACGTAATGAAGCCATAGAACACATATCCGCTGATCTAACTACTATTTCCAATTGGGGCAGAGAAAACCTTGTTGCCTTTAATACTTCCCAAACCCAATTTCTCCATCTTACTACCCATCCGGAACTCCCCGAGGACTATCCCTAATACTTCAACAATACAAAAATCAATCCTTCATCTTCTCTCAATATTCTCGATGTATATTTTTCTTCTGGTCTCACTTGGAAGGACCATATTACCAGTCTTGCTAAGGCAACATCCCAGAAGCTGGGTGTGCTCAACTGCCTCCAGGGGTTCTTTACCCCTGCACAGCTTCTTGTTCTGTACAGGGCCACAGTGCGTCCTTGTATTGAGTATTGTTTACATGTGTCGGAAGGATCCTCTCACACCGCACTCCTAGATAAAGTAGAAAGAAAGGCCTTTCATATCATTAACCAGGGAATGGCGCCGAGACTCATAAGAGGTTTTACTGGGCGAAGGCGATGGGACTCTTAAGATCCAAGGCCTGAAAAAAACTTTTAACCCCTTCTGTACCGGTGACGTTTTTTGTACTTTATTTCAGCTACATTTAGACGATTTTATGTAGCTTAGGAAGGATATATGGTAGGTAAAAGGATTAATTGAAATAGTCTGTAGCATTTAAATTGGTAAAAGTTATTCCTAGGCAGAATAAAATTGTTTAATAGCAGCCAAAATAAATTGAAAAGGACGTCGCCGGTAAAGAAGGAGTTAAAAGACCCCAGTGACACTCAAAACAAAGGAATATGTGATTAAGTGAGATAATTCTCCTCCATACATCCTATTACTCCCCCACATGTGTCCAAACCCCCCCCCCTTCCCATCCTTCCCTCCCCCCCCTTCAATTATCACCTATTTTTTCTCTTATTCCCTTGTCTATCGGTCTAATTTCCGTACCAATATCCCCCACCCGTTTTCAAGGTCGAAGGGGAGGCATATAGAGATCGTAGCAAGAGAGAGACTTCACTAGCAAGACATCAGTGTCAATCGATAAGTGAGAGGGAGAGGGTGTGTGCCGCGCTGGCTCTCCTCTCATGAATTAACCGGTCGGCTATACATCGTCTTTTTCACTCCCCAAATACTATTCCCATTTGCTTTATTGCTGTTACATGTTAATATCTTCATACTAAACGTAAAATAAGCGCATATGAATAAGTAATAACGATATTTATGGTAAAATGAAGATTTTCGTCGGGAATGAACCAAAATCTCTTCGCCTGGCGGGCACTTTCAAATACCATAATTTCACCGTTTAAAAGTTAACTCCCGTCCACTTACCAATTCCCTGCAATCTCTCTCTCTTCGCCGCAATGTTGCATCTCTCTCGCTATTCTATCGCTACTACAATAGTCAGTGTTCCTCAGAGCTCTCCACCTCCTCTACGCAGGGTACGTGGTACTCGTCTTGCAACACAATCCCATCCCTACTCTGTGCAACTCTCCAAGCCAAGAGTGAAATGTTACTCTGTCTTTCTTCTATTCAACAGCTGAGCTTTGGAACTCTCTCTCAGAATCAGTCTTTCCCTCTTCCTATGACTTAAATTGCTTCACACTCTATGTGTCCAGGCATTTTGGCTCGAATGTCCCTTGACATTGGCCCTGTCACTCTTTCAACTCTGGGGGAGGCACTCGCTGCGGTCAGTTCTGTCTTTTGTCTCCCTCACTCACAGAAAAAAAGAAAACAAATTTGCTGAATGAGATCTTCCTAGAGAGGGGCCCAGTTGATGAGGTGTTGATGAATAACGGTACTGCTTTTCAGTGGCAGGCTTTGAAGGACATGCTTGATAGGTGGAATATCAGACATTTCTTTAGAGCTGCATATCTGCCAAGTGGGAACGGAATTGTGAAAGGGCATCATCGGACAATCAAGGCTATGGCAGAGAGGGGGCAGGTAACACCTATGGAAGCAGTATTTTGGTATAATATATCCCCTAGGTCAGGTCAGAATGCGAGAACTATGCCGCAAAGAGCAGTATTTCAGTATGAATGGCGACAACCAAGTGCTGGGCCAATCGCCATTGGGTGGGGGGGGGGGGAGGGGGAGCGGGGTGGTAGGAAGGGCCTGCCTCTATCTGAAGTGGGGAAGAGATTTGGGTGAAGCCCCCAAATGCAAAGTGTACATCCCAGTGGGGGAGGGGTACAGTGACGGACGTGCATTCCAGGAACAACCTCTCTGTCGACAGGATGCCACGTCACATCTTGGACGTCAGAAGAGTGGTAGAGTCTTCAACTTATGATGAGGTGGGTGATGACGAGTGAGAAGAGACAGAAGAAAATAAAGTGGTACTTCGACGGTCGCAGAGAGAGAGGTGACGGCCAGTGTGGATGGGAGATTATGAGACGGAAAGTGACTGTGAAATGGAGTAGGTGGAACGAAGGTACTGCGCGATGTCTAACCTTGGTAGTAGGGCGGTATGCCAGTAGGTACAGTGGACAATGATTCTGATTTGTTTTTCTTTCATATGTAGTTGTTTTCTTTCTTTTGGATTGATCTTGAGAGCAGGGGTGTGTGTGGTGTAATTTGATTGATGTTGGGTGATGTTGGGTAGTTTTATCTATTTGAGAAGGAGCCTAGGGAGGTGCAATTTTGGCGGGAAGGAGAGAGAGTCAGTCATGTCAGCAGGCGCTGGTGGGAAGACCTTTTGGGCAGGTTGTAGGGAGCTCCCTTCTTATTTTGTGTGTTCAGTGTTCCTATGGTGGGTGAATTGATTCAGCCGAAGTCGGTGGTTCATTTGGGCATCACTGCGCAGCGGTAGGTTGGGTTGATTGTGGTGTCAAGTTGAGGTTGTTGCAGTTCTGGAGAGCTGGGGTCGTTTGAATGGGGAACCCGTTAGCCTAGCCCTGCAATTTTTTTTAGTGCCGCGTCTACACAGGGATTTTCTGACCGTGAGGTAAGGGTGCTTCAAGTTTTGTATTTTACCACAATATTATATAGTTTTGATTAATGTATTTGGTGTTCCGCTGCTTTGAACGATATTTTATGATGCGTTAATTCTGTGGGAAATGTTTCCCACACATGATGACAGTTAGGCCCTAAGCTTTAACTAATCTATTGCTTAATTATACCTAAATCTGGCACTGTGTGACGACTGACATGCTACGATTACCTCACGTGATTGGTTTAGAGTTATGTCGAAAAGTGGTAGCGATCCTCTTCCATAGGCTATTCACTTAGGCTTAAGTCATATTGAAATGTAAACACGTACAGGTCAGGAGAATTAAAGCAAATTTTGGAAATTTACTCCAGTTACCCAAATAAAAAGGAACGTTTTCTTTATAGTTATAAAGACAAAAGAAAACAAACAATTTACTGTAAACTATAATAAATTACTGGAACTGTTGTATTTGTTTTGGTTATTAATAGTTTATCTGGTAGCCTAATGGTTATGTCACGTTTATAAGAAACGTGATATATTCTGATTGTTATTCTCGGACTGGGAATGTACAGTTATCTTTAACTAAGGAGCTCTCGACTGGGCGAGAACTGACCTTATTTCCCTAAATGATCACATAAATAACAGTCAAATAGACATAAAACACAAGGAAAGATCACACAGGTTTTTATTCTTAACAACTAGGGAACATGGGAATCAAAATAGTATGTTGGTAATGGTCAATTTTGGCCTATACATTAGACAATAATAAAATAAGATTAAATAAAGACAATCGGTCTTAGCACAATAGTATCGTCCTTAAAGGCATCGAGAATATGAACTGTAATAAATATTTTACGATTGACCGATCAAAGTACACGCGGGGAAATGGCTGCAAAATCATTGGTAAATCATTCAACTCTAACGAATCCAAGAATTTCTTCTTCAATCGAGTCGTCAACTTATGGAATGGGCTTCCCCGAGATATCATAGACTGCATCACTCACCTCAAAGTTCGCCTAGACAAGCACTTTGCCCTGAACCCAAGGTTGACTGCATTTGTAATTGAATAAATATTTTCTTTAGTAGTGTTTAATCAATAACCTAATAGATCTTAATATAATTTCTCCTGCCATGAACTAAGTCCCAGGGCAGCACTTCCTTCTCACATCTTTCCCACATTCTCTCCGAAATACTGTTGCAACACTTGGAACAGCAGTGTTTTGGAGGGCAAGTAACCTTGAGGGGTCGCATGACCTGTTGTTGCTGGTTTTCCTTTGTACTCCTTTGTAATAGTAACTACCACGGAGACAACCAAGTATTTCGAAACATGTATATCAGACGTATCAACCAACTATAACAACAAAAATCCGAAAATCAAACACCTTCAGACCCACCTAAAACTGTGAAAAAATCTAGCCCTTCCCTTATATTTCTCACAATTTTCCCTACACTGCACCTACCTCACCTCTGCCATCAGATCCCCAACCTTCCCCACCCCCAAACAACTCTAACACACCTTCCACCACGCAGTACAGTTTTGGACCCCGATTTAATTAAAGACATTGGAAAATTGGAGTCAGTGCAGCAAAGAGCTACCACTATTATTTTTTCTCTCAAAAATAAATCATAAAAGAACAAGTTGCAGGATCTCAACCTGCTTTCTTGTAAGAAGCGGGTGGCTAAAATGAAGATTAAAAAAAATCTTCGAAATACTCATAGGATTAAACAATATATATGTACCTTGACCACGTCTCTCTAATAGGGGATATAGTTTTAACCCCCCCCAGACATATTAACTTACGAAAGTTAGGGGTTGCCCGAGCGCCTAGTATTTCCCCCACAACAGTCTTTCTCACACTGAGGGACCGTTAGAAGTCGGAGGAATTTGGGGTTGCCATCAACCGACAGATTATGATCTAACTTACCTAACTTACTGAGCTCAATATGACACAAATTGCGTCATAAACTTATTATTGAGCTATTTCACTAAGTTCATATGACGTGATCGCGTCATATGATATTTTTGGGCGAAACCGCCATATGACGCGATCGCGTCATATATGACGGAGGGGGTTAAAACTTAAGGGTTCTAGACTATATACTGTATATGCATCAGCAAATACTATATTATGAATGGCATATTGGTTAAATGGGGAAGGTTTCCAGAATTAGTCACTGAACAATTTACCATTGACTAGTTTTAAACATATTAAAACAGTATCTCTTAGTTATAAGTATATTGTAGGAACAAATGGTGGTGGGATGTATATCTATTTATCCAGCTTCTTCCTTTTCCATAAAATATCCTTCTTGTATTTCCAGGCATGCAAGGGTGTTCTTTTGACTAATTTTCAGTATATAGATGTTCCGGAGGAAGTGGAGGAAGGGGCAAGAACCTTTTGTTAGCATTGTCCATTTTCTTCCACTGCTATAGTATTGTATATGAGAATTGTAATGCCGACGATTAATATCGCCTCTGTGTATACCAACCCAACCATCGCGACACAAGGGTACAATGAACACAGAGAGAGAGTTCCTACACGTCCTACACGCACACAGAAGCTCACGCACCAGCCAACATCAAAACCGCATGCCGCCGGAAGACGCCAAGGTTTCCAAAACACCAGAATGAGCCTGCCTATCCCGCACATAGCAGAAATTAGACAATGCAGAAATATGACAGACTATGTGCACCAACCTGGAAGCAGTAATTCTGCTAGGTACGATACTAGCCTGTCCAGGTCTAAAGACTGGTCCACTTCTAGGTTCGAGACTAATAAAGCTAAGTACGATACTAGCCTGTCTGGTCTAAAACTGCCTCTGCCAAGTTTTCTGGTAAAACTGCTAGATACAATAATAGCAACTCAGGTCTAAAGACTGAACCTGCTCAGTATTCTGGTTATTGGTTGTGTACGACACCAATACAAGTGCAACATGACATAACTGTGAAGCCTGACGCTCACTTTCCAGGTCATAGACTGGAGTTACGGAAGCCGAGACTCACCTCTACCCCTTTACTTGCTTGCAGTTCGATACCTTGCAATGCTAGTGGTACGAGACTTAGCACCAGCGAAGGTGAGAGACGAAACTCAGCAAGTCGTCCAGCACAGAAGTCCAGGGCCTGACCAAACACTTACGAAAGACGAAAGACATCCTAGAAGCCCAATACCCCAAGAAAGCGAAAAATCATTAAGTCCCCTCTCTGACACCGGGAAAGTCACTAAAAATAAATAGTCCGTAGTGCGTCTCTAATATTTAGAGTTTCTTCTTGCCATATAGTGTTTCCAACCCTTCAGGAAGACAAGGCACACGCTTTGTCCTTGCTATTCCTCTATTTAAATATCCTATATTTACGATTGGACATGCCCGCAACAACGTAAGGAAGCAGGTCAAAACGGCCACACTCCGAAATGGCCACAACCGAAATGGCCACAACCAAAACGGCCACAAACCGAAATAGCCACAAACCGAAATGGCCACACTCCTAAATGGCCACAAACCGAAATGGCCACAAACCGAAATGGCCACACGGGAGAGGTTGTCACCCACGCGCGGGTAGTGACTGGATGAGGCCAGCCACCAGCGCTCGCACTGGTTCAATCTAAAATATACAGTATATCTTGGTTCAATCCACAACTCAGATTGACAGTTTTTTGTGATCTATTGAACTATAATAATAAAAAAAATTGCAAAGGGAAATTAGTACAAATATCGTTAAAATATATATAGATGTAATATGAAATAAGCATAACAATAAGATTGACGGATGATACCCGTCACGCGTAAATTCCATTAATACAATAATTAATGAACTTATTGTTCACTACTACATCTAAGAGAGAGAGAGAGAGAGACAGACAGAGCGAGAGAGCGAGTGAGAGAAAGTGAGAGCGAGTTTAGAAGAAGAAGTCGTTTGTTAAGAGATAAAGAACTATGAACTCTATTTGGTTCGAGGGAGTTCTTTTTGGATTTCCCTATATCGATCCATTTGTTGGGAGATTTTAAGACGCTCCACCCCATTAGTTTGTCGATTAAATGACGCGTATTAATTTAGGTGAGCTATAGCAAACCTGTTACTTACAAGAAATCTGCCTTCGGGCGGGACATTTTCTTTACCGATGAATGTACAAATCTAACTTAAAGGGGGTCGGGGTAGGCATTTTAAAGTTTGAATGAAGTCTGGGAAGGCTAATGAGACATACTAAAATGCATTGCTCAAAAATGGCAAAAGCATGGAATATCTTCAATAATATTTTAATATCTCATAATAACCCTCATATCTATAAATATAGAATATTCTTGTCAATTACAGATATCATTTTGATTTTACTCTAATATCAAATACTACAAACACTTGGTTCAAGTTGCATTATAATAACCATCCCTAACTCACATATACATATAATTTAGATATACTGTAACATAGTGGAAGCTTGCAAATGTCGTTCCGATTCTTTAAAATATGATAATTCAGTCTCATCAAATCACCGTCCCATTGGTCTGACATCAATAATAGGAAAATTGCTTAATAAATACTGAGAACAATACTGACCACCTAGACAATTTCATCTGGATCAATTTATTCCCACCATGTTTTATGATATTATACCTCCGAGGGTCACACACGAACCCGACCAGAGGAAAATAATAATGATCACACCTTACACATTATATGACCACTAGCGCTATGACCACTAACGTTTTGACCATCTAAAAAAAAAAAAAAAATATCGATATCTATCTAGTCTATATTATATGTATCTATATATATATATATATATAACACTCGGAACCTCACTCTCAGAACGCCACCTATTGAGCAATTAACTCACTAGGCATTGCCCCCTGTAACATATTTTGAATATGAGAATATTCATACAATGCTATTTAATCAGGGAACAATGAGGGTATTTTTTTGGCATTTCGGTGTGCTGTGATAATGCACTGAAACTAGGTACAGCACAAATTCCATCCCAATGATATCTTCCCATTGACATATTGGGATTCGAACCCGGGTCCATTGGATTACCAGTCCAGTGGCAAAAGGACGGTGCATACAAATTCAAAATATATATAGGCCTACTAGCTAATACGGAATTACAAATCTTAGACTGTGAGAAAGATCTGTGTGTGTTTGTTAGCAATGAACTGAAGGGTAAGAAACAATGTATAAGCATTCGTAAAAAAAAAAAAAGGATTCTCAGGTTCATCTCTAGGAGTGTAACAGAACTGATAATGCTGTCTTGAAACTATATATATATATAATTATATAACAAGCTACATAAGACCATTGAGGCAATACTCTATTAATTGTTATTGAGCCTATCTAAGAATAAATGGTATTTCCCGGAAGGGTCAGGTCAAGGTCATATTTAATTAGGCGACCGTGGTCAGGTATGTTCAGTTGGCTACAAAAAACTAGATAGTCAGTGTGCTATATATGGAAGGAAGAATATTATGATTGACTTACACGACTATTTGTAACAAACCCGCTGCTTGGTCATATGAATTAACTACAGTATAAGGAACTACACCCCTAATATATATATACACCCCTAATCAATACACCCCTAATCAATAGTGATCACAATTCTGTGCATTTTAATATACAATGGAAAGGTAATACCAGAGAGAATACAACATTAATACCTGACTTCAGAAAAGCCAATTATGGTGGGCTAAGAAGAGCCCTAGTAGCGTGTGTGAGTGTATCCCTTCTCAGGCACCTGTCATTTTAAGTCAGGAAGAGACGTCAACCTTGGTAGATACATACGATAATTTTATCAAGTCAGTATTCAATGCGCAAAATAAATATATCCCCAAAAGAAAATTTAGATCAACACAGAACCAACCCAAATGGATGAATAATAGACTATTAGATCTTCTAGGAAAAAAGAGAGGAATATATAGACAAATTAAGAAAGGCGAAATTCACCTACTTGCTTACTATCAGAATCTATCACGACAGGTAAAAAAGGATATTAGGAAAGAAAATAAGAAATTATGAAATTAAGGTTGCCAATGACTCAAAAAATAATCCTAAAGCTTTTTACCAACTATATAAATCCAAGGTCCTATGACTTAAATTGCTTCAAACTCTGTGTGTCCAGGCATTTTGGCTCGAACGTCCCTTGATTTTGGCCCTGTCACTCTTTCAACTATGGGGGAGGCACTCGCTATAGGCAGTTATGCCTTTTGCCTCCCTCAATCACATAGAAAAAAAAAAAAATAAAAAAAAAAGGTCCCCTTAAAACTTCAATAGGAGAAATGACAGAAAATGATTTAGAAATGTGCAGTGTATTAAATAATCAATTTCTTTCCGTTTTCTCTAATGAAAATTTGGCACAGTTTCCAGAAGTCCGTAAGGTATATAGCGATAGTATAGAAAATAAGTTAAGTACGGTTACTATAAGTAGAAATGATGTGCTTAAGGAAATTGACAGACTGAAACCTCATAAATCGCCTGGTCCTGATGAGGTATATGCTAGAGTATTAAAAGGATGCAGAGATGAGTTAAGTTACCCATTAACATTTCTATTTAACAAGTCATTAGAAACAGGTATAGTTCCAGAAGCTTGGAAGCTTGCAAATGTAGTTCCGATCTTCAAAAAAGGTGATAAATCAATAGCATCCAATTACCGTCCCATTAGTCTCACTTCAATCATAGGAAAGCTACTAGAGTCAATTATTGCTAGGAAAATGAGAAACCACTTAGAAACATTTAACTTAATCAATTCTTCTCAGCATGGATTCACTCAGGGACGGTCTTGCCTTACGAATTTGCTTAGTTTTTGCTCAGAGGTATATGAAGCAGTAGATCATGACAAGTCGTATGATATTATATATTTAGATTTCAGTAAAGCTTTCGACAGAGTCCCTCATGAGAGATTGATGATAAAGGTTGAGGCACATGGAATAGGTGGGGCGTTGTTAGGATGGATTAGGTCATGGCTAATTGGTAGGAAGCAGAGAGTCAGCATAAATGGTACCAAGTCAGAATGGGGAGCAGTCAAAAGTATTGTCCCTCAGGGATCTGTATTAGGTCCTCTGTTGTTTATTATATACATAAATGACCTATATTTAGGTATAACTAGAAGTATAAGTAAATTTGCAGACGATACCAAAATGGGGAGACAAATTGATTCAGATAGAGATATAGAGTGTCTGCAAAGGGATCTAGATACCTTACACGAATGGTCAGTAAATTGGGAGATGAAGTTTAACATTGACAAATGCAAGGTATTAAAGATAGGGAAGATGCATACAAATTTTAAATATAAACTAGCTAATATGGAATTAGAACACTCAGACTGTGAGAAAGATCTAGGTGTGTTTGATAGCAATGATTTGAAGCTTAGAAAACAATGTATAAGCGTGCGTAACAAGGCAAACAGGATTCTCGAGTTCATATCTAGGAGTGTGAGTAACAGAACTGCTGATGTTATCTTAAAACTTTACTTGTCATTAGTGAAACCCCATATGGATTATGCTGTTCAATTTTGGTGTCCTTATTACAGAATGGACATAGATTCATTGGAGAAAGTACAACGTAGAGTGACAAAAATGATCCATAATATTATAAATTTTCCGTATGAAGAAAGGTTGAAGAAATTAGGCTTACATTCGTTAGAGAGACGCAGAGTTAGAGGTGACATGATAGAGGTATTCAAGTGGGTTAGTGGAATTAATAAAGGAGACATGAAAAATGTACTAAAGCTCAGTGATAGCGAAAGAACTCGTACAAATGGTTTCAAATTAGATAAATTTTGTTTCAGAAAAGATATAGGCAAATATTGGTGTGGTAACAGAGTTGTAGATGGGTGGAATAGGCTACCAAGTGATATAGTGGGATCAAGAACGATAGGGAGCTTTAAGATAAAATTAGATAGGCATATGGACGAGATTGGTTGGGTGTGAGGGGCATCTGCCAGTTTTTTTTTTTTTTTTTTTTTTTTTTCTATATTCCAACTTACTTCCTCTCGGGCATAGGCTGAGAGCCTTAACATTCACCGCTTTACAATGAACAGTGAAGCCCGTGAGGTCTTGTTCCAGTCTAGGGAGTGAGACATGTGAAGCACGTAGAGTACAACGAGCACCTGCCATCTTGCCTTCACATGAGGCACGGTGCTCACTCATGGCCCGAAATGACCCCATCTCTGAAGCCACCTCGTTCCCGTGCTTCACTGTCTCACCCCCTACACTCGGACTCTCACACTTACACACACACAACGCCACCTGTTGAGCAGATAACTCACCAGGCATTGCACCCCTATAGCATATTTTGAATATGGGAATATTCATACAGTGCTATTTAATCAGGGAACAATGAGGGTATTTTATTGACGTTTCGGTGGGCTTGTGGTAATGCACTGATACCAGGTACAGCACAAATTCCATCCCAATAATATCTTCCCATTGATACAGGTGTGGGCCAATCGGCGTTCAGCAGACCCCCGTAATCTTGCGTTAATCCCTGACCATTTTGGTGGGACAGCACTCAAGGTATTAGTGAGTTGGGCCTATAATTGGGCCTTGTAATTGAGGTTGGGTGTGACAGGGATCTGCCTTATATGGGCCAATCGGCTTTTTGCAGACTCCCATTTTCTTATGTTATGTTCTTATGTTATACTGTTTTCTTTTCCACATATAAAGTCAATGAGTGGATACAATTTCATGTGTTCAACTGTATTATCTGGAGAGAGAGAGAGAGAGAGAGAGAGAGAGAGAGAGAGAGAGAGAGAGAGAGAGAGAGAGAGAGAAAAGAGAGAGAGAGAGAGAGAGAGAGAGAGAACGAGCAAATTCTGTACAATTCTAAACTGGGGAGCCAGTAAAGTATTCATAATATATGGTGACTTCAAAAAGCACAGATCAGTAGAGTCAAGGTTCATAAATAACCACAATTCTGTGTATTTTAATATACAATGGAAAGGTAAATACCAGAGAGAATACAACATTAATACCTGACTTCAGAAAAGCCAATTATGGTGGGTTAAGAAGAGTCCTATTAGCTGACCCTATAGTATAGAAAATAGGTTAAGTACGGTTACTATAAGTAGAAATGATGTGCTTAAGGAAATTGACAGACTGAAACCTCATAAACCGCCTGGTCCTGATGAGGTATATGCTAGAGTATTAAAAGAATGTAGGGATGAGTTAAGTTACCCATTAAAACATTTATTTAACAAGTCATTGGAGACAGGTATAGTTCCAGAAGCTTGGAAGCTTGCAAACATAGTTCCGATCTTAAAAAAAGGTGACAAATCAATAGCATCCAATTACCGTCCCATTAGTCTTACATCAATCATAGGAAAGCTACTAGAGTCAATTATTGCTAGTAAAATTAGAAACCACTTAGATACATTTAATTTAATAAATTCTTCTCAGCATGGATTCACTCAGGGACGTTCTTGCCTTACTAATTTGTTTAGTTTTTTCTCAGAGGTATATAAAGCAGTAGATAATGACAAGTCATATGATATTATATATTTAGATTTCAGTAATGCTTTCGACAGAGTCCCCCATGGGAGATTGATGAGAAAGGTTGAGGCGCATGGAATAGGTGGGGCGTTGTTGGGATGGATTAGGTCATGGCTAATTGGTAGGAAGCAGAGAGTCAGCATAAATGGTACGAAGTCAGAATGGGGAGCAGTCAAAAGTGGTGTCCCCCAGGGATCTGTATTAGGTCCTCTGTTGTTTGTTATATACATAAATGACCTTGATTTAGGTATAACTAGTAGGATAAGTAAATTTGCAGACGATACCAAAATGGGGAGAACAATAATTGATTCAGATAGAGATATAGAGTGCCTCCAAAGGGAAATAGATACCTTACACGAATGGTCAGTAAATTGGCAGATGAAGTTTAACATTGACAAATGCAAGGTATTAAAGATAGGGAAGATGCATACAAATGTTAAATATAAACTAGCTAATATGGAATTAGAAAACTCGAATTGTGAGAAAGATCTAGGTGTGTTTGTTAGCAATGATTTGAAGCCTAGACAACAGTGTATAAGCGTTCGAAACAAGGCAAACAGGATTCTCGGGTTCATGTCTAGGAGTGTGAGTAACAGAACTGCTGATGTTATCTTAAAACTTTACTTGTCATTAGTGAGACCCCATATGGATTATGCTGTTCAATTTTGGTGTCCTTATTACAGAATGGACATAGATTCATTGGAGAGAGTACAACGTAGAATGACAAAAATGATCCATAATATTAGAAATCTTCCGTATAAAGAAAGGTTGAAGAAATTAGGCTTACATTCGTTAGAGAGACGCAGAGTTAGAGGGGATATGATAGAGGTGTTCAAGTGGGTTAGTGAGATTAACAAAGGGGACATGACAAATGTACTAAATCTCAGTGATAGCGAAAGAACTCGTACCAATGGTTTCAAATTAGATAAATATCGTTTCAGAAAAGATATAGGCAAATATTGGTTTGGTAACAGAGTTGTAGATGGGTGGAATGGACTACCAAGTGCTATAGTGGGATTAAAAACGATAGGGAGCTTTAAGATAAAATTAGATAAGCATATGGACGAGAAGGGTTGGGTGTGAAGGGGGATCAGCAGGGTTGGGCCAATCAACGCTCTGCATACCCCCGTAATCCTGCGTTAATCTCTAACCGTTTTGGTAAGATGATCCTCAGATTATTAGAGTGTTGAGCCTATAATTGGGCTTTGCAATTGGGGTTGTGTGGGACAGGGATCTGCCTTGCTTAGGCCAATCGGCTTTCTGCAGACTCCCATTTTCTTATGTTCTTATGTTCTTATAATAGTTTAAACTAAAGCTAACGAACGTACTAGTTAAATTTTATCATTAGGGTTAGTGTTGAAATATCTCCCTGTATCTGTTGTTCTAGATCTACAGGTGTGTATAGGAGCATTGTATAGGAGGGCAGGGTAAGGGTTTGGTGCAGAGGTTACTAATCCTCTTAGACTTAGCCGACCTGACACCCAGACCTATTGTCATAAATATTTGTCTCCAATGTCAAACATTTTGCATTTTATTATTATATTTTTCCTGTTTAGTTTTGTTTATAATTCATAACAATTTTAGGACGCTTTCAATTGTTCTATCTAGCATTTGCTTTGATTATTTCAATATTTTATTTATTTTTTGTTTTCAAAAGTTGTTGTTGTTGTTGTTGTTGTTCCCTAAGCTGCCTGGCCGAACAGCCCCGAGTCCCTGAGGAAGGCCATGGCCACGATCGGGTTTTCCCACAGAGCTCTCATTGAGTGTAGATTGTGTTGTTGGCGTAAGTGGTTGTGTGAAATGCTGTCTTCTATGATGTGTTTAATGGTATGGGGTGCTGTGTTACATCCCGAGCAGGCGTCGACAACGGAGTCATCCAGTCTTTTCTGATAGCTCAGGAGAGCTGGATGGTGTCCGCATCTCACCCTGGCCAGGTGGACTCTGTCCTCGCGAGAAAGGGAGGATTCGGAAGGATGGATTTCGGGAGGTCGTGCATGCAGATGCGTGTTGTCTGTGAGTGAGTGGATGGATCGGCGAGAGATATGAGTATGGATGTGCTTCTGGAAGTTGGTTCGGGGTGGGCAGGGAGGGAGAGAGGACAATAATTGTGTGTGATACCGTGTGCTGGGTGTTGTTTTGATATTTCTTGGTGTCTGTGGGTGTGTTGCCATGTAGTTTAGTGGGTGGTCTTGGTTCGTGGAGGCTGCTGCCAGGACTTGAGTGCCTCTCATGTCCAGATGGTCTTTGACTTTGAGGATTTTGGTTTCTTGATGTAGGTGATCTGTGGGTGCAGTAGCTGTGCAGCCTGCAATGATCTTCAGGGCTTTGTTTTGAATAGTCTGTAAGGTCTTATGATGTGTTTCAGCTAGGTTAGAAGCCCAGGCTGGGCTTGCGTATTCCATCACTGATCTTATGTACTGTTTATATACTGTGGTGGTAGTTTCTTTGTTGTGTCCAAATTTTGTGTGAGCAAGTGACCTGAGGGCGTTAAGTCTGGGTGTCAGTTTCTTTTTAATGTTTGTGGTGTACTGTTTGAATGTCATATGAGTATCATATGTTACTCTTAGATTTTGGGTGTGTGTGTATGTGTTAGGGGTGTGTTGTTTATGGTGAGTTGAGGGATGTATTCGTGTTCTCCTGTCCAGCTTTTGAGCAGGGTTGCGGTGGATTTGGCTGGGGCTAGATTAAGTCTGTTTGTAGTGCACCAGCCATGTAGTGTGTTGAGATAGGGTTGAAGGAGATCTGTTGCTCTTTTTGGGTCATGGTGTGTGCATGTGAGTGTTATGTCATCTGCATAGGAAGCTAAGTTTATTTGGGGCGTATTGGGTGTAGTTATATCGTGCATGTACAGATTGAAGAGTGCGGGCGATAGGACGGATCCTTGTGGGACTCCGTTTGGAAAGTTTCTGATTTTAGATGACTGACCGGCAAAAGATACGTGTGCACATCTGCCTGCTAGGAAGTTGGCCAGCCACCTTTTTGTTGTTGTGCATGTTTGTGTTGTAGATTTTGTTTGTTAGGTTGTGGCGGGAGATGGCATCGAAGGCTTTACTAATGTTGAGTGTGGCTAATAGTGATCTGTGTGGTGGTCTAGCTGAGTTGATGCCGTCAAAAGCTCTTTGTGTAAGGTCTGTGAGAAGAGTGTTTGTGGAGTGCAGTGGCCTAAAGTCATGTTGTGTTGGAGCTAGGGGTAGGTCGGGTGTAATTAGTTGTAATACTAGGCGTTCCATGACTTTGGAGGGGGAGCAGAGGAGTGTGATGGGGCGGTGCGAGGAGGGTAGCGTGGGGTCTTTGTTGGGTTTGGGGAATGTGATGATGATACCATGCTTCCAAATGTCTGGTATTGTGTTGTGTGAATAGCTGTAGTTTGATATGTTAGTGAGTGCTTGTATACCTTGTGGTCCCAGGTGTCTGAGGTGTATGTTGCTTATGTTGTCTAGGCCACAGGTGGGTGAGTGCTTGAGATTGTTGATGATATGCTTTGTCTGGTGATTGATGAAGGGTGTATAGTCAGGGTCTGTGGGGAATTGTCTCTTACGTCGGATGACACGTCGGTCGTCTTTGTGAGGTTTTAGGTGGCTGACATGTGAGAAGTGATTGATGAGAGTGTTTGCTTGTTGTTTACATGAAGGAGTAGAGTCTGTTGTTGTGATTGCAGCATGTGTTTGTGTTGTGTTGCTGTTGGAAAGTGTGATGCTGTTTAGTGTTTTGTAGAGTTTTGGGGTTTGTTTTGTGATCAAGTGTTTGTAGGAAGTTATTCCAATTTAGTTTTTGTTGTTCTTGTATTTTGTTGTTAGTTTGGGTGTTGAGTGCTTGAATTTGTTGTGTGATGTCTTGTGTGTGTGGTGCTGGGGAGTGTTTCAGTATGTCGCGTTGTCTGATGAGGTTTTGAATTTCTGGTGTGAAGTTGGGGTTGTGTCTTTTTCTGTTACCTCTTGGAATGTGTTTCTTGTCAGCGTTTTGGATAGTTTTATTGAGTATGTGTACAGCATTGTTGATGTTAGTGATGGGTGTACTGTTTAGAGTTGTGAAGTGTTGTTCTGTGTCATTTGTGAATGCTTCCCAGTTAGCTCTTTTATAATTGGTGTATGTGTGTTTGTGGCTAGCTGGGGTGAGTCTGGTTTTGGTGGTGATAATGATCGGGAGGTGGTCCGAACCTAAGGTTCTGACCACCCTCCAGGATGTTGTGGGGGCGAGTTCTGGGGAGCAAAAGGTGATATCTGGAGATGATGGGTTATAGAGGGCTTGGTGAGGAATATGGGTATGTTGATGGATGTCGTTAAGGATGATGAGGTTATCTGTTTGGTTTTGTAGTACCAGCCCTCTGTCTGTGTCGTGGTTGTCGACAAACCAGGCCGACGTCTTGGCGTTGAAGTCACCACCCAGGATGAGGTGTGGGGTGTTTGTGATGTGTTGTAAGTGTGGTCTGTATTCATTTGGTACTGTAGGGGATGTTTGGGGAGGGATGTATGTGTTTATGATGGTTATGTTAGAGGTGTTGCCAGTGCGTATTTTAATTGATTGTATTTCTGTTGTGTTATCATTTGGGGGGAGGAGGGATTTGGTTTGTACACTGGTTACTATGTATGATATTTCTTTGTGTACCAGGGTGATGAGTCCACCGCCGCCGCCGACAGCCCGGTCTTGTCTGATGGTGGTGAAATTATGAAATGTGGGTGTTTTTTGTGTTGTGCGGAGTTTTGTTTCTTGTAAGATGGCAATGTGTATGTTGTGTTGTTTGATGAAGTGTGAGAGTTCGTGTTTCTTTGTGTTGATGCCATCTATGTTCAATTGGAGAATATTAATGTTATGTGCACGATGTATGTTGGGTGCTGCTGCACGAGGATAGGGTGGGGGTGGGGGTTGGGGGGCGGGAGGGGCTGGGGTTGTGATGGGTGAGGTGGGGGGGGGGGGATTGGGGAGGAGGAGGTGGGGGTTGGAATGGATTAGGATGGGGATGGTGTGTTGAGTTGAGGATGTGGATGGTATGGGAAGGTTAGGTGGGTTAGGGAGGAGAGGTGGACGGGTTTTAGGGGGGGGAGTGGATGATATGGGAAGGCTAGGTGGGTTGGGGAGGAGAGGTGGACGGGTTTTAGGCGAGGGATTTGACTGGGAAAGGGAGGGGCATGAGGAACAGGTCCAGGTGTTCGTGTAGTGTTTCTTGGAGGCAAGTGTTGTACAGGTGAAGTGGGTCCAGTTCCCGCATGAATTGCAGAGAACTGAACCCTTAGTGTGGCGACTCGAAGTAATGGGTTTTGAGCAAGTTGGACATAATTATGTATGTGTACGTGGGTCCTGGGTTGCTCTCAATGTCTCCGGCTAGAAGAAGTCTTTGAGAAATGACAGTCGGAGAGTCATTTCTCGGTGTAGGAAAAACTGTGTGATGTGTGTGCGTGGTGTGAGAGGTGTGGAAATTCCCGGCGCGACCGAACCCGCTCCAAGGACCCGTGCCCCCAGGGAGGGGGCAGGGGATGGTTGTGACGGTTTGGCTCCCGAAATTTCTCCCCGGGGCCGGCATCCGGTTGTCCTCCACTGGTCGTTGATCTTGTCTCCGGCCGTGGAGGGTCGGCAGCCATCCGCGGTTGGCAGCTCCGGGAGGTGGTCCCATGGCGTAGACGCCGCCACATCAGGACCAAAAGTTGTACTGTAGGGCGGCAGCCATAGCGGGCATAGCTTTTACATATTGTCCAGTGTTTTTCTTTGTATATAGGCCTATCTACATTGTTTTTTTGTTTTTATTGTTTTTTAATGGTGAATTTGTAAAGCCTTTATACATTATATGTACAGTACATGTTGAACATCAGGGTTGACGTCTCGGATACAATATCTACTACACAATGAAGTCATCAACCATTATGAATTATAATTATCTACAGAAAATTTATATTTTTTGCATAAGGCTATTTGCCCATCCATAACGCATTTTGTGGGTTTTACCACCTCATGGTGTAGTGGATATATCGCAGCCCCGATGGCAACCCTGATGGCCTAGTGCAAAACCTTGGAATGGATAATATTATATAATATGTATAATATTGTATATGTATATATATGAACCATATTTATTGGTTATTTTATATATATATATATATATATAATCATATTTAGTACGGATTATACAAACAGAGATATTTGCTCTTCAGAGAGGTCTAGATACACTACACGAATGGGCAGTTAATTGGCAGATGAAGTTCAATGTAGATAAATGCAGTGTAGTACAATTTGGGAAATCGATAAACAATGCATGATGTATGTGAATATAAGAAACTCAGATAATGACAAAAATGTGGTAGTCAACTGTTATTTGAAACCTAGAAATCAATACATTAGTGCTCGAAATAAGACAATTAGAGTTCTTGGATTAATATCTAGAAGTCTGAGTAATAGAACAGCAGACGTAATCATAAAATAAAACTAGCGTTAGTAAGACCACATATGAATTACACTGTCCAATTTTGGTGTCCCTATTACAGAAGAGAGAATACAACGTAGAATGACAAAAATTATCCATAATATTAGAAGTCTTCCATATGAAGAAAGGTTGAAGAAATTAGGCTTACAAATTAGACAAATTTCGATTCAGAAAATATATAAACAAATATTGGTTTGGTAACAAGAGTTGTAGACATGTGGAATAGGCTACCAAGTACTGTAGTGGGATCAAGAACGATAGAGAGCATTAAGATCAAATTAGATAGGAATAGGGATGAGATGGGATGGGTGTGAAGGGAATCTGCCAGGTGTGGGCCAATCAACGCTCTTCAGACCCCCGTTTTATTTTCTTATGTTGACCTCTGACCATTAGGACGAGATCGGTCCTACATAAGAACATAAGTACAAAAGAAAGTGGGAGTCTGCAAATAGACGACCGGCTCACACAAGGCAGATCCCTGTCACACCCAAACCCAATTACATAAGAACATAAGATCGCGGGAAACTGCATATGGCCATGCGGTCCACATGAGGCAGCTCCCATTCACACCCAGCCCATATCACCCATATGGGAATCCAACTTATGCTTAAAGCTTTCAGCTGTTTCTGAGCTTACAAATTAGACAATACTGTTCTGGGCAGTGCATTCCACATGTTAACAACTCTCTATTCCCAAACCAGTGCTTTCCTATATCTTTCCTAAATCTAAACTTATCTAGTTTCAAACCATTTGAGCGGGTTATGTCGCCGTTCTTTAGCTTTAATAGCTCATCTATATCGCCCTTATTTAAACCTTTTATCCATTTAAATACCTCTATCATGTCTCCCCTACATCTTCGTCTTTCTAGTGAGTGCAAGCCTAAGACTTTCAACCTCTCCTCATACGATAAATTTCTAATATTCTGTATCTTTTTCGTCATTCTTCTTTGGACTGCCTCTAAAGGGTCGATATCCATTCTGTAATAAGGGCACCAAAGGTGAACAGCATAGTCTAAACGGGGTGTTACTAGTGCTAAGTATAGTTTTAAGAAAACTTCAGCAGTCCTGTTGCTAACACTCCTAGATATGAATCCTAGAATTCTATTTGCCCTGTTCCTATTACTTATACATTGTTTTCTGGGTTTCAGATCATTACTAACGAGCACCCCCAGATTCTTCTCACACTCTGAGTTATCCAATTCTACATTGTCTAGTTTGTATTTCGCATCTAAATTACGATTTCCAATCCTTAATACCTTATATTTGTCTACATTGAGACTCATCTGCCAAATTTATGGACCACTCATGCAAATGATCGAGATAATTTTGAAGACATTCCTGGTCGCTAGCTGACTCTATTATCCTACCTATTTTAGTATCATCAGCAAATTTACTGATCCTACTCTTTATGCCTGAGTCAAGATAATTTATGTAGATAATGAACAGAAGGGGCCCCAAAACCGACCCTTGAGGGACCCCACTTTTAACTAATCCCCAGTCCGATTTTACACCATTTATACTAACTCTCTGCATCCTACCAATCAGCCATGACTTAATCCACTTGAGTAGCATCCCCTCAATACCATATCCTTCTATCTTCCTTTACAGCCTTTCATGTGGAACTTTATCAAAGGCCTTACTGAAGTTTAAGTAAACTATATCATATGACTTGTCATAAACCTCGGAGAATAAACTGAGTAAATTTGTTAGGCAGGATATTCCTGGAGTAAAACCATGTTGAGAGGGTTTTATTAACTTGACAATTTCTAAGTGATTTCTAATTTTCCTGGCAATAATTGATTCTAGCAATTTCCCTATAATTGATGTGAGACTTATAGGACGGTAATTTGATGCTATGGACTTATCACTTTTTTTTTAATAACGAAATTATATTTGCGAGCTTCCATGAATCAAGAACTAAGCCTTAAGTTAGTGAATTATTAAATAGGTGAGTTAATGAGTAACTTAACCGTTTCAGACTCATATGATGCAGAGCTTGGCAGATTAGCATTAAGAAATAGAGTTCTCTCACTCTTATAATTACCTCTCCAAAATTTGTTATCTGTCCACAGCTAACTCAAAGACAACTGCAGAGGCTGAAGTAACTAAACTATAGGTTTATAAATACCCCTAATGGTAACAAAGGCTTTAAAGTATCCCTAATAGGCTCAAAATCGCGTCATATGTCGGAGATGGTTAATTCTTTCTTGCATTATTTTAATACCCAAGCATACACCTCATCTGAACCTGGAGATTTCTGAGGTTTTAGTCTATCTATTTCCTTAATTACTTCGGCACTAGTGACCTGAACTGTGCTTAACATTTCGTCTATACTACCGTTAAAAACTTGGTTGACTACTGGAATTTGATCTAAATTTTCGTTTGTAAAAACAGAAGTAAGTTGGGCCTATAATTAGGCCTTATAACTAGGGTTGGGTGTGATAGGGATCTGCCTTGTTTAGCCAATCGGCTTTCTGCGGACTCCCATTTTCTTATGTTCTTATGTTTCTTAGCAATGATCTGAAGCCTAGAAAACAAGGCAAACATGATTATCGGAATCATCTTTCGGAATGTGAGTAACAGAACTGCTGACGTTATCGCGAAATGTTACTTAGTGAGACCTCATAATTATGGATTGTGCCGTTCATATATGGTGCCCTTATTATAGAATGTAGGTAAACTTTCTATAGGTAATCCAACTTATTATGACAACAATTATCCACAATATTTGATATTTATCGTATGAGAAGAGGTTAAAACCCTCGGCTTACATTAATTAGAAAGACGATAATGTAGAGTAGATATGATAGTGTTTAAGCGAGCTGAGAGCATAAACTCAGGCGACAGTAAAGTATAAAAGGTGAATGATTGCGAAATAGCCCTTATAAATGGTTTCTAACTACACAACTTCTGTTTTTGCTTTGGAAAAAGTGTTGTGAATAATGTGGAATTGATAGCCTAGTACTTAAATCAGTTAAGAAACGATGTAAAGTGCCAAACGTAATTATGGATGATATTGGTTAGGTGTGAAAGGGAACTGCTTAGTGTGGGCCTGTAGACTCTCTGGAGATTTCCGTGTTCATGTCCATACAAGTCGTCTTTATTATATACGACTACTATGTACAAGTTATATAGTTTATTATATACGACTACTATGTACAAGTTATATAGTTTATTATATACGACTACTATGTACAAGTTATATAGTTTATTATATACGACTACTATGTACAAGTTATATAGTTTATTATATACGACTACTATGTACAAGTTATATAGTTTATTATATACGACTACTATGTACAAGTTATATAGTTTATTATATACGACTACTATGTACAAGTTATATAGTTTATTATATACGACTACTATGTACAAGTTATATAGTTTATTATATACGACTACTATGTACAAGTTATATAGTTTATTATATACGACTACTATGTACAAGTTATATAGTTTATTATATACGACTACTATGTACAAGTTATATAGTTTATTATATACGACTACTATGTACAAGTTATATAGTTTTATTATATACGACTACTATGTACAAGTATATAGTTTATTATATACGACTACTATGTACAAGTTATATAGTTTATTATATACGACTACTATGTACAAGTTATATAGTTTATTATATACGACTACTATGTACAAGTTATATAGTTTATTATATACGACTACTATGTACAAGTTATATAGTTTATTATATACGACTACTATGTACAAGTTATATAGTTTATTATATACGACTACTATGTACAAGTTATATAGTTTATTATATACGACTACTATGTACAAGTTATATAGTTTATTATATACGACTACTATGTACAAGTTATATAGTTTATTATATACGACTACTATGTACAAGTTATATAGTTTATTATATACGACTACTATGTACAAGTTATATAGTTTATTATATACGACTACTATGTACAAGTTATATAGTTTATTATATACGACTACTATGTACAAGTTATATAGTTTATTATATACGACTACTATGTACAAGTTATATAGTTTATTATATACGACTACTATGTACAAGTTATATAGTTTATTATATACGACTACTATGTACAAGTTATATAGTTTATTATATACGACTACTATGTACAAGTTATATAGTTTATTATATACGACTACTATGTACAAGTTATATAGTTTATTATATACGACTACTATGTACAAGTTATATAGTTTATTATATACGACTACTATGTACAAGTTATATAGTTTATTATATACGACTACTATGTACAAGTTATATAGTTTATTATATACGACTACTATGTACAAGTTATATAGTTTATTATATACGACTACTATGTACAAGTTATAGTTTATTATATACGACTACTATGTACAAGTTATATAGTTTATTATATACGACTACTATGTACAAGTTATATAGTTTATTATATACTACTATGTACAAGTTATATAGTTTATTATATACGACTACTATGTACAAGTTATATAGTTTATTATATACGACTACTATGTACAAGTTATATAGTTTATTATATACGACTACTATGTACAAGTTATATAGTTTATTATAAACGACTACTATGAAAAAGTTATAAAGTTTATATACGACTACTATGTACAAGTTATATAGTTTATTATATACGACTACTATGTACAAGTTATATAGTTTATTATATACGACTACTATGTACAAGTTATATAGTTTATTATATACGACTACTATGTACAAGTTATATAGTTATTATGATATACGACTACTATGTACAAGTTATATAGTTTATTATATACGACTAGTATGTACAAGTTATATAGTTTATTATATACGACTACTATGTACAAGTTTATATAGTTTATTATATACGACTACTATGTACAAGTTATATAGTTTATTATATACGACTACTATGTAACAAGTTATATAGTTTATTATATACGACTACTATGTACAAGTTATATAGTTTATTATATACGACTACTATGTACAAGTTATATAGTTTATTATATACGACTACTATGTACAAGTTATATAGTTTATTATATACGACTACTATGTACAAGTTATATAGTTTATTATATACGACTACTATGTACAAGTTATATAGTTTATTATATACGACTACTATGTACAAGTTATATAGTTTATTATATACGACTACTATGTACAATTATATAGTAAGTTATATAGTTTATTATATACGACTACTATGTACAAGTTATATAGTTTATTATATACGACTACTATGTACAAGTTATATAGTTTATTATATACGACTACTATGTACAAGTTATATAGTTTATTATATACGACTACTATGTACAAGTTATATAGTTTATTATATACGACTACTATGTACAAGTTATATAGTTTATTATATACGACTACTATGTACAAGTTATATAGTTTATTATATACGACTACTATGTACAAGTTATATAGTTTATTATATACGACTACTATGTACAAGTTATATAGTTTATTATATACGACTACTATGTACAAGTTATATAGTTTATTATATACGACTACTATGTACAAGTTATATAGTTTATTATATACGACTACTATGTACAAGTTATATAGTTTATTATATACGACTACTATGTACAAGTTATATAGTTTATTATATACGACTACTATGTACAAGTTATATAGTTTATTATATACGACTACTATGTACAAGTTATATAGTTTTATTATATACGACTACTATGTACAAGTTATATAGTTTATTATATACGACTACTATGTACAAGTTATATAGTTTATTATATACGACTACTATGTACAAGTTATATAGTTTATTATATACGACTACTATGTACAAGTTATATAGTTTATTATATACGACTACTATGTACAAGTTATATAGTTTATTATATACGACTACTATGTACAAGTTATATAGTTTATTATATACGACTACTATGTACAAGTTATATAGTTTATTATATACGACTACTATGTACAAGTTATATAGTTTATTATATACGACTACTATGTACAAGTTATATAGTTTATTATATACGACTACTATGTACAAGTTATATAGTTTATTATATACGACTACTATGTACAAGTTATATAGTTTATTATATACGACTACTATGTACAAGTTATATAGTTTATTATATACGACTACTATGTACAAGTTATATAGTTTATTATATACGACTACTATGTACAAGTTATATAGTTTATTATATACGACTACTATGTACAAGTTATATAGTTTATTATATACGACTACTATGTACAAGTTATATAGTTTATTATATACGACTACTATGTACAAGTTATATAGTTTATTATATACGACTACTATGTACAAGTTATATAGTTTATTATATACGACTACTATGTACAAGTTATATAGTTTATTATTATATACGACTACTATGTACAAGTTATATAGTTTATTATATACGACTACTATGTACAAGTTATATAGTTTATTATATACGACTACTATGTACAAGTTATATAGTTTTGAGTAAGTTATTCATACAATGTAGGACTACAGCCAATATGGCTGTACGAAAACATTGATAATATAATAAAGACCTATATTGGTTCTTTGATTATTGACAGAATAATTGTTTCTGCTACATGCAGGTGACAACAGGTGAGCCTGGTACAAGGGTTGTTGAGGATATACCACAGATGGTAACATATTTTACTCACACATAATAACAGTATAGGAATAATGAAAAATGTCATGCTGGTCTTTAAACTATAAAGAAACCTTTGCTGAATTAAATCTAGTCACACCTTCACAGAATATATACAGTAGATTACCTGAATATGTTGGTGTGTTACATACGAACCAAAGATAATTGATATACTGTATATACTGTATATATATATATATATATATATATATATATATATATATATATATATATTCGGTGTGGTCTCTGGAGTAGCAGGTTTCATCAAATTGCCCCTAAAATGTACATTCCAAAATCTTAGATGAGCCAACCAAAGGCACCCTATTATCATGACACTACAGCCAAACATGATCACCACACGATTGAGTTGTCCCTACAGCCAGCAATGGTCACCATACATTGAGGTATATAAGAACATAAGAACATAAGAACATAAGAAAATGGGAGTCTGCAGAAAGCTGATTGGCCTAAGCTAGGCAGATCCCTGTCCCACACAACCCCAATTACAAAGGCCAATTATAGGCTCAACATTCTAATACCCTGAGGATCATCTTACCAAAACGGTTAGAGATTAACGCAGGATTACGGGGGTCTGCAGAGCGCTGATTGGCCCAACCCGGCTGATCCCCCTTCACACCCAACCCTTCTCGTCCATAATTATGCTTATCCAATTTTATCTTAAAGCTCCCTACCGTTTTTAATCCCACTATAGCACTTGGTAATCCATTCCACCCATCTACAACTCTGTTACCAAACCAATATTTGCCTATATCTTTTCTGAAACGAAATTTATCTAATTTGAAACCATTGGTACGAGTTTTTTCGCTATCATTGAGCTTTAGTACATTTGTCATGTCCCCTTTGTTAATCCCACTAACCCTCTTGAACACCTCTATCATATCCCCTCTAACTCTGCGTCTCTCTAACGAATGTAAACCTAATTTCTTCAACCTTTCTTCATACGGAAGATTTCTAATATTATGGATAATTTTTGTCATTCTATGCTGTACTCTCTCCAATGAATCTATATCCATTCTGTAATAAGGACACCAAAATTGGACAACATAATCCATATGGGGTCTCACTAATGACAAGTAAAGTTTTAAGATAACATCAGCAGTTCTGTTACTCACACTCCTAGAGATGAACCCGAGAATCCTGTTTGCCTTATTACGAACGCTTATACACTGTTTTCTAGGCTTCAAATCATTGCTACCAAACACACCTAGATCTTTCTCGCAGTCTGAATTTTCTAATTCTAAATTAGCTAGTTTATATTTAACATTTGTTTGCATCTTCCCTATCTTTAATACCTTGCATTTGTCAATGTTAAACTTCATCTGCCAATTTACTGACCATTCATGTAAAGTATCTAGATCTCTTTGGAGGCACTCTATATCGCTATCTGAATCAATTGATTTCCCCATTTTAGTATCGTCTGCGAATTTACTTGTCCTACTAGTTATACCTAAATCTAGGTCATTTATGTATATAAGAAACAACAGGGGACCTAATACCGATCCCTGGGGGACACCACTTTTGACTGCTCCCCACTCTGACTTGGTACCATTTATGTTGACTCTCTGTTTCCTACCAATTAGCCATGACCTAATCCATCCCAACAACGACCCTCCTATTCCATGTACCTCAACCTTTCTCATCAATCTCCCATATGGACGAGATGGGTTGGGTGTGAGGGGGATCTACCAGGTGTGGGCCAATCGGCGTTCAGCAGACCCCCGTAATCTTGTGATAATCCCTGACCGTTTTGGTGGGGGCAGTACTCAAGGTATTAGTGAGTTGGGCCTATAATTGGGCCTTGTAATTGAGGTTGGGTGTGACAGGGATCTGCATTGTGTGGGCCGATCGGCTTTTTGCAGACTCCCATTTTCTTATGTTCTTATGAGGAACTCTGTCGAAAGCTTTACAGAAATCTAAATATATAATATCATATGACTTGTCACTATCTATTGCTTCATATACCTCGGAGAAAAAGCTAAGCAAATTAGTAAGGCAAGAACGTCCCTGAGTGAATCCATGCTGAGTTATAGTGCATAGTCCATGCATTATAGTTAAAGGAAACATTTTACAGGGCGGTAACTGTTATCATGATATCATTCTGGAATGAACACATACTGTTCTGGCAACTATTATATTATTTTATTACGTTTAGGAAAGCCTTCTAACCATTAAATGGCTACAAACTATCTCAATTAGTCGTTTTAGCTACCAAAGATCCTTCAAAAGCTAAATAAAATCGTCTAATAGTAGCCAAAATATAATGAAAATAATGTTACCGTTACAGAGCGTGTTAAGTAATATAAAGCTTGCGTAAATACATTGTGTGGCAAAAAGACACAGCACAACGCATGTAAGAAGGCTAATTCGTAATATCACCAACCTAAACAAATGCTTACAAATAAACCTAATTAATGAAATCAATGCAATTAATGAACACATGTGGCACTCCCAGGACTAGAACCTCGGATACTCACACATAAATCCAGGGCACTAACCATTACGCCATCAAGACAGTAGACATATGAACAAAAACTACATGATATGAGAAGGAGTAATTCCCTAAAGTTTGGAATATTGTTAGGGTTCGGATCGCAGTATCGCAGTATCGCAGACGATACTAAAATGGGGAGATCAATTGATTCAGATAGCGATATAGAGTGCCTCCAAAGGGATCTAGATACCTTACATGAATGGTTAGTAAATTGGCAGATGAAGTTTAACATTGACAAATGCAAGGTATTAAAGATAGGGAAGATGCAAACTAATGTTAAATATTAACTAGCTAATTTAGAATTAGAAAATTCAGACTGCGAGAAAGATCTAGGTGTGTATGTTGAGTAACAGAACTGCTGATGTTATCTTAAAACTTTACTTGTCATTAGTGAGACCCCCTATGGATTATGCTGTCCAATTGTGGTGTCCTTATTACAGAATGGACATAGATTCATTGGAGAGAGTACAGCGTAGAATGACAAAAATGATCCATAATATTAGAAATCTGCCGTATGAAGAAAGGTTGAAGAAATTAGTTTTACATTCGTTAGAGAGACAACGCAGAGTTAGAGGGGATATGATAGAGGTGTTCAAGTGGGTTAGTGGGATTAACAAAGGGGACATGACAAATGTACTAAAGCTCAGTGATAGCGAAAGAACTCGTACCAATGGTTTCAAATTAGATAAATTTCGTTTCAGAAAAGATATAGGCAAATATTGGTTTGGTAACAGAGTTGTAGATGGGTGGAATGGACTACCAAGTGCTATAGTGGGATCAAAAACGGTAGGGAGCTTTAAGATAAAATTGGATAAGCATATGGACGAGAAGGGTTGGGTGTGAAGGGGGATCAGCAGGGTTGGGCCAATCAGCGCTCTGCAGACCCCGTAATCCTGCGTTAATCTCTAACCGTTTTGGTAAGATGATCCTCAGGGTATTAGAGTGTTGAGCCTATAATTGGGCTTTGTAATTGGGGTTGTGTGGGACAGGGATCTGCCTTGCTTAGGCCAATCGGCTTTCTGCAGACTCTCATTTTCTTATGTTCTTATGTTCTTAAGAATTTATTAAGTTAAATTTTACTAAGTGCTTCTAATTTTCCTAGCAATAATAGACTCTAGCAACTTTCCTATGATTGATGTGAGACTAATGGGACGGTAATTGGATGCTAACTAATGGGATTGGTAATTGGTAATTGGTTGCATCTACCGTTCCCAAATACTCCTCCAGAGCAAAGTCTTTTTGATTCTCTGTCCTCACAACTCAGTGTCCTCAACTTAAATGCTTCTTCTGAAATCACTGTGTTGGGTGATTTTAATGTCCATAATGTTGAATGGCTCACTCATTCAGCCAGGACTGATAATGCTGGTCTTGAATGTGAGCTATTTGCAGACTCATTTAATCTCACTCAACTAGTCAACCAACCCACCCGTGTACCAGATAATCCTAATCATAATTCCCACCTACTCGACTTATTTTTAACAACCAATTCATAAAATTATGATGTTACAGTGAGGTCCCCGCTTGGATCTTCTGATCACTGTCTAATACAGGCCACCTGTCTATCACCTACCACACCTTTTCACTCTGAACCTGTTTTGGTGACTAAATGGCATTACGATAGGGCAGACTGGGAGGGTCTTCAAGGTTTCTTTATTGATATTCCCTGGACCTCTTTCTTTTCTAATGATGCACACTCCACCTTGAGCCACATACAAGATTTTATAAAAATTGGAATGGAAACTTTTATTCCTCATCAAAAGTACAGTAAAAGATCTAATTCACATAAATGGTTTGACCATAATTGTGCTAGAGTAACTGAACAAAAAGCAATAGCCTACAATGCATACACAAGATCAAAAACACATGAAGCCTTTAATTACTTTAGAAACATCAGAAATCATGCCAAAACTGTATTAAACCTAACTAAATCAAACTTTCTCCACAAGCAGGCAAATAAACTTCTAAATAATCCAAATGATAACAAAATATTTTGGTCTACTCTTAACTCATTCAAATCCAACTTCACTACTGCTTCATCCATTCCACCATTAAAATCTCCGACTGGCAATCTTGTAAGTGACCCACGAGGTAAAGCTAACCTTCTTGCGGATATTTTCTCCACCAACTCAACCTTAGATGAAATAAATCAAGATGTCCCTGTACTTAATTTTAATTCGCCTGAAATTCCCTCACTTAAGATCCACACCAGACATGTCAAAACTATTTTGCAGAATCTCTCAGTAGATAAGGCTCCTGGTCCAGATGAAATTCCTCCAATAGTACTTAAGAATTGCTCCTTGGTGCTCGCTCCTGTATTGGCAAATGTTTTCCGTCTGTGTACTCATACCTCATGCTTCCCAGTACCCTGGAAAGAAGCAAACATCCATCCAGTTCCTAAAAAAGGTGCCTCTTCAGATCCATCAAACTACAGACCAATAGCTATAACTTCCACTCTTGGTAAAGTCTTTGAAATTATATTAAATAATCACATAATTAAGCATCTTGAGAATAATAAATTAATCAGTGATAGGCAATATGGTTTTAGACGAATGTCGATCAACTGCAGACAT
This sequence comes from Paralithodes platypus, assembly GCA_032716605.1. NCBI lineage: Eukaryota > Metazoa > Arthropoda > Malacostraca > Decapoda > Lithodidae > Paralithodes > Paralithodes platypus. The sequence continues at coordinate 42,057,152 of CM064519.1, forward strand.
TCTTTGCCTTCTTACGCATCAAATCAACCAAGCTACAGACCAACATGGTGAAACACATACAATAGCACTGGATATATCAAAGGCATTTGATAGAGTCTGGCATCAATCCTTATTGTCGAAGATGTCACACTACGGCCTTGCATCATTAGTTCCACTAATTTCTTCTTATCTTCATAACAGACAAATACGTATAATGGTAGATGGCCTTTATTCTCAATTTCACTCAATAAATGCTGGTGTTCCCCAGGGATCAGTTTTGGCCCCAACTCTGTTCCTCAATCATATCAATGATCTCATATCTACCACTCATAATCCAATACATTCCTACGCAGATGACTCAACACTCCACAGTTCTTTCACATTTACCAATTCTTTCACCCAACCCGATCTTATAAATTCAAAAATAAACACTGCAATTTCTCTGAACCAGGACCTTTCTAGAATTAATGAATGGGGACAAAAGAATCTAGTTTCCTTTAATGCACAGAAAACCAAGTACATTCAATTTTCTAACCGACAGAATCTCACTGACTCCCATATATTTTTAATGATGTAAATATTCCCACTTCCCCTAGTTTTGACATTCTCGGTGTAACATTAACTACTAACTTGAGCTGGACACATTATGTTAGAAGCATTGCTAAGAATGCCACTAAAAAACTGGGACTCCTGTACAGAGTTCGAGAATTCTTCACTGACGAGCAGTTGGCCGTAATATATAAAAGTCATGTGCGTTCTCAGATGGATTACTGTTCACCTCTGGGGTGGAAGTGGAGTGGTTGCATTGAGGCAGTTGGACAAAATTCAAAATAAAGCTATTAGATTAATCAATAACCCTGCAATCACACAGGACCTTCTTACATTATCCATACGAAAAAACGTTGCATCCCTTGCATTATTCTACAGATATTTTCACAGCAATTGTTCCGAGGAACTTGCTTCAATTGTGCCGCCTCTCCACATCTTTCCCCGTAGAACTAGGGCAGCTGAGAGCGCCCATGAATTTACACTTTCTCCTCCACAATGCAGAACTTCTGCTTATCAAAATTCACTTATCCCCAGAGCTACTACTCTTTGGAATTCACTTCCCTCGAATTGCTTTCCACATACTTACAATCTACAAATGTTTAAATCCAGTTGTTACAAACATTTTATGAATGGAGGATGCCTTTAGGCACATGGACTTTTTTGTTTTATCTGTGTTTTTCCTTCCTCCGTTCATTGTCTCTTTAAAAAAAAAAAAAAAAAAAAAAATCTATCGATTTATCACCTTTTTTGAAGATCGGAACTACATTTGCAAGCTTCCAAGCTTCTGGAACTAAGCCTGTTTCTAATGACTTGTTAAATACAAATGCTAATGGGCAACTTAACTCATCTCTGCATTCTTTTAATACTCTAGCATATACCTCGTCAGGACCAGGCGATTTTTGAGGTTTCAGTCTGTCAATTTCCTTAAGCACATCATTTCTACTTATACTAACTGTACTTAACATATTTTCTATACTATCACTATATACCATATTGACTTCTGGAATCTGTGCCAAATTTTCATTAGTGAAAACGGAAAGAAACTGACTATTTAATGTACTGCACATTTCTAAATCATTTTCTGTTATTTCTCCTATTGAAGTTTTTAGGGGGCCTATTACATCTCTAACTTTAACTTTATATAGATGGTAATTAGCTTTAGGGTTATTTTTTGAGTCACTGGCTATCCTTATTTCATAATTCTCTTTGCTTTCCTGATTTCCTTTTTGACCTGTCTTGATAGAGTCTGATAGTATATATGTAAATTATTTTCGCCTTTCTTTATTTTTCTATATAAGAACATAAGAACATAAGAAAATGGGAGTCTGCAAAAAGCCGATCGGCCCATACAAGGCAGATCCCTGTCACACCCAACCCTAATTACAAGGCCCAATTATAGACCCATCTCACTAATACCTTGAGTACTGACCCCTCCAAAACGGTCAGAGATTAACACAAGATTACGGGGGTCTGCTGAGCGCCGATTGGCCCACACCTGGTAGATCCCCCTCACACCCAACCCATCTCGTCCATATGCCTATCTAATTTTATCTTAAAGCTCCCTATCGTTCTTGATCCCACTATATCACTTGGTAGCCTATTCCACCCATCTACAACTCTTGTTACCAAACCAATATTTGCCTATATCTTTTCTGAAACGAAATTTATCTAATTTGAAACCATTTGTACGAGTTATTTCGCTATCACTGAGCTTTGGTACATTTTTCATGTCTCCTTTATTAATTCCACTAACCCACTTGAATACCTCTATCATGTCACCTCTAACTCTGCGTCTCTCTAACGAATGTAAGCCTAATTTCTTCAACCTTTCTTCATACGGAAGATTTCTAATATTATGGATCATTTTTGTCATTCTACGTTGTACTCTCTCCAATGAATCTATGTCCATTCTGTAATAAGGACACCAAATTTGAACAGCATAATCCATATGGGGTCTCACTAATGACAAGTAAAGTTTTAAGATAACATCAGCAGTTCTGTTACTCACACTCCTAGATATGAACCCGAGAATCCTGTTTGCCTTGTTACGAACGCTTATACATTGTTTTCTAGGCTTCAAATAATTGCTAACAAACACACCTAGATCTTTCTCACAGTCTGAGTTTTCTAATTCCATATTAGCTAGTTTATATTTAAAATTTGTATGCATCTTCCCTATCTTTAATACCTTGCATTTGTCAATGTTAAACTTCATCTGCCATTTTACTGACCATTCGTGTAAGGTATCTAGATCCCTTTGCAGACACTCTATATCTCTAACTGAATCAATTTTTCTCCCCATTTTGGTATCGTCTGCAAATTTACTTATCCTACTAGTTATACCTAAATCAAGGTCATTTATGTATATAATAAACAACAGAGGACCTAATGCAGATCCCTGGGGGACACCACTCTTGACTGATCCCCATTCTGATTTAGTACCATTTATGCTGACTCTCTGCTTCCTACCAATTAAGAACATAAGAACATAAGAAAATGGGAGTCTGCAGAAAGCCGATTGGCCTAAGCAAGGCAGATCCCTGTCCCACACAACCCCAAATCAATTACAAAGCCCAATTATAGGCTCAACACTCTAATGCCCTGAGGATCATCTTACCAAAACGGTTAGAGATTAACGCAGGATTATGGGGGTCTGAAGAGCGCTGATTGGCCCAACCCGGCTGATCCCCCTTCACACCCAACCCTTCTCGTCCAATTTTATCTTAAAGCTCCCTACAGTTTTAGATCCCACTATAGCACTTGTTAGTCCATTCCACCCATCTACAACTTTGTTACCAAACCAATATTTGCCTATATCTTTTCTGAAACAAAATTTAGCTAATTTGAAACCATTGGTACGAGTTCTTTCCCTATCACTGAGCTTTAGTACATTTGTCATGTCCCCTTTGTTAATCCCACTAACCCACTTGAACACCTCTATCATATCCCCTCTAACTCTGCGTCTCTCTAACGAATGTAAACCTAATTTCTTCAACCTTTCTTCATACGGAAGATTTCTAATATTATGGATCATTTTTGTCATTCTATGCTGTACTCTCTCCAATGAATCTATGTCCATTCTGTAATAAGGACACCAAAATTGGACAGCATAATCCATATGGGGTCTCACTAATGACAAGTAAAGTTTTAAGATAACATCAGCAGTTCTGTTACTCACACTCCTAGAGATGAACCCGAGAATCCTGTTTGCCTTATTACGAACGCCTATACACTGTTTTCTAGGCTTCAAATAATTGCTAACAAACACACCTAGATCTTTCTCGCAGTCTGAATTTTCTAATTCTAAATTAGCTAGTTTATATTTCACATTTGTTTGCATCTTCCCTATCTTTAATACCTTGCATTTGTCAATGTTAAACTTCATCTGCCAATTTACTGACCATTCATGTAAGGTATCTAGATCCCTTTGGAGGCACTCTATATCGCTATCTGAATCAATTGATCTCCCCATTTTAGTATCGTCTGCGAATTTACTTATCCTACTAGTTATACCTAAATCTAGGTCATTTATGTATATAAAAAACAACAGGGGACCTAATACCGATCCCTGGGGGACACCACTTTTGACTGCTCCCCACTCTGACTTGGTACCATTTATGCTGACTCTCTGTTTCCTACCAATTAGCCATGACCTAATCCATCCCAACAACGCCCTACCTATTCCATGTGCCTCAACCTTTCTCATCAATCTCTCATGAGGGACTCTGTCGAAAGCTTTACTGAAATCTAAATATATAATATCATATGATTTGTCATTATCTACTGCTTCATATACCTCTGAGAAAAAACTAAGCAAATTAGTAAGGCAAGAACGTCCCTGAGTGAATCCATGCTGAGAAGAATTGATTAAGTTCCTTTTGTTTCTTCCTATTAGATTTAACTGCTTATTAGTCATCCATTTTGGTTGGTTCTGCGTCGATCTAAATCTTCTTTTAGGGATATATTTATTTTGAGCATTGTGGAGTGAAGCAATAAACTGGTTATATGTAGGTGGCAAGTTTAACTCTGGCATATCCTGACTTAATTGCTTAACAATAGGGTCCACCCTTAAGTCTCTTCTTAGCCCACCATAATCGGCTTTTCTGAAATCTGGGATGTGTCGTATTCTCTTTAGCATTCCCTGTCCATTGTATATTAAAATAAATAGATTTATGATCGCTATTTCCTAGGTGGTCACCAATCTCTACATTATTTATCATATGTTCATTGTTACTGAAAACTAAATAAAAAATATTAATGCCTCTAGTCGGCGTATCTATGAATTTAAATAAAAACCTATCTTGTACTACCTCAATAAACTCTACTGAATCGGAGTCGCCTATTTGGTGCTGCCAATCAATGTTCGGAAAATTAAAATCCCCCATAATGCACACATTGCTAAACCTTGATGCTATTTTAATTTCCTCCCATAACGATGTTCCGCCATTTCTACTCATATTAGGCGGTCTAAATGGTCTCACTACCTTCGTTAACCTCTACCCAAACACTTTCATTATCATTATTTAGTCTAATACCTGATTTAATACAGCTTTTTAATGTACTCCTGACAAACACTGCTATACCCACGCCCCTCCTACTTGTTCGGTCATATTTAAACAAACTATATCCTGGAATATCAAATTCTGCTAAAAAATGCCTAGATTCTGTATTAATCCACGTTTCAGTTAGCGCTATAATGTCTATATTTTCTGTGCTAACGAGTGCTCTAAGTTCGTTCAGTTTGTTACATAAACTCCTACAATTATTTGTATAATATACCCTCAACCTATTACTTTTATTTGCAACTAATTTTCTATTGTGTTTAGCTAACTTATTATTTCCTGTTGAACTACTAGCTCTAGACGGAAATTCTACTCTATCAGTATTCTCAGATTCTTTACTATCAGTTACATGTGTAGTGTTATCGATACTACTATTACACATCACTATATCCACACTATCTTGACTGATTATTTCTATTTTACTCACTGGTTTGTCACATGAAGTACCTGCTCCATATGGAGACAGTATTTTACTTACACACCCATGTTTTTTTAACGAAACCCCGCAACAATCTTGTCGAGTGAGCTGGCCCAGGTCGAAACTCCTAGTCGAAGGTCGAAACTCCTAGTCGAGGTCGAAACTCCTAGTCTACAATGATGCCTTGTACCTAGACAACATTGACAGGTTAACATGAAGGCTGTCACCTACAACCTGTCACTTCTACAACCAGCCTACTCTGTTCCGCAAGGATGGCACTCATCTAAACCCTGTGGGTTCAGCACGCATTGGTCGTCTCCTACACGAAGCAGTCCGCAGCCATGGATCAAAAAACGCCATCCGAGAAGAAGCAGCAGTGACATAAATCATCCAACGCCAAGCAAAAAACAGAGGCAACCGAGGACCACCAGCGATAAGGACCGAAGACAGCGAGGACCGAGGACAGCCATGAACATAAATGTAGATCCGACAAGAACCAAAAATATTATTAAAGAGCGTTCCGTGAGTTTTAAAATAACAAATTTAAAGGTTTTCTATGCAAACGCTCGTAGCATACACAATACATTTTCAGATTTAGAGGAGCTAGTGTTTACAGAAAATTATGATGTGATTGGCATAACAGAATCTTGGCTCAATACAGAAGATAGAGACTTTTTAGCAGAGTATTCACTTCCCGGTTATGTAATGTTTGAGAAAAGCCGAATAAATCGAAATGGAGGTGGCGTTTTACTTTATATCAAAGAAAGTCTTAAGCCTACCCTCTTGTCAAAACCTCAAATTGTGAAGGTCGACACATCTTTTGTGCTAATAAAGAATAATAAAGGTACAAAAATAATACTTGCGTTAATATACAGACCTCCAGCTCAATCAGTTAAAACTGACCGAGAAATTTACGAACAAATTGCAGATATAAGTAACTCACAAGATACTGTAATTTTTGGCGACTTTAATTTACCTGTGACCAAGTGGGGCGATACTCTTACTTCACACTCCGGACATGACGTGTATACGAACTTGCAAGAGAGTTCGCTTTATCAATTTGTTCGAACGCCGACCCGTGGTAATAACGTTCTTGACATTGTACTTGCAACAAAAGAAGAATTGATAGAGAATTTGAATGTTGGTGATGAATTCAGTAACAGCGACCATCGTACGATAACTTTCAATTTAAAGTTTACTAGTAACGAACCAAATAGTAGCATCGAAAAAGTCCCTAATTTCAAGAAAACAAACTTCCATAAACTTAAAGCTATGTTTAAAGAAACTGACTGGAGCTTTTTAATTAACAATAACGACATAAATACATCTTGGAAGTTATTCGAAACCACTTACCTAAAAGCAGTGCAAGATTGCATACCATCGAAAATACGGCGTCCAGGCTATAATAATAAGCCCAAATGGTGGAATAAAGATATTTCAAACTGCCTGCTTGCTAAAAAATTTGCTAATGATAGATTAAAATCCTCACAAAATGACGAAGAATGGGTGAAATTTGTAGAGCTACGACGCAAAGCCAAAAAGTTAATTAAGCAAAGTAAAAAGACCTTAGAGTTACATATTGCGAATCAAGTAAAACAAACCCGAAATAATTCTATAGTTATATCAGAAAGAAAAAAGTAGTTACTTCAACTGTTGGACCGTTAGTCGATGAAAATGGAGAATACACCAAAGACGAAGTACAAATGAGTAATGCCCTCAATACCTTCTTTGCATCAGTTTTTACAACAGAAGACCTCAGTGATATCCCTACACCATCGCCGATTCAGATTGATAATTCAGATGTTCTAAGCAATATCACCGTTACAGAGAGAGAAGTATTGAATTGTTTAGATAAACTCAAGGTAAATAAAACGCCTGGACCTGATACAATCTCGCCTAGAGTTCTAAAGGAAGCTAAGGATGAGCTCTCCAAACCACTGACATTACTATTCAATAAATCCTTGCAGTCTGGAACTATGCCTGATCAGTGGAAGCTAGCCAACGTAACACCGATATTCAAAAAAGGCAGCAAATCCCTACCCAGTAACTATCGTCCAATTAGCTTAACTTCAGTTGTATGTAAAATGCTAGAAACGGTCATACGAGACAGACTCGTAAATCACTTAGAGGAAAACAACATACTTAAAGATACTCAACACCGCTTTCGTAAAAACGTTCCTGTTAAACACCCCTTGGACTTCTTCCACGATATCCTCAACCTCTACGATGAGAGTAAAGCTGTAGATATTATATACCTTGATTTTCAAAAGGCCTTTGACAAAGTTCCCCACAAACGTTTACTGCTAAAACTAAAAGCGCATGGAATACAAGACGGTGTGTTGAAATGGATAGAAAATTGGCTCAGCAACAGAAAGCAAAGAGTAGTCATAAACGGTAAGGCATCTAAATGGACCAATGTAAATAGCGGGGTACCCGAGGGATCGGTACTAGGACCAATTCTCTTTCTAATTTACATCAACGACATAGATGAGGGTCTCACCTGTACAATCTCAAAATTTGCTGACGTTACAAAAATTGCAAATAGCGTACTCTCAAAAGAACAAGTTGACGATATGCAACACAATCTAGATAAATTGTCATGTTGGGCCCAAATTTGGCAAATGAGTTTCAATGCGGATAAATGTAAAGTACTACATATCGGATACCTAAATGAGAAAGCAAACTATTCGATGAATGGCACTCAGCTTAAGAATGTAAACAGAGAAACCGATCTGGGAGTAATAATATCGAGTAACCTAAAACCGAGTCAACAATGTTCAGAAGTTGTTAAGAAGGCAAACAAATAATTGGCTTTATAGGCAGGTCATTTGAGCATAAATCCAAAGAAGTTATCCTAACCTTTTACAATTCCTTAGTCCGCCCTCTTCTAGAATACTGCGTTCAATCCTGGTGCCCTTATTGCCAAAAAGATATAAACAAGCTAGAACGAGTTCAACGTAGAGTTACCAAAATGATACCTAGCCTAAAGAACAAACCATACGAAGAGCGTCTTAGAGAATTAAATCTATTTCCTTTAACCCAGCGCAGATTAAGAGGCGACTTAATTCAAGTGTTCAAAATCATCAAAGGCATCGACAATATGAACTGTAGTAAGTACTTCACTATCGACCAATCTAATTACACGCGGGGAAATGGTTGCAAAATTATTGGTAAATCTTTTAACTCGCACGAATCTAAGAATTTCTTCTTCAATCGAGTTGTCAACTTGTGGAATGGGCTTCCCCGAAACGTTATAGACTGCATCACCGTTGATTCATTTAAACTCCGCTTAGACAAATATCTTGCATCAAACGCGCGACTGACTGCGTTTGTAAATGAATAACTTTATTTTATCCCCCCCTCAGTTACTAACCCATCTGTCCTCTACTAACTTCCTAATCCTGCCACGGAGATTAGTTCCAGGGCAGTAATTCCCTTTCCAATGTTCCCTTACCCACTCTAAACCACTGTTTGGACACTTGATCCTCAGTGTTTTGGAGGACAAGCAACCTAGAAGGGTCACTAGATATGTTGTTGCTTGATTTCCTTTGTACTCCTTTGTACCTATACATTTATGTTGTGTCTTGAGTCCTTTGATTCATGACAAGGCAAACATTTTCCTTTTCCTACTCCTATCACTATTGTACTGTGAAGGTCTTACTAAGTGTTCCAGGTTTCACGCCACCTCACTGTAAACTGTCCACGAATAATCCTGTGACCAAATGTGTCTGCCATGTGGGGCAGGTTTTGTTTTGGGGGAGACTATTACGGCTGATAAAATTGAGGTCGATCAGCCCTCTCGCCTCATTTTCACCCGTAATTACTGTATATATATATATATATATATATATATATATATATATATATATATATATATATATATATATATATATATATATATAAAGGAAAAGAATTAACAGGGCGCCAGGCAACATCTTTATTTTTCAAATTTTCGGCTAACCTTTAAGCCATCATCAGGAACAACATTCCCTAACAATAAGTAATATACAATTAGAACAACGCAATTTGTAAAAAATAGGGTAATGATTATCGAATCTATAAAAGGTTAAACTTACTAAATACAAACAATCTTATATTAATGTCTCACTATATATAAAATAAAAAATCATACACTAACCATGTAAAACCAGTGAAGATACCGAAAAGCAAAATAAAGACCATCACAATTGAACTATAACAAATATTTTAACCTTTGAATACACAAATTGTTTTCATAAATTCAAAACAAAATCACAACACAGGCTAATACCATACAACGGATCAAGAAACGATCTCCCAATTTATCTGACACCATTGATTTATCAGTAAGGAAACTATATAATAATATTTCGATAACTAGCATTAACTTACATAACCCCTGACCAAAAATCCAAACACAAATGATACTCCTAGCCAAAAACATGAACACATATTAATAAACTAAGCCTAAATCAATCTTATATATCATAGCAAAATGAGACTGGAATTCAACCCAATCTAGAGATTTAACACAAAAAACACATCACTCCCAATGACTAAAGCAAAACTATTTATGTTTAAACCCATCATTATACTTGACTTACCCAGAAAAGAGTTCTCATCAGCACCAGGAACAAGAGAGAACTGAGAAACCTGAACCGAGAAGCGGCTAAAATAAACTCCCAAGAAACAATTTCCCAAACAAATGAACCACTAACCATGTTGAACAAACCCTTGAAATTTGACCAAACATATATCTATGAACCACTATTTGCAAGATTGATTTCAGGATTCAGTTTACTAATTAACAACTTCTCACCAATCAATGCATCAGACTGGCTACCCAACCTAGAGACTATCTCAAAATCACCCACACTAAAGAGATGATCCTCTTCACGCGAATGATTTCGAATAGCCGAAAACGCCATAGCCTGTAAAAACTTTCCCGATCGGTAGCTCCTACCCAGGTGTTCAAATATCCTAATTTTGAAGGAACGACTAGTGCATCCCAAATACCTAGCCTCACAGCTAGGACAAGTAAATTTGTATACAATATTTGAACACAGAAAGTCAGGCACGCGATCTTTGAAGCTAAAAAATTACCCAATTCTAAACTTATTGGTGAAAACAAATCTAAAGCTCACAGCAGAAAATCTATTTTTCAGAACATTTGGTGCAATTTTATGAAATTTATTACTGATAGATCCATAGTAAGGCATTTTAACTTAAATTATATTCTTTTTTACATCAACATTTGATTGAACACCCTGAGCTTGTTTTACATACATAAAACGTCTAAGTATACCATTGAATATATCTTCCTTATAGTTATTAAGCATAAAATATTTCCTTAATTTTTCAATTTCAACTTGTAGCGAAACATAGCTGGAGCAAACAGCATAGGCTCTTTCTAATAGCGTCTTTATTGAATTAATCTTAAAAATCTTAGGGCAGTAGCTAAGCCAGTTTAAACCTAATCCTGTATGAGTGGGCTTTCTATAGACCTCAGTAGCTAATCCCTGATCTGTCTTTATCACTTTAACATCCAAAAATGCTAGTGACCCATTCTCTTCATTATCACATTTAAATTTAATATTTTGATGTTGCTTGTTCATATATTCAAAAAAACTTATATTATCTTCTACATCTCGAAATACTAAAAATGTATCATCCACATATCTCCTATAAAATATAGGTTTGAATGATAGGGGACACTCATCAAGCCACTGAACCTCTTTATTGCATAACAATGAACCCGCAAACAATGGACCTAGACTTGACCCCATTGAAACTCCATCAACTTGACTATACAATACTTTGTTAAACAAAAAACAAGATTCTGTAGTTACAAACAAGAACAATTTCTTAACTATATCCTGTTTGCTCCAGCTATGTTTCGCTACATGTTGAAATTGAAAAATTAAGGAAATATTTTATGCTTAATAACTATAAGGAAGATATATTCAATGGTATACTTAGACATTTTTTGTATGTAAAACAAGCTCGGGGTGTTCAATCAAATATTGATGTAAAAAAGAAGATAATTTATGTTAAAATGCCTTACTATGGATCTATCAGTAATGAATTTCGTAAAATTGCACTAAATGTTCTGAAAAATAGTTTTCCTGCTGTGAGCTTTATTTTTGTTTTCACCAATAAGTTTAGAATTGGGTAATTTTTTAGCTTCAAAGATCGCGTGCCTGACTTTCTGTGTTCAAATATTGTATACAAATTTACTTGTCCTAGCTGTGAGGCTAGGTATTTGGGATGCACTAGTCGTTCCTTCAAAATTAGGATATTTGAACACCTGGGTAGGAGCTACCGATCGGGAAAGTTTTTACAGGCTATGGCGTTTTCGGCTATTCGAAATCATTCGCGTGAATAGGATCATCTCTTTAGTGTGGGTGATTTTGAGATAGTCTCTAGGTTGGGTAGCCAGTCTGATGCATTGATTGGTGAGAAGTTGTTAATTAGTAAACTGAATCCTGAAATCAATCTTGCAAATAGTGGTTCATAGATATATGTTTGGTCAAATTTCAAGGGTTTGTTCAACATGGTTAGTGGTTCATTTGTTTGGGAAATTGTTTCTTGGGAGTTTATTTTAGCCGCTTCTCGGTTCAGGTTTTTCCGTTCTCTCTTGTTCCTGATGCTGATGAGAACTCTTTTCTGGGTAAGTCAAGTAAAATGATGGGTTTAAACATAAATATTTTTGCTTTAGTCATTGGGAGTGATGTGTTTTTTGTGTTAAATCTCTAGATTTTTTTTTTTTTTTTTTTTCTATGTGATTGAGGGAGGCAAAAGGCATAACTGCCTATAGCGAGTGCCTCCCCCATAGTTGAAAGAGTGACAGGGCCAAAATCAAGGGACGATCGAGCCAAAATGCCTGGACACACAGAGTTTGAAGCAATTTAAGTCATAGGAAGCGGGAAAAACTGATTCTGGGAGAGAGTTCCAGAGCTCAGCTGTTGAGTAGAAGAAAGTTTGAGAGTAACGTTTCACTCTTGGGTTGGAGAGTTGCACAGAGTAGGGGTGGGATTGAGTTGCAAGACGGGTACCACGTGCCCTACGTAAAGGAGGTGGTATGCACTGGGATAGCTCTGAGGAATGCTGTTATTATAGTAGCGATAGAATAGCGAGAGAGATGCAACATTGCGGCGGAGAGAGAGAGATTGCAGAGAGTTGGTGAGTGGACGGGAGTTTATGATACGAAAGGCCTTCCTTTCAACCTTGTCTAGGAGAGCGGTGTGAGAGGAACCTCCCCACACATGTGAACAATACTCAATACAAGGGCACACTATGCCCCTGTACAGAGCAAGAAGCTGTGCAGGGGAAAAGAACCCCCTAAGGCGGTTGAGCACACCCAGCTTCTGGGAGGCTGCCTTAGCAAGACTGGTAATATGGTCCTTCCAAATGAGAGCAGAAGAAAAAGAGACACCAAAAATATTGAGAGAAGAGGGGTTGATTTTTGTATTGTTGAAGAATAAGGGATAGTCCGCTGGGAGATCCTGACGGGTAGATAGATGGAGAAATTGGGTTTTGGAAGCATTAAAGTTAACAAGGTTTTCTCTGCCCCAATTGGAAATAGTATTTAGATCAGAATTTAAGAGTTGTATGGCTTCATTACGTTTGTCGTTGAGGGATTGCTGGCTGGGGCGTTCTGAAAAAGTAATGGAGTAGTGTAAGGTTGAGTCGTCTGCGTATGAATGGATGCGAATTAAGGTACAGTTAACCCGTGGAGCCCCGGCTAGTTTTGTAATGTTTGTTCACCAGAACCCGGCCGGTTTTCAAAAAATTGTTTTATTCCAGAAACAATAGCGAATGGGTTAGGAATGAAAGAAAAACCACGAAAAACCGCTCAAAAAGCTTAAAGAATGGTCCTACAGAGCCCCCGAAAACGTATTTTACAAGAGTACAAAATTTAAGGCAATTACCCAAAAAAAACAGGTTATTGCGCGCTCACGCGCACGCACATGGACTTTGAGAGTTTTCAACCATCAGCACGGTTGCGTGGGATACGTACACAGTTCCCATACAAATCTGAGCCCTCTTGAGTGGCTACCCCTGAGGTTACGGTCGGCGCAATTAGGGTGACGCGTCAGACGCGTCTCTGGGGCTGTGCGTTACATACATCGCCGACGCGTCAGACGCATCGCTGGGGCTGTACGGGTAAAGGAGATCATTTATAAAAATTAGAATGAGAATAGGATATAGGGCAGAGCCCTGAGGAACACCGGAGTTTATAGGGTGAGGAAGTGAACAATGGCCGTCCACAAACGAGGCTATGGAACGGCCGGAAAGGAAATTAGAGACAAAGGCACAGATGGAGGGATAGAAACCGAAGGTGGGTAGTTTAGAAATTAAAGATTTATGACAGACTCTATCGAAGGCTTTCGATATGTCTAGTGCAATAGAAAAAGTCTCACCGAAGTCCCGAAAGGAGGATGACCAAGAGTTAGTAAGATATGAAAGAAGATCACCAGTAGAGCAACCCTTAAGGAAGCCATACTGGCGATCTGAGAGCAGATTATGAGAAGAGAAATGCTTAAGAAATTTGGAAGCAAGAATAGTTTCAAAAACTTTAGAAAGACAAGAAATGAGAGCAATTGGACGATAGTTGGAGGGTTGAGAGCGGTCACCCTTCTTTGGGACAGGTTGAATGTGAGCAAACTTCCAGCATGAAGGGAAGACGTTAGAGGATAGACAAAGACGAAAGAGTTTGCCTAGGCAGGGAGTCAGCACGGAAGCACAGTTTTTTGAGAACAACAGGAGGAACACCGTCCGGACCGTACGCCTTATTAGTGTTAAGCCCAGAGAGGGTAGAAAGTACATCTTTTGAAGAGATTAGGATATTAGGCATAAGTAAGAGAGAGAAGGGCGGAGAGGGAGGAATAGCACCGGAATCATCCAAGGTGGAGTTTCTAGCAAAAGTTTGAGCGAAGAGTTTAGCTTTGTCAGAGGAAGAAGTGATGGTTGTGCCATCAGAGTGGGAAAGGGGAGGGAAAGACGAGGAAGAGAAATTGTTGGAGAGGTTTTTGGCTAGATGCCAGAAAGCTTGGGAAGAGCTAGAGTTGGATAGTTCAGTGCATTTATTATTGATGAAAGAATGTTTGGCAAGTCGAAGAACAGATTTGGCTTGATTCCGGGCCGAAACATATGAAGAATGAGAGTCTTGAGTTTTAAGGCGTCGGTACCGTTTGAATGCTTCCTCCTTATTGCGGACAGCAGTAGAACAGGTGTGAGTAAACCAAGATTTTTTAGCATTAGTCTGAGAGAAAGAGAATGGAATGTATGCTTCCATGCCCGATAGGATTACCTCGGTAATGCGTTCAGCACTCTCCGAGGGTCCTCGGCCACGGAAGCAGAAATCATTCCATGGGAAATCAAAGAAGTACTGCCGAAGAGCCTCCCAGTCGGCAGCGCCAAAGTGCCACAAGCGCCGCCGGCTAGGAGGATCGGGTGGCCGTACTGGAGAGATAGGACAGGTGACAGAGATAAGTTTATGGTCGGAGGAGCCCAAAGGAGAGAAAAGATTGACAGTATAAGAAGAAGGGTTAGAAGTTAGAAACAGGTCAAGAATGTTGGGCCGATCTCCGATGCGATCCGGGATACGGGTGGGTTGCTGAACTAACTGCTCTAGGTCATTTAGGATAGAAAAGACGTAGGCTTGTTCACCAGGTGGATCAGTAGTGTGAGAGGAGAGCCATTGGCGGTGGTGAACGTTGAAATCTCCTAAGATGGAGATTTCTGAGAAAGGAGAAATGGATAGAATGTGTTCCACTGTAGAGTTTAGATAGTCAAAGAATTTGGGAAAGTTGGTAGAGTTAGGGGAAAGATAGACAGCACAGAAATATTTAGTAAGAGAATGACAGGAAAGTTTGAGCCATAAAGTTGAGAATTCAGAGGAGTCAAAATTGGGAACACAAGAGCAAGTGAGTTTGTTGAGCACATATGCACAACATCCGCCTTTGGCTTTGAAACTAGGATAGAGAAAGTAGGAGGATACAGAGAAGGGGCTGCTGGATGTTGCTACAGACACCTGAGTTTCGGTGAGGAAGAGAAGATCAGGTTTGTAGGAGGAGAGATGGTGCTCAACAGAGTGAAAGTTAGAGGAAAGTCCACGAATGTTGCAGAAATTAATATAAAGAGTAACAGGCCCAGGTCCAGGTAAAGATTGGGTTGAATTTCAGTCTCATTTTGCTATGATATATAAGATTGATTTAGGCTTAATTTATTAATATGTTTTCATGTTTTTGGCTAAGAGTATCATTTGTGTTTGGATTTTTGGTCAGGGGTTATGTAAGTTAATGCTAGTTATCGAAATATTATTATATAGTTTCCTTACTGATAAATCAATGGTGTCAGATAAATTGGGAGATCGTTTCTTGATCCGTTGTATGGTATTAGCCTGTGTTGTGACTTTGTTTTGAATTTATGGAAACAATTTTTGTATTCAAAGGTTAAAATATTTGTTATAGTTCAATTGTGATGGTCTTTATTTTGCTTTTCGGTATCTTCACTGGTTGTACATGGTTAGTGTATGAATTTTAATGTTATATATAGTGAGACATTAACATAAGATTGTTTGTATTTAGTAAGTTTAACCTTTTATAGATTCGATAATAATTACCCTATTTTTTACAAATTGCGTTGTTCTAATAGTATATTACTCAATTTTAGGGAATGTTGTTCCTGATGATGGCTTAAGGTTAGCCGAAAATTTGAAAAATAATGATGTTCCCTGTCAATTCTTTTCCTTTTGATATGGAGGTTTAAGTGCCCAAAATCTACTGCTGAAGTACTCATAACTATATATATATATGTATATATATATACCGGTATATATATTTTTAAGAACATAAGAAAACGGGAGTCTGCAGAGAACCGATTGGCCCACACAAGGCAGATCCCTATCGAACCCAACCCGTCTGAAGGGGGTTGGGATGGTGGAAGAGGGGGGGGGGGGTCGTCAAATATTAACCAAACGCACTACATGAAAATACTTTCTAAATGTTTACCAAACACAAAAAGTTTAATTGGTTTGCTAGAACGGTATTTCTCGTAGAACCCAAATCAACTCTTTTGTGTTATCTCTAAAGGTGTGGAGTTGAATGCAAATGTAATGTCAATAATTGTATAAGCAGTAGATAATGACAAGTCATATGATATTATATATTTAGATTTCAGTAAAGCTTTCGACAGAGTCCCTCATGAGAGATTGATGAGAAAGGTTGAGGCACATGGAATAGGTGGGGCGTTGTTAGGATGGATTAGGTCATGGCTAATTGGTAGGAAGCAGAGAGTCAGCATAAATGGTACTAAGTCAGAATGGGGATCAGTCAAGAGTGGTGTCCCCCAGGGATCTGTATTAGGTCCTCTGTTGTTTATTATATAGATAAATGACCTTGATTTAGGTATAACTAGTAGGATAAGTAAATTTGCAGACGATACCAAAATGGGGAGAAAAATTGATTCAGATAGCGAAATAGAGTGCCTCCAAAGGGATCTAGATACCTTACATGAATGGTCAGTAAATTGGCAGATGAAGTTTAACATTGACAAATGCAAGGTATTAAAGATAGGGAAGATGCAAACAAATGTTAAATATAAACTAGCTAATTTAGAATTAGAAAATTCAGACTGTGAGAAAGATCTAGGTGTGTTTGTTAGCAATGATTTGAAGCCTAAAAAACAGTGTATAAGCGTTCGTAATAAGGCAAACAGGATTCTCGGGTTCATCTCTAGGAGTGTGAGTAACAGAACTGCTGATGTTATCTTAAAACTTTACTTGTCATTAATGAGACCCCCTATGGATTATGCTGTCCAATTTTGTTGTCCTTATTACAGAATGGACATAGATTCATTGGAGAGAGTACAGCGTAGAATGACAAAAATGATCCATAATATTAGAAATCTTCCGTATGAAGAAAGGTTGAAGAAATTAGGTTTACATTCGTTAGAGAGACGCAGAGTTAGAGGGGATATGATAGAGGTGTTCAAGTGGGATAATGGGATTAACAAAGGGGACATGACAAATGTACTAAAGCTCAGTGATAGCGAAAGAACTCGTACCAATGGTTTCAAATTAGCTAAATTTTGTTTCAGAAAAGATATAGGCAAATATTGGTTTGGTAACAGAGTTGTAGATGGGTGGAATGGACTACCAAGTGCTATAGTGGGATCTAAAATGGTACGGAGCATTAACACCTTATTGGCGGGCTAGGCGGTCTATTTGACCGTAGCGCCCAGCGTTTTTTTTTTAACCCTAAATTGGGTTGTTTACGTGATCATTTTCATGCCTAAATAAGACCCAGAGCGTAAAACAAGTATCTATCCCTGAAAGGGCGCAAACAGAGCTTTCCAATGACACCCGAACCATCCTTGTACGACCACTGGTTCTCTTGCAACGATCGTGCAACACGAGTGCAAAAACCCTGTAATTAGGTAATTTCCCTACATAATTCCCTGTGTAGCGAGTGAGAAGAGGGGGAGGAAGTTAGAATACAGTTCAGTTGGTCCACCGCGGTGGTGGGGGACGGTCATAGGGTTGCTACGCTCCTCACACCGCTCAGCTCTCTCTCTCAGCAGCATTACGTGGTGAAAATGGCGCTCGACATAAGTTGTGAACCACCACTTAGTCCATATTTATTTCACACGACATAAGTTGCGCGCCGCCAGTTAAGGGTTAAGATAAAATTGGATAAGCATATGGACTAGAAAGGTTGGGTGTGAAGGGGGATCAGCCGGGTTGGGCCAATCAGCACTCTGCAGACCCCCATAATCCTTCGTTAATCTCTAACCGTTTTGGTAAGATGATCCTCAGGGTATTAGAGTGGCTTATAATTGGGCTTTGTAATTGAATGGGGGTTGTGTGGGACAGGGATCTGCCTTGCTTAGGCCAATCGGCTTTCTACAGACTCCCATTTTCTTATGTTCTTATGTTCTTATCTAGGAGTGTGAGTAACAGAACTGCTGATGTTATCTTAAAACTTTACTTGTCATTAGTGAGACCCCATATGGATTATGCTGTTCAATTTTGGTGTCCTTATTACAGAATGGACATAGACTCATTGGAGAGAGTACAACGTAGAATGACAAAAATGATCCATAATATTAGAAATCTTCCGTATGAAGAAAGGTTGAAGAAATTAAGCTTACATTCGTTAGAGAGACGCAGAGTTAGAGGTGATATGATTGAGGTATTCAAGTGGGTTAGTGGATTAATAAAGGAGACATGAAAAATGTACTAAAGCTCAGTGATAGCGAAATAACTCGTACAAATGGTTTCAAATTAGATAAATTTAGTTTCAGAAAAGATATAGGCAAATATTGGTTTGGAAACAGAGTTGTAGATGGGTGGAATAGGCTACCAAGTGATATAGTGGGATCAAGAACGATAGGGAGCTTTAAGATAAAATTAGATAGGCATATGGACGAGATGGGTTGGGTGTGAGGGGGATCTACCAGGTGTGGGCCAATCGGTGCTCAGCAGACCCCCGTAATCTTGTGTTAATCTCTGACCGTTTTGGTGGGGTCAGTACTCAAGGTATTAGTGAGATGGGTCTATAATTGGGCCTTGTAATTGGGGTTGGGTGTGACAGGGATCTGCCTTGTATGGGCCGATCGGCTTTTTGCAGACTCCCATTTTCTTATGTTCTTATGTTCAAAGTCATTGATTTGCCAGGAACAAGGAGAGAGAGAGAGAGAGTTACAAGGAATAGTTAGAATCTCATTCTGAGGAGATACTCGAAGTGGAAGGTAGACCGTTTAGTTCACTACCACTCATTACAGTGTGTAAAGTACTACTGTATTTATTCTCTTCTTGAACTGCTCTACTGAAGAACTGGTTACAATTTCTGAGGGAAGTTTGTTCCAGGTAGGACAGATCTTATGTGAACAAGTGTTCACAATTACTAGCTCTGAACCTCTTCAGTTATAACTTCCAGCCATGGTTGAGTATTGTTTTCATAATGAAGCTATACATTTTGATATATATATATATATATATATAATTATATATATACAGTATATATATATATATATTGAGAATATATCACAAATACACGTGGGCCACTAAATGTTTCTAGTCTCTCAGTGGGGATCGAACCATCAACCATCAGAACGATAGCCGACGCTTAATCAATTACACCACGGCAGTCTGCCGTGGTGTAATTGATTAAGCGTCGGCTATCGTTCTGATGGTCGATGGTTCGATCCCCACTGAGAGACTAGAAACATATATATATATATATATATATATATATATACATAGATATATATATATATATATAGAGAGAGAGAGAGAGAGAGAGAGAGAGAGAGAGATACTATAGGTAAGCAATTGTGAACAAAAGCATATGACAAGTGAGTGTTAAATCCGCCTCCAACCCTAATTAAGGGCAGGACATTTTTAGCCCGTGACCTCAGGTCACAGATGTGGGAATCTCTCTCTCTCTCTCTTTCTCTAATGAAACGTAGTGATACTATACCTTTTTGCTAAAGTATTTATGCAATATATATGTTTGGTAATTAAACCATCAACTGGTATCTATTTTGTATTTTATTTTTATAAATGCAGTATTTCATATTACAATTAAATATATATCTGTGCGTTTTTCAATTTGTTTGTTTTTTTATCTAAGACCGTGTTCATTAATATATACAGTAGCCTACTCACGGTATAGTAACATAGAAGGTAGACGCACCGAATTCTTGAACTCATATACATAAAGGCTTCTAAAAAGCACTAAACAGACTTCTATTAATTATTTTTATTTTGTGACTTCACGCTCAACCATGGTACCGTCATAATATAAGATATAGTTGTCGGAATAACGTTGATTATTCTATAAGCGAATATTTAGTGAAATATTCGTATACCATCGTTTGTTGACATAGGCTCCGCTAGTGTTCTCTCTGGCCGTCAGAGGGCACCACCGTCCGTTCTTCTCCCCCCCCCCCCATTTCGCTTCGTAGAAATCTATGTTCCCTCTAGCTGGCCATATATTTATACAAATCATCTCTCCACATCCCCTAGGCCTTCATACACCCTCACACGCCATCACTGGGTGAAAGTTGATGAGTGTCAGAGGCAAACTACGTGAATTTAAAGGAAATTAATCAAGGGATAAACGAGAATCCGTTTAGGCATACCTTTTCTCCCAAACGACGAATCGAATATCACCAACACCTTCGAAATATCTCTTCATATAAACTACACATATATATATCAAATAACAATGCTAACATGTAGCTTGGGTCCTACTACAATAATATTATCGATATCAATCGACATTACTCTACATATTAGGTAATTAGGTCAACAAAAATATCATCGCATTTCCGCGGTAAAATTTGAAGCGACGTGGGCTATATACTACCTCATAGCCGTATATATATTCTTCAACTGCAAAAAATTACAACTTTAGCAAATAGACTAGGGTCCTGTCACACTATACTGTATATGTATATGTTTATCCATGTAACTTTACATTTTCGGTGGAAAACGCAATATACTGATCCTGTTAGAACACCATATTTAGCTTGGGAAACGGTACAAGTCATTCAGGGACGTCACGGAGGCCCAAACAAGTGACTGTCGTGGTTCCAATACTACCGCCATGCGTCTACCTCCTTATGTTACTATACCGTGAGCCTACTGTTCAATAGATCACAAAAAACTGTCAATCTGAGTTGTGGATTAAGAACATAAGAACATAAGAAAATGGGAGTCTGCAAAAAGCCGATCGGCCCATACAAGGCAGATCCCTGTCACACCCAACCTCAATTACAAGGCCCAATTATAGACCCATCTCACTAATACCTTGAGTACTGACCCCACCAAAACGGTCAGAGATTAACACAAGATTACGGGGGTCTGCTCAGCGCCGATTGGCCCACACCTGGTAGATCCCCCTCACACCCAACCCATCTCGTCCATATGCCTATCTAATTTTATCTTAAAGCTCCCTATCGTTCTTGATCCCACTATATCACTTGGGATCAAGAACGATAGGATTGAACCAAGATATACTGTATATCTTAGATTGAACCAGTGCGAGCGTTGGTGGCTGGCCTCAACCAGTTACTACCCAGGCGCGGGTGGCAGCCTCTCCCGTGTGGCCATTTCAGTTTGTGGCCATTTAGGAGTGTGGCCATTTCGGTTTGTGGCCATTTAGGATTGTGGCCATTTCGGAGTGTGGCCATTTCGGTTTGTGGCCGTTTTGGTTGTGGCCATTTCGGTTGTGGCCATTTTGGAGTGTGACCGTTTTGACTTGAAAGCCAACGTAATATAAGAAAATAAATAGTAGGAAATTAACTCTGAAATATTTCAACACCCGATCACACACACTTATATTTTGTGACTTCCAATTAGTTAATTATTAGCATTTCATTGTGAAAATAATTAAACTATAGCCGAAAGACTAGAGAAAACGTGTTTTTCGTATCGATGAGGAAGACTAACTACGCTAAACTCAATTCTTATAACTTAATTAATTAAACACAATAATTCACCATTTCCATTTGTATAAGTCTAACCTCTATACCTCATATTATTTGTAACAGAAGTTTGATTGAATCTAAGAAATAATTCCAAGAGATAATTCCATGAATATATTTGTCATGTGTTAACAGTGTAGTAGTCCAATCGCTCGTGTAGGGCACGCGTGCTTTTAACCCCCAACTCAATCAAACTGTAATTCTATATTTCTCTTGTGACTTTGTGTCTTTTCTATGAATTTGATATTCCATTGTGTTTTGTGTGAACTTACCTATATTCGCATTAAAATAAAAGTGTCGTTCTGTACCTATTGTATAACTTGCCTTGTATTTGATCGTATATACACTTCTTATTTTCTCCCTGTTAGTAGAACTCACCAAAATCCAGATTTTCTCTAGCATAATAAGAATTCATTGTATACCAGTAATTGTTATGGCCGAATCCCCTCATTGGGATCAAGTGGTATGTGTATCTATGTACAGTGTATGTGTAACACACACACGAACACTCTCTCTTTCTTTCTCTCTCTCTCTCTCTCACACACACACGCACTATGTATCAACTTCCTTGTATATTTTCAGCCGTCGGGCTGCTTTTGTGAATAACCCGTTAATTATTATTATTATTATTATTATTATATTACAATATATAGGTATACCACACTGCGTTTGACGGAGATATACTGTATATCATTATAAATTCACATTGAACATTACAATTGCATATCTAAGAATGGAAGCTTAGTGCCTTAGTATGATAACAAGAAGGGCAATGAAAAAAGTCTAACATACAAAATGCATGCGCGCTGAGAAGAGCACATATCTCCTCCATGCAAGCAAGCGAGTGCAAGTGGCTGTAATTTCATCCTGTCAGCAGCATATTTGGTCCGTGGCCGATTTGGCTTGCAGCCGATTTGGTCTACTGTCGAGATGGGTTTGAGTTAAGGAGTTGAATTTGTTCAATTGATATTAGCCAACTCATCAGTTTGGTCTGTGGCAATTTTAGCTCATGTATATCTTTGTTTGTGCCCGATATGGCTGAGTGGTCGAATATATATGGGATATTTAGGTCTTATTCCATTCCTTGGTCCGTGGTTGTTTTTAGTCCATGGCCATTTTGGTCCACCGCAATCTTAGTGGCTGTGGGCTTAGCGGTTGAATTGGATAGGCTGTTATGGTCTCAGGCCGTTTTGAACCATGGTAATTTTGTTCTGTATATTTTGTACAATTTACTGTTTTGTTATGCGACCGTTGTGTTGTACAGCTGAATTGGTCCATGGCCTACTGTATGTTGGCAGAGCAGTGCACTCAAATTAATGAGATCGATATCGAATGTTGATTAAAAGTTAATCGTCTCTTTTCTGGTACAAATGAAGGTACTGACAAAGTCTAATCTAAATCCGTGCATTAGTGTTTAAGAATCCTGCTGGAAAACAGACAATCAAACGAACAGACAGACAAACAAACAAACAGCGGGGATTTCACAATTTCTGCAAATTTAGTTTGGCGAATATAATAATAGAAACATTATGAAAGGGACTTAAGAAATGAGTACCCACCATTTAAAAATTAGGATGAGAAGGTTAGTTGTTTTATGGTTTGGTTAGATATTGATTGTTATGTTAGGTAAGTTAGAATAGTCCTCGGCCATTGACATTTGCTGACTGACTTTGTGGTTGTGACTTCATTCTTCAAGGACCGCTAACATCAGACTTAATTTCATATTTTTTCTATAAATCAATTAGGTGCATTAAGAGCCAATGCACACAAGATGCATAAGACATAGTTATCATATTCGATAATTACAGTAATAAAATGGATCAATAAGTTAGTGGTGTTAACTTGAAGGCATTGCTTCACCGATAACGTCAATTCAGGATGCAAATAAGTTTGTCTGTGGACCAAAGCAAATAACTATGCTACTATTTACTGATAGCAATATCGGTAATAAATATGTAATAATAATGAATATGAAGGATGCATCTCTTCAACTTTTTCACTGTGTTAATTGAATGTTAGCGATCAATGAATGTTATTACGCAATATAGTCGACACTTAATTCTGGTAAACAATATATACAGTATATATATATATATATATATATATATATATATATATATATATATATAATACCGGTATATATATATATATATATATATATATATATATATAATATATATATAATATACTGTATATATACTGTATATAATATAATTATATATATATATATTTATATATATATATACAGTAATATACAGTATATATATATATATATGTATATATATATATATATATATATATACCGATATTATATAGATATATATATATATATATATATATATATATATATACAGTATATATATATGTATGTATATATATATATATAATATATATATATATATTATATATATATATATATATACTGTATATATATATATACTGTGTATATATATATATATATATATATCTATATATAATTATATATATATATATATATATAATATATATTATATATCTATATATATTATATATATATTATATATATATATATATATACTGTATATATACAGTAAATATATATACTGTATTATATAATATATATATATATATATATATATATATATACATATATATATTATATATATATATATATATATATATATATATATTATATATATATATATATATATATTATATATACAGTATATATATATATATATACCGGTATATACAGTATATACATATTTATATATATATAAATATATATATATATATATATGCTGTATATATACTGTATACTGTATATAAATATACATATACAGTATATACTGTATATACAGTACCTGCCTGACCTTTGCTGAGTGAGGACCTGTCCCTAGTAGTCCATCAGCCCCGGTCCGAATTTTTGCTCACCGGTATCAAATTAGGGCAAGAATGCTAATAGTGTTTTTTGGGAAGGTATAAATGCCTAGAGTTAGAAAACATGTGATAGCATTGTGGGGTTGGCAGTTTTATATGAGTTATCTCCCTTTTTCCAAAATGGCCGCCGAAATGCTCATTAAGCTATAAATAATGTTCTAGAGCAGCTAAGACAGTGATTTTGGTGTCTATGACCAGGTATTAGGAGTCCTACATTTCATGTCTGTCTTTACTTAAAACATTGAACACACCTTTTATGAAATTAATCATCAACATCGTCATCCTCGTCCGTGCTCTCAACATCATCTGATGAACGATTCTCGCAGTCTGACAGTTTTCACATATCAGTGCACTTAAGTCCATTTGCCAGACAGACACAATTTGGCAGTGTACACGTCCTTGAACATTTGCAGGCCAGTAGGGTCAAAATAGCCTCAGGTGCTGGCCGACCATCCATCGAATCCACTACCATTAATTCTTCAGCTACATCCATGTCAATTTTCCATCCTCTGCCAATGGGACTTGGTACACCTAGGTCTTGCTCAAGACATCTTCTCCATATTCCAGCCTGGTAGTTTGCCCTTTGTGCATGTTTGACTAAGCAGTCCCTGCAGGGTGGAAGCTGATGACTCTCTATCTCACCTTTCTTAACACAGAACAAGTGGTACCTGAGACTATTGACCTTGGTGAATGCTGCTTTGGGGCCATAGAGGAGACATGTGAAACACTCTAGTTTGTCCATCAGTTCTGAGGAGAGGTCCCATTCCTGGCCCAACTGTGTAAATGTGTTCCTGATTTCCCTGTTGTTGATCACGAATTGTAGAGCACTTGCCTTCCCTTTACCTGCGAAAGCACTGGTAGTGTCACATCCTGTGTATGCATGTATACCAATAACAGCTCTGCAGACTTCTATGCCGACAGTGGCAGCGACTTTCCTGATGTCAACTAATCTAGTTCTGGTTCTAGTTCCACATTTCTGGAATAACGGGGCTCCTATCTTGTCATGGAATGCCAAACACATGATAAAGACATCTGTATCCTCTGCACATATCACTACAGCCTGATATCCCTGTCTAGCAGCATGGACAGCATGGAAAAGTAGGCGCCCATCTGCTTCTTTCTGCTGGCACTGGAGATCTGGTACCTCTTTACTGCCCTGTGATGTGATTCTGTAGCATTTGTCATCTATAGTTGTATACAGAATCTTCTCATGTAGTTTCTCTCTGTACACTGGCTTCCTCCATTCACTGACAATGAGCCTAATCAGACTGGTTTTGTTAGTTATTCCTGTCAGGAAACTTCTCCATTGCCTCACGATCTGTGTGCTTGTGATACCCTGCAGCTGCTGTCCGGTCTCTTCACCTCGTGCCGATCTCTCACTGTTCTTGATAGAATTATTTCGATACGTGTCGAACACAACATCTATTCGGGTACTTTTTCTTCCTTCACACAATGCCATAGACAGTATTGTAGTGGCAATGTCTCCAAACGTAACTTGGTCACCCTTTACTCTTTGAACCAAGTTCATTCCATCGACCACAGAAGCCGGATTTGGTGGGAGTTGGTCTGCTACTGTCACATTCTTCTGCAAAGTTGTGGCTAAGGAAGCTTTGTTTGTTTTCCTGAGTAATCCGTCTGGGGTAGAGAGAGCCCACGGTAGTGGTCCCAGGGGGTGAGAGAGGATGTCCTCCATCTTGAGATTGCGCCTCTGTGCCATCACTATGATGCGACCAAACAGAGACCGGTCAGCTTTCAAGATTATGTCCTTCCCACTTGTTTTCAATACCTTCTTCTTACACATATTTGTGAATGTCTTCAGCTTGTTAGTTTTCATCGGATCGTGAAATGGTTTTGCTGGTGGGTCGTTCTCCAGTCTATCATTCTTGAAAGTAGCATAACTCTTCTCTCCAATATCACATGCCTTAATCAGATCAGAGGCAATGTCTCTGGGTGCCGATTTTGCAGTAGAAATGCTTATGAGGTCTTGCTTCTCTGAGAATGGGTTGGCCCAGGCTTGAATGAGGCTGAAGACTGCCGACACTGTTTCCTCATTTTTTTTATTCTTGGCTGCTGTAGATCAGCATGGTTGAGTTTTGATTGATTACCATGCACCATGTCTCTTAAGTGTTCAAGAAATTCACTGCGGTATTCTTCTGTTATGTAGTACCTTTTGATGGCTCCTGCTTTTAGGCTGAACCCTGACGTGCCTCCAGGAGTTTGAGTGTCCTTGTTAACCGTAACCTCAATTGTCTGATCCACAGGTATCCGCCCAAAGGGATTGTTGCTGGACCTCTGCACCGAGAACTGACCTTGCTGGAAGGCTCTGTGTACATCAGGATTTGTTTCCGGAAGATTTGTCATTTGAGCAAAGTATGCAGACAGGTACCTGGCATAGTTGACCTTATCGTAGGCAAAACACCATGGGATCAAAGTTCTAATGCCATTGATGTGCAAATCCCAGTTTCCCTCACGAGAAGCACGTAGAAGGCCAAGTATCACATGCTCTACCATGTCTATGTATGACATCCAAAATCCCGATAGCTCCCCATTGTTGTGGCGGAGGTGTTCCAGGAAGTCTCTCCACAGGATCATCAACTCTAGTAATTGTGGACTGTCGAGGAGATCACTGAAGTTCTGATGGTTGAGATCATCAGCTATGTCGTTCACTTTGTCTACACATGATTTGATCACAGCGCTCATCTCCTCTTTGCTGTCTACCCATAGTGTGAACTCTGCCCATGCCAGTCTCATCAAAGCTTCATAGATGTACTTGTGCACTCTGATAGCACGATTGTACTGTTTACCGTCAATTACCCCATTAATGGACCCCGTCGCAACTAGCCCGGCTTCTATGCATATGTCCTTCAACCAGCATCACAGAATCGCTTTCCTATGATACTCAGGGCATTCATGATTGTGTGGAAAGTTCCCATCCTCAAAAGTACATGGGAAAAATGCTGTTTGTGCTTCCAGGTAATTTCAACAGCTTTTGCATAGAGTGCTTGATCCATGACTACGACAATTGTGTCCAGATATAGTTCTTTTCTGATTAGATCTGACTGTTTGAGAATTTCATAAACTGTAGTCACCTCTGTAGCTGGTGCATTGATGGTGGGCAGGTACCCAACAACATCTTCTGAGATTGACTCTTGGTCTCTTGTTTTGATATTAAACCCAGTCCAACTTTGGATTGTCTGACAGTCGGAGTTTGTTTGTCTTGCAAGGACCCATGCCAGGTTCTTCTTACTGGCGACCTGAGCAGACTCTTGTGCTTCTTGGATGTGGCTCTCACTTGTTGGTAGAGGCTGTGGACCTACACGTGCACAGGCTAAATAGACTTCCAGCTCTTCCTGTTCAATGTTGACTGATCTTTGTTTCAGTTTGTCAATGCTTCGAAGTTCAGGCGTGGGTAAATGAGGTCCATAGACCTTAGTCTGGACCGCTATTCCGTTGACTCGATGTGACGTACCTTTTCCAGTAAGTGTCTCCTCCAGTCTTTCTATGTTATCCCATGCAAGATTTGTGAAGACATGGGGCTTGATGGAGACTGGTAGAACAGCTCTCTGGTTGAAGCCCATTGCTAACTTCTGCAGACACAGAGCGGTATCATTCTCTTCCAGCTGGTCATAAGACACCCCATGTCCAAACTTATTCGGTGTCCGAATGACCTCGGTGTTTCCAGTGAGTGCTTTTACCGCATAAGGAAGCAGGAAATGTTTTGGTGGTTTATACTGCCCACGTGTCACAGCGTATATTAATAAGCGAAATTAAATATTAATTATATTTATACATATATATATATATATATATATGTTAGTATAGCCAGGTAATAGATTCTCTTTTAAACAGACGAGGTTAAAGGCAACAGAAGTTTCAGCATTCAGTATTTTATTGTTACAGCTTTCAATATTTCTAACAATTTTCCTCTGGGGTTCAGAGATGAGGTACAACAGGTTAGCAAAATTCATGGTGGATCCAACGTTTCACAAGTAAACATCTTGCATCTTCAGGGAATGGGCAGGTAATGATTAGAATAAGGACAAAGCAACATATTTATACAAAATTCGAGGATCAAGAATAGGTAGGTGGGTGGAGCTACTGGGTGTGGGGTGGCTGTTCATTGGTGGAAGGCAGTCTATTCGCGAGACGGGCACTAAATCTTATCGGTGGTTGGTTGTTGGCTGTGGGTGGCTGTGATTGGTTGGTGTTGTCAGTAGTGTGCTGATCGCGGAAAGGTACGGGAGGGGGGCACAGGGCGAGAGGAACGAGGGCAGTATGCCTGTAGCGCTTGCCTGAAGGAAGAATTTGAAGGTCTTGTGTTTGGTTGTTGATGCTGGGGTTGAGCGTTTGGATATATAGAGCTTCTAAAATAGCTAGTCTTCTGGGGTCTGATTCTTTGTCGAGTATGGTAGTTTGTTGGTCTAGGTCGGCGCGAGTTAGGGCAAGATGGTGGGGAGCTTGATAGTGATCTTTTATAGCGCCAGATTGAAGGTGGAGGGTTATTCGACGGGAAAGGCGAGTCTGTGTCATTCCAACATAGGATAGGGGTCCACAGTCCCCAGAGGTGCAAATATGCTGGTATATCACATGATCGTCTTTCGGTTGGTTGGTGGAAATGGGGCGGTTACGGAGGACAAGGTTGGAGGTCTTAGGAGATTTGTAGTAAATAATGAGTTTTATTTTATTGTCAAGGTTGGTGGGGAGGACGTTTTTGTGAATTATTTCTTTCATAATGGATTCGTCTGTTGTGTGGTCGGAAGATATGTAGTTTCTGTAGAAAAATGTAATGTCATTGGCCGGGTTGGTGCTAGGGGGGTCTTGTTTGTACCATTTTTCTAGGTGGTGGTTGATGGCATTGGTGACGTCAGTGTTGGAATACCCATTGTTGACTAGGACCTGGGTGAGCCTTTCCAATTAATTGTGTGTGTCATTCCACACACAATGAATTGGAAAGGCTCACCCAGGTCCTAGTCAACAATGGGTATTCCAACACTGACGTCACCAATGCCATCAACCACCACCTAGAAAAATGGTACAAACAAGACCCCCCTAGCACCAACCCGGCCAATGACATTACATTTTTCTACAGAAACTACATATCTTCCGACCACACAACAGACGAATCCATTATGAAAGAAATAATTCACAAAAACGTCCTCCCCACCAACCCTGACAATAAAATAAAACTCATTATTTACTACAAATCTCCTAAGACCTCCAACCTTGTCCTCCGTAACCGCCCCATTTCCACCAACCAACCGAAAGACGATCATGTGATATACCAGCATATTTGCACCTCTGGGGACTGTGGACCCCTATCCTATGTTGGAATGACACAGACTCGCCTTTCCCGTCGACTAACCCTCCACCTTCAATCTGGCGCTATAAAAGATCACTATCAAGCCCCCCACCATCTTGCCCTAACTCGCGCCGACCTAGACAAACAAACTACCATACTCGACAAAGAATCAGACGCCAGAAGACTAGCTATTTTAGAAGCTCTATATATCCAAACGCTCAACCCCAGCATCAACAACCAAACACAAGACCTTCAAATTCTTCCTTCAGGCAAGCGCTACAGGCATACTGCCCTTGTTCCTCTCGCCCTGTGCCCCCCTCCCGTACCTTTCCGCGATCAGCACACTACTGACAACACCAACCAATCACAGCCACCCACAGCCAACAACCAACCACCGATAAGATTTAGTGCCCGTCTCGCGAATAGACTGCCTTCCACCAATGAACAGCCACCCCACACCCAGTAGCTCCGCCCACCTACCTATTCTTGATCCTCGAATTTTGTATAAATATGTTGCTTTGTCCTTATTCTAATCATTACCTGCCCATTCCCTGAAGATGCAAGATGTTTACTTGTGAAACGTTGGATCCACCATGAATTTTGCTAACCTGTTGTACCTCATCTCTGAACCCCAGAGGAAAATTGTTAGAAATATTGAAAGCTGTAACAATAAAATACTGAATGCTGAAACTTCTGTTGCCTTTAACCTCGTCTGTTTAAAAGAGAATATATATATATATATATATATATATATATATATATATATATACATATATATATATATATAGACATACATACATATAGCCGATCAGCCTGGTCATAGAAACCAAAATCAGTGTCCTAGCTGCTCTAGAATATGATAT
Source organism: Paralithodes platypus (assembly GCA_032716605.1). Classification (NCBI taxonomy): domain Eukaryota; kingdom Metazoa; phylum Arthropoda; class Malacostraca; order Decapoda; family Lithodidae; genus Paralithodes; species Paralithodes platypus. Next base: position 42,088,217 of record CM064519.1, read on the forward strand.
ATAGCGTAATGAGCATGTTGGCGGCCATTTTGGAAAAAGGGGGCTAACACCCATAAAGCTGCCACTGCCACAATGCTATCACATATTTTCTAACTCTAGGGGTCTACACCTTCACAAAAAACACTATTAGCATTCTCCCCCCGATTTGATACCGAGCAACCCCCCAGGCTGATCGATTATAGTGACTCCCAGTGAATTATCTTTGCCCATAGTGTGGTGATAGTGTTAACGCTTTCTTAAAATGGCTGGTGTTGACGAGATTGCTACCTCCTCTCATATTCTCCAGCTTTGTCTTGCTTTGCAAGAAAGGATGGATAATGTGGAGAGAGAGGTGCAGTCTCTCAAAGACGAGAATTTAGCCTTAAATCTAACTTTGTCTGACAAGAAAAGTGAAGATAGTGCAACTGCTGTTAGGGATCGTGATGCTCCCTGGACAGTTGTTCCAACAAGTGCAACAACCTGCAAATTTCTACGGCAGCCAGATGCCCTCAGCAACAAGTTCATCACCTTAGATGACGAATGTGATGGTGAGGCTGCGAGTGCTTCCTTCGGCGAGGAAACCAGGAGAAAGGTAAGTAAGTTGCCTCCAAACACAGGGAATGCTGTGACTGCTGCCCCCCCAGGAGTACCTTCAACTGCTGCCCCAGGAGTTCCTGCCGCTGCCGCAGCTGCTACCAAGTCATCGACAAGGAGAGGCAAGTCCTTCTCAATTGTTGGGGACTCCATGGTCAGACACTTAGCTAGGTCCACCTGTACTGATATTAGGAAGTTTGTCTGTTTGCCTGGTGCCGGGGTTGGGAAGGTGTTAGAGGAAATTGATTACATCATGAAAGATATTGGAGATAGCCCCATTAACTGTCTCAGTACAGGGAGCAATGATGTTGGTAAAGGTAGGACGGAAGTACTGCTTCGGCAGTACAGGGAGGTGTTAGATAAAGTTAGGAGGAAGGGAGGCATACCTGTAATACACAGTATCTTGACACGGAGGTCACGGGGTCAGCAAGGAATGGTCATCTAGGGCAATTGGTATCAATTGTCGGCTGGAAAAATACTGCAATGCAAATGCAATACCATTGCTTGATAACTGGACCCGTTTCTATGGTAAAAATCATTTGTACGCACAGGACGGGGTTCATCTTTCTCGGCTAGGGGTGGCAAATTTAGCTAGGTCAATAGATAGGATTGTCGCGGGGTTTCGCTGAAAATAAAGCCTGAGAATATGAGTAAGAATAATTGTCTAGATAGGGTAAATTGCCGTACTGGTACATCAGATAGGAATAGAAAATATCAGTCACAGGATTTTAATTGTACTGCTAGTAGAAATATTTAAGGTGTAACAGAAAATGGGAATTCAGTTAGAAATAAAGGTAAATCCGATACCAGTAAAATAAATTAATTGCGATTATATTATACAAACTGTAGGAGTTTATGTAACAAAATGGATGAACTTAGAGCACTTGATAGCAACGAAAATATAGACATTATAGCACTGACTGAAACATGGATTAATACAGAATCAAGACATATTTTTTAGCAGAATTCCATATACCAGGATATAGTTTGTTTAAACGCGACCGAACAAGTAGGAGGGGCGGCGGAATAGCAGTGTTTGTCAGGAGTTCTTTAAAAAGCTGTATTAAATCAGGTATTAGACTAAATACTGATAACGAAAGTGTTTGGGTAGAGGTTAGCGAAGGTAGTGAGACCATAATTATTGGAGTTATTTATAGACCACCAAATATGAGTAGAAACGAAGGTACAGTTTTATGGCAGGAAGTGAAAATAGCATCAAGGTTTAGCAATGTGTGTATTATGGGGGATTTTAATTTTCCGAATATTGATTGGCAGCATCAAATCGGCGACTCAGATTCAAAAGGGTTTATTGAGGCGGTACAGGATAGTTTTTTATTTCAATTAATAGACTCGCCTACTAGAGGTAATAATATCCTCGATTTAGTTCTCAGTAATAATGAACAAATGATAAATAATGTAGAGATAGGAGACCAACTAGGAAATAGTGATCATACATCAATTTATTTTAATATACAATGGACAGGAAAGGCTAAAGAGAATACGACACTTATCCCAGATTTCAGAAAAGCCAATTATGGTGGATTAAGAAGAGCCTTAAGAGTCGATTCTATGGTTAAACTATTAAGTGGCCCCAGTGGGCCTTGTATGGGCCGATCGGCTTTTTGCAGACTCCCATTTTCTTATGTTCTTATGTTCTTATAATTATATATTTTTTTTTTCTTATTTTTGAAATGTGACCTCATCAAATAATTAATATATATATATATGAATAGCAAATGCCACACTATTTGTTTTTATGAAATAGAAGATTCCTTTTATTAAAAAAAAAAAAAAAAAAATTGAGCTACTGTCTATGCTGCCAGGAAACGAATCTACGGCAAAGCTGGGGAAAATAGAGTTTATTTGTGCGCGACTGCCTGACACAAAGGACCGTTTATTTGGTTTACATCCAGCGGAGGTTGACGTCCAGCAGCTTGCGGGGTATCAGACTCAAGACGACACTATCAATCCTCAGGCCGTTTTTCTTCCACACATTGGGGAAATTTGAGCGGTTTTTATATACTTAATGAGTTTTCGGGAATGGACACTCGACGGAGGGAGAATAATTTGTTATTCTCTCTCTTTCCTTATACATATCTCTTTCTCTCTCTCTCTCTCTCTCTCTCTCTCTCTCTATATATATATATATATATATATACAGTATATATATACAGTATATATCTATCTATCTATCTATCTATATGCTCAGGCCCAATCCCCATTTTGGGGGTAGCCGATATATATATATATATATATATATATATATATATATATATATATATATATATATATATATATATATATATATATATATATATATATATATATACCGGTATATATATATTTTTTTTGTTCTATGCGAGTGAGGGAGGCAAAAGGCAGAACTGCCTATAACGAGTGCCTCCCCCAAAGTTGAAGGAGTGACAGGGCCAAACTCAAGGGACGTTCGAGCCAAAATGCCTGGACACACGGAGTTTGAAGTAATTTAAGTCATAGGAAGAGGGAAAGACTGATTCTGGGAGAGAGTTCCAGAGCTCAGCTGTTGAATAGAAGAAAGTCTGAGAGTATATATATATATATATATATATATATATATATATATATATATATATATATATATATATATATATATATATATATACATACGGAATATATATATATATATATATATATATATATATATATATATATATATATATATATATATATATATATATATATATATATATATATATATATATACTGTACATACCTAGGAGCAGGCTGTAGGCACCAGCCGAACAGGTCAGTACTCCTGGGGAGTGCTATAGGTGGGTGTTAACAAAAACTGGTACTCCTGTTTCACCTCCTGGCCTCCCTAGCTGATCCTTTCCGTGCCTCAGCAAAACAGAGGGCAAACCCAGTTTGCCTTCCTAAATACCTTCTCTTTCTTTCAATACACTACATTGCAAACTATTATGCTGGAATATATCTGGTCTTAGTGGGATTTTATCAGCGGGAAGAAGTACAAGTAAGTGGTATACAACTACGAATAAACACAAGAAATTCAAGTTATACTAAAATTAATGTAAAACACTTTTTTTATTCACAGGAAGGAATAACACAAGGAAAATACATACAACATCAATTAATAATATACAGTACAAGCAACACAATAACATAAGTGGGTAGTGAGATACAACTGGAGTCTACACGTGGTCTGGGGCAATGCCTGATCAAGTTTACTCTAACACGTGGCAAACCTAATTTATGGAAAGACTGCAACACATGGACTAATATATTATTTATACACCTATGGTTATTTACTGAATAATAACCCGGATAGATTACTACAAAGGGAAATGGTAATTTGTGTATTACATTGATTTACTATTAATCTTTTGGATCACATCACACTACTTCGATATTCACGCACTCTCGTTCTCTCCTGTTTTCTCTTTCGTCCCGACTTTGGCTACATTCTCTCTGTTTAATACAGTCTATCCTTCGAGACACACTTTTTTTTTCTCCGGAATAATTATCATGCACGAGTACAAATTTATGTTTCTCGGGTGTAGGAATGAAGTTAACTAACTATATTATACTCTCAATGACGTCGGCAGAGAAATAGTCCGATCATGTTACGCATAGTATAATTTATACTATGTCTAGGCAAGGATAGGGGATGTGTTGTGTTACCTGAAGGGTCTTTTTTCGTTTAGCAAAATAGGGACTACAAAAAGAGAAAACAATTATACTGATACAAACACGATAGATTTTCCTGGTGGCGAGGGCGTGGAAACAGAACTTCTGGTATCTAGGCGAGGGGGGGTGGTTTCACAGACAGGCTTCTTTCTGCGTGCAAGGGCCATGGTTTTTCTTTCTTCTTTGTGCTGGGATTTGAAGGGGGAAGGCAACGGACTGCAATGATCAATCCCAGGGAGGTATTGAACCACTCCTAACAGCAGGCAGTGTAGAGGTAAATCTCAGGAACAAATGGCTGCCCGGTTGCACAAGTCATTATTCTAGCCTCAAGCATAGAATTATCCCTAGTATCAAACTTAGGAGGGGACCTAGTATCAAACTTAGGAGGGGATTCAGTCGAGTGACCTCAAGAGCTAGTTTCGTGCCTAGCGTGGGAGACGGGACTTCTCTCACTTTTTCTGCCATAGTCATGACTCTTCTTGGTAGGTTGGGATCTTCTCCTAGGGCAGCAAGGACATTGATGGCTTCCCTTTTTCTCTGATAGTTCTCATGAAAGAGCACCTAGGTATTAATAGGGGTCTGCCCGGCATCCTCCTAGTCGGAATGCTCCCTAGGTAAGAGTTGTGGGTGGTTGACATGACCTTTCTCGCTCCCGCTCTTGCTGCTATTATTCGGGGTGGCTGCTGTTGTTGTTGTTTTTGTTCTAGGGTTTTTTTCTACTGCTGCTATTCTAACTACAGTTGCTCTTCAAAATTCCGTAAACACAAGCAAAATCACACAAATGCCCCAGAAATGCCCCCATTACTTTGGCCCCTGGCAATGACCCAACACAATGCTCTGGACCACTACCTTCTACTCTTACTATCAATTTCTGCAACATTTGTGGCCCTTCCTCTAACTTCTACTCTGTCAACCACTTCCACTCTGCCAACCCTAACCGAAACCCAGATGTCTGGGACTACTGGCAGCAATTAACCCTTCTCTGTATCCTCTTACTATCTCTATCCTCAATTCAAAACCAAAGGTGGATATGTGTACGTATGTAACAATGTTACTGGTTCTTGTGTTCCAAACTTACCTCTTCTGAATTCTCAACTCTCTGGCTTAAGCTATCTTGTCACTCTCTCACTAAATATATCTGTGCTGTTTGTCTCCTCTAATTTTACTGACTATCTGAAATTCTTTAATTATCTTACTTCTAAAGTGGAACACATTCTATCCATCTCTCCCTTCTCTAAAATCTCTATCTTAAGGAATTTCAATGTTCACAAACACCAATGGCTCTCCTCTCACTTCACTGACCAACTTGGTGAACAAGGCTAAATCTATATTATCCTAAAGGTGGTATCCCACTGTGCAACTTTTCGATGGCGAACGCCCTGCGACAGTTTATTTTTTCTATGTCCGTTAATTCGCGGCGACATGGGTTTTTCAGAAGCGAATGAAGCCGAAAAAGGCGAATTTCGTCGATTGCAGTGCGACAGAAGTACGGTCACAATGCGATTGTGGCTACTATTTAGGTGATAATGACGAATGATGTGCGACAATTGATGGCGAATCAGGTCGAATGTGGCGATCAATGATGGTGAGAGTAGCGATTGCAGGGGCGATTGTCCTTCGAATGTTGGACGATGTGATACGAAACACCGCGGAGGTTGTGCGAATATGGCGAATGCCATGTGTGTGTGTGTGTGTGTTTGCATGTTGTAGTGTGTGTATTTGTGTGTGAAAAGGCGAAATATGGAAAAGCTGGACATTCTGTGTGTGTGTGTGTGTGTTGTAGAGTGTGTGTGCATGTATGCGTGCTGTAGTGAGTGTGTGTGTGTGTGTGTGGAAAAGGCGAAATGTGGAAAAGCTGGAAATTCTGTGTGTGTGTGTGTGTGTGTGTGTGTGTGTGTGTATCTATGGATCAATGTGTACAAGCCTTATCCCGGAATATCTGTAATAGACCTTATTATGTAAACGAGATTGTGAACTTCGAATGTTAATATAAACACAAATTAATGTTCTCTATGGTACTGTTAATTGTTCAGAATAGTCCGTCAGCGTATCGTTGTTGTTCTCTCTCAGAGAACAACAATGATACGCTGACGGACTATTCTGAACAATTAACAGTACCATAGAGAACATTAATTTGTGTTTATATTAACATTCGAAGTTCACAATCTCGTTTACATAATAAGGTCTATTACAAATACATATGCCGTCGAATCAAAATGTATATATAATTGTCTGGATATGTCTGAGTGTCTGTGCATCTATGGAATAGGTGTATTCCCACTCAAGATACAATTAGGGATTTATTTGTCCTTGCAATTATAAGACTATTGTATTCAGATTAGGAAGTGTATACAATTATGGAGGTCAGAGGGTTAATTGAGATACTCTTTACCCTTCTAGTTACCACATATCATTCCTAAGCTGGATAACATCGTCTAAAGGTAGTCAGAATATACTGTCAAAATGCGTCCTAATCTTCAAAGGGTTAAGTAGAAGTAACTATTAAATTAACACTTTCACTATTATGATGGTTTGTTTCCTCTAATTCGAGTTATAATTTGTCGATTTAAGGAGAGATTTCCACTTGAAGGAATATATTCTAAACCCCTTTCTCCGTCATGTTTAGCACCATTCCTTTTGAAATGTTAAGACGATCGCCCAATTCGAACGTTCCCTTAAATACAGCTTAGACAGGGCCTTTTGAAATAACTATGCCTCATATATACACTCGACATAGCCACAGAACAATAACACACACAACACGTGTTTTGGTAATGGTTCCGGTACACTGAATTTTAATTTGAACTTATAACTCGTGTTGTATAAGTTTATTATAAAATATTATGAAGAATTATGGTAAGTATACATAACCTACTGTTATGTAACTATATAGTACTTATGATTAAATTATCGTATTTCGGCGATTTTGGTCATTCGGAAAATCAGCTGACGAATCTCGGCGCTCCAAATTCACTTGCATTGAAATTATATTCTTTGTACAAGACCACCCATGCTTTTGGAGGGTTTATTTAAGGCTTAGGAATGTTTCTTTATACGCCGGTATATACGGTATACTCGGTTTCATTTCATCTGACGGTATTGAATCCCTAATTTCTCGATACTTTAAGGAAAAATATGAAACCAAGTCTCTTCATCATAATTATTAAGTCCAAGTTTATATAATTAGCACCACATTTCACTATAAAATCTTCGAAATAACTGAGAAATCCTGATGGGAACTTTGCATTTTTTTACCGTCAGTTGAAAAGAAACAGAGTATAGTGAGAGACACATCAACAGTCATATAAAAATCCACCTATTGCCTCATTTCGCCACATATCGCATGTCATTCGTATGGCATTGGCAATAATTCATCGACACATTCGCTGCATTCGAGCTACTGTCGGTAGGGTTATCGCCCTATTCGCTCAAAAACAGCGTTGCCAATAATTGGAATTTGCAAATTGGCGAATCAGGGCGAATCAGACGACAATGGTACGAATTGTACGACTCTCGTGCGAGCCAAGACGAATGACATGAGACAATAGAGCGGCTATCCCACTGTGCGAACTTTCGACGGCGAACGACGTGCGACTGTGTTTTTTTTCTATGTCCGTTAATTCGTGGCGAATTACTTAACTCGTGTTATAAAAGTTTATTATGAAATATTATGAATAAATAATTAGGTAAGTATACATAACCTACTGTTATGTATATAGTACTTATGATTAAATTATCGTCCAAGTTTATATAATTAGCACCACATTTCAATACAAAATCTTAAATATAACCGAGAAATCCTGATGGGAACTTTGCATTTTTTTACCTTCAGTTGAAAAGAAACTGAGTATAGTGAGAGACACATCAACAATCACATAAAAACCCACCTATCGCCTAAGTTCGCCACATATCGCATGTCATTCGTATGGCATTGGTAATAATTCGTCGACACATTCGCTGCATTCGAGCTACTGTCGTAGGGTTATCGCCCTATTCGCTCAAAAAGCATCGTTGTCAATAATTGGAATTTGCAAATTGGCGAATCAGGGCGAATCAGACAACAATGGTACGAATTGTGCGACTCGTGCAAGCCAAGGCGAATGCCGTGCGACAATAAGACGACATTGGCCAACATTTTGAATTCGCCACCGTTTTTTAAGCATGCTAAAAAATAACGGCGATTCTTGGTGAATATTGGCGAACATGGGCGAAGCTACGACGAATGCTGTGCGCTTTTCACGACATTTGGAGAATACTCAAGCGAAAATGGGGAACTTTGGAACATAGACAAAAAACACAGTCGCAGGGCATTCGCCATCGAAAATTCGCGCAGTGGGATAGCTGCTTAGGGCGATTTTTGCCAAAATTTTAAGTTCGCCGCCTTTTTTCTAATATGCTCAAAATAACGATGATCCTGGGTGAATCTGGGCGAACAGGGGCGAGGCTAGGGCGACTGCTGTGCGATTTCCGCGAATGTTGGAGAATATTCGAGTGAATATGGGGCTTTGAAACAGACAAACAAATCCTGTCGCCGCCTGTCGCAGGGCACTCGCCATCGAAGAGTCGCACAGTGGAATACCGCTTTAAATGACCTAGAGCATTTAGTTCTGCTCCCCACCCGTATCCTGGACCGCCCTGGAGATCGGCCCAACATTCTTGACCTACTTATAACCTTTAATCCTTCCACTTACACTGCAAATTAGCTCTCTCCGTTCGGCTCCTCTTATCACAACCTTATCTCTGTTACCTGTCCTATCTCTCCAGTAGGGCCTTCTGACCCTCCCAGCCGACGGCATTTGTGGCATTTTGACGCTGCCGATTTGAGGGTTTGTCAGCAATACTTCTTAAATTTTTCATGGAAATATTTTCACTTCTGTGACCGGAGACCCTCGGAGTGCACTAAACTAGGTAATCCTCTCTGGCATTGAGGCATACATTCCATTTTCTTTCTCTCAGTCTAATGCAAAAATCTTTGTTTATTTATGCTTGTTATACTGCTATACTTATACTGCTTGTATTACAGTGTGCGAAAAACGGAATCTGAAGGTAAATACGAGGGGAAAAAAAGCAAGATTATGGTCTTTGAAAGGGGGGCAGCCACAAAGTGTGAGGTGAGGTTGAACGGTCAGGCTATGCAGAATGTCAGCTCATTTAAATATCTGGGCAGTTGGCTGAGTAAAGATGGGAGTATGGATGAATAAGTGCGGGAGAGGGTGCAACAGGGGAAGAGGGTTGTAGGAACGCTGAAAGCAGTAACAAGAAATAGGGTGGTCAGCATGGAGGTAAAGAAGTCCTTGCATAACAGTGTGGTAACCCCGACATTGACCTACGGAAGCGAAGCATGGACGTTGGTGGAGAGACTCAGACCAAGAGTGAGAGGGGTGGAAATGAGTTACTTGAGAAGTGTGTGCAGAGTTACATGGAGGGATAGACAGATGAATGAGAAAGTAAGAGAGAGGTGTGGTGTGGATGTAGATGTGCTGGAAAATGTGAAAAGGAACACCTTGAGATGGTTTGGCCATATGGAACGTATGGGAAGCGAGAGAATGACTAGGAGGCTGTACGAGAGTGAGGTGGAAGGACATAGAGGGAGAGGTAAACCGAGAGAGAGGTGGAAGGATGGAGTGAAGAAGTATATGAGTTAAGGCGGTGCTGGATGGGAGGAGGAGCATCGACTGACCGGGGACAGAGGTGCATGGGGGCGTTTCGTTCATGGCAACCCTTTCGGGGATCACTGCATCTGGCAATAGATAGAAAGATAGATACTGCTGTCCACAATAAGGATGAGGCAGGCAAACGGTACCATCGCCTTAAAACTCAAGAATCTCATTCTTCTATGTTTCTGCCAGGAATCAATCCTAATCTGTTCTTCGACTAGCCAAAATCTCTCATAAATAAAAGATGTTCTGAAGTTTCCAACTCTAGCTTTTCCCAAGCTTTCTGACATCTAGCCAAAAACCTCTCCAGCAATTTGACTTCCTTGTCTTTCCCTTCTCTTTTCCACTCTACCGGCACCACGTCATGTCTTCGTTTGACAAAGCTAAACTCATCGTTGAAACCTTCGCCCAAAACTCCACCTTGGATGATTCTGGTGTTATTCCTCCCTCTCCACCCCCTCTAACTTACTTTTTTCTGTTTTTCTATGTGTAAGAAGGAGACAAAAGGCAGATTGCCTGTAATGAGTGTCTCCCTCAAAGCCAAAAGAGTGACAGAACCAAATTCAAGGTACGTTGGGGTCAAAATGCTTGGACACACAAAGTTTAAAGCAGTCTATGTCATAGGATGAAGGAAAGATTGATTGAGGGAGAGAGTTCCAGAGTTGGCTTGTTGAGTAGAATATTGAACACATTTGACAATTACTGGGTTGGAGAGCTGAACAGAATAGGAGTGGGACTGTGTTGAAAGGTGGGTGCCTCGCACTTACCGCATGGGATGGGGTATGCACTGAGAGAGCTCTGAAAAACATTATATTGTTAGAATAGCGATAGAAGAGTGAAAGCGATGCATTGTGGCAAGTTGATGAGGTAAAATGATTTTGACTCTACTCATTCGAGAAGTGCGGCATGGATGGAACCTCCCCACACATGCGAACAATACTCGATACATGGGTGCAATGTGCCCATGTAAAGAGCAAGAAGTTTTACAGGAGTGCAAAGCCCACAGAAATGGTTGATCACACCTAACTTCTGGGAAGCTGTTTTAGCAAAAGTAGTAATAGGATCTTTACAAAAAAACTTCAGAAGAAGTAAGGGATAGTCGTGTGGAAGAATGTGACGGGTAGATAGATGGAGAAATTGGGTTTTGGAAGGTAGCAAGATTTTCTCTCCCTCATTCGGAAATAGTTGATAGATCAGAAGATAGGCATGCTATGGCCTGATCACGTATCGGAGTAATTTTGTTCTGGGTCGTTGTGGAAAACTAGTTGAATAGTGTATGGTAGAGTCGTCAGCATATAGTCCGGGAAAAATAGGAAAATACCCTCAACAAAATTCAATAGTAATCATTCCAGGTTTAATCAACTCAAAATTAGGGTTGAAATAACATATTAAAAGTTTACTGGAATCAAAGTATGGGAACATGGTCTAATTTGCATAAATCCAAAATGGCCACCACAGGAGCACTTCCAGTGCACCTAAACTACTTTTGGTGATGGTAAAGGACTTTTGTTGTTGATATGGGGTATGGAACTCAGCAGAACAGGCTAGACACAGCCACAGTGATGTAGTGTGGTATTGATAGTTAACAGTTAACTTAAAATTAAACATTATGTAAAACAAAATAGTCGAATTATAGTGCGGTATCAATAATTAAAACCGGACATTGTCAACAAGATCTTGATAGTCAACAAAATCCTGCCTATTGGGTCTTCTCATGTCCTTTCACATGCTACCTACTATTCACAAATATAATAATGGAATAAATGTGTTAACTTCATGCATATAATCATGGTTATATTTTCACCATGTCCACATAAATATGGGTTATAACCGGTTCAGATGTGACAGTAAATATAGTTCTTGTGCAATATTTTAATATGTTAATGGTAATCATGTAATTTGAAATTTTGTTTGCTTCTTCATGCTTACTTCATGTTCCAGTAATGTTCAAAGAATTAATGATTCTATGATTGCCATATCCTAGTTAAGGCATCGTAGTGATATTGACTTTCTTTTTCCAGGATGAACCATGATGGATGAAGAGGAAACTTGCGTTGTGTGCCAGAAACCCATATCATTTAGTGAACCAAGTCCTCAACTAACTGAAAAGGGTTGTGCGGGCATCAACAGAGCAAGTGATGGTAGACAGAGTGACCTTCGTGCAGTTCCCGGACAGAAGGTTCACCAGAAGTGTCGCCAAGTGTTCACAAACCCTCGATATATAAAACAATCCAATCGTAAAAGACTTGGTGATAATCCTTCTACCAGTGAAAAGCCATCTTTGAGATCATCTGTTGGTGCTTTTGATTATGGAACCCAGTGCATATTTTGTGGACAAGGAGATCCTCGACAAGGCAGGAATCCAGATTACAAACTCATACCAGTGAGGACATTAGATTTCCAGCAGAGTATTCAAGAGTCATGCATGAAACGTAATGACGAGTGGGGAAACTTGGTTTATGGCAGAATTAAATATGTCAACGACTTACATGCTGCCGATGCTGTATACCACAAAACTTGCAGCAATAACTTTAGAACTGGCAGGGATGTTCCTCAGAAATTTCTTCAACATGATGATGGTACATCTAAGAAACGCATGAAGCGAGGGAGACCACCTGATGTCTTGCAGGTTGAAGTCTTTATGAATGTAATGCATGACCTGGAATGCAATGATGATGAACAGACAACTATCAATGATCTCGTCGACAAAATGGCCGAGTTCCTTTCAGACTCTGATGTTCCGCCATACAGTCATACCTACATGAAAGAACCCAAATACAGAAGAAATTTGGGGACAAGGTTATAATTACAAACATCAACGGTAAGAAAAATGTCGTCACAGTTTGGAAAAATGCAACAAGTATCCTGCAGGAGTTTCATTCTCAGCCAAAGACAACGAACACTCAGCAAGAAAAAGAGCGAATTCTTTCAACTGCTGCAACACTCTTGAAAAACGACATAAAAATGATTCAACAGCAGTCTGATATGTATCCCACTTGTGCTGAAATGAACTCTGTAGAAGAGGCTTGTGAATTTTTACCCAAATCCCTTCAGTGTTTTCTGGGTGAACTTTTCACTGGTGTTGACAGCAAAATGAAGGTAGCATCAATTGGACAGGCAATGGTGCAGGCCCCTCGGCGTTGTGGTTTACTAGCCCCTTTTTCAGCTTGGACTTGGCATTCAGCTGCACCATCATTTTGGCTCAAAATACCTAATAAATACACTCCACAAACTTGGCTTCACATGCAGCTACAAGGAAGTCTCCAGGTTTGAACGCAGTGCAGCTGTCAGTGAAGGCACAAAGATTTCAGACACAACTAACAACTTTGTGCTATACATTGTAGACAACGTTGACCACAATCTGCGAACCATTGATGGACACAACACTTTTCATGGGATGGGTATAATGGCCACTGTGACACCTGCTATACCCAGGTCAACATCAGTCCCACGCGTTGAAGTTACCAACGAAGTTATTTCTTCCATTGGTCGAATCAACATCCATCACTTTGTGTCAGTGGCTGAAGATCATTGTCCAATGAAGTATGACAAGTTAGTAGAGTATGACACAGAGTACCTGACTAGGATTGACCTACTTTGAGAAATATCACTAAGCATCAAATCACAAAGGACTGCATGGTCTGGTATGATGCAGATGATCAACAATGTAGGCATCCATCCAGGCAAGTCTTCCATGGTATTCTTGCCCATGCTAGACATTGAGCCTGGTGACAGAACCTGCATATATTCTACCATGATGTATGTGAGTGAACAAGCTGCACGTTATGGTGCTACTCCAGTACTCACATTTGATCAACCGTTATGGTTCAAAGCTCGTGTAATACAAGAGAAAAGTGCAGAAGCCAGCATTATCAGGTCTGTCGTGTTGCGCCTTGGAGGGTTTCATACTCAGATGAGCTATCTTGGAGCAATTGGCCACATAATGTCTGGTTCTGGGCTTCAGGAACTTATGGAAGTTGTCTATGCTGGTGATGCAGTGTCACACATCCTCAGTGGCAAGGCAATTGCAAGAGCCATCCGAGGGCATTTTATAGTTTGTGCTGCCCTCCACATACTCCTAGTAGCAAAGGTCTTTGAATTTGAGTTGCCAAAGACAATACAAGATGTGGATATCCTAGATGGTGATCAGACATGCACAGCTACTGATGAATGTGGAACCAGTGCAGATGAAGGAGATCAAACTCTTCCAGATATCCTGAAAGATGTCCAACACATCTATGATGACCTCATGAGTGGCAATATGACTGTGGAAGACGTAGAAAAGTCCCCTACAATGGAACAGATTGGTGAACAGCTTGACCTTGCCAAAGATGAATTGAAGAAATCACGTACCTCCAAGCTTTGGCTCCAATATCTAGAGATGATAACTATTCTCCAAGTATTCATAAGGGCTGAACGAACAGGAAATTGGAAGATGCATCTTACCGTGATGAAAAAAATGTTGCCCTTCCTTGCAGCTTCTGGTCACAACCATTACACCAAATCACTCCATCTATATCTGCAAAACATGGATCAACTGGAGGAGAAACACCCTGAAGTGTATTGACATTTCTTGCAAGGATATCACATGATCAGGAGATCAGACAGGTTCTGGGGAGGACTTTCAACTGATCTCATAATTGACCAGGTCCTAATGCGCTCCTTGAAGACGACAGGTGACCTGACTCGTGGGGGAGGCATGGGTGAGACCCAGCATCTCATGTGGCTACTCTCAAGCGGCGTAACATCTGAGATGAACTTAGCAATGCAAGAATTGTCTGGAGTCAGCTATGAAACCAGCGAACAACACAAGGACACATCTGCAACCAGAATGGCAAAAGATTCGTCAGACATTCACAAAATGGTTGCCTTCTTGTCTTCAAGGAATCCATTCACCGACAATCTTGAACTATACAACCTGGTTACTGGAGTCACTGCAGATGAATCTGTCAATGTTGATCAAGCATCAGAAGTTGGCACGAAAGTTCTTCAGAACATGATTGGTAAAACCGTTGAACAACATACATTAAAAAAGAAGGAACAAGTGATCCCTCCTAGTAACAGCAATGCAGTGAAAATCAAAGGAGATGTCATCAACATCGATCCACAGCTCCTATTCCAAAGACTATTAACTGCAGGCACCCGGAACGACAATCTTTCTGAAGTGTTTGAATACGAGTTGTGCAGTTATCCACCTGCACTCTTTGAGAACGGGAGAACCCCAAGACTCGCAACTAAGTCTTCATTGGATGATGCCCTGTGGAAGTTAATGCCCCCTGACTTACCGACTCCTTCAGGTGATGTAAAATATTTACTGAATGGTGGTGCATTGCTCCATAGAATAAGCTGGAATCGGGGTGCTACGTATGCCGAAATATGCCAAGCCTGCACAAAGTATGTCACATCGCATTACGGAAGAGCCGTGATTGTCTTTGATGGATATCCTGAGGGACCATCAACCAAAGATGTTACTCACCAGCGAAGAGGGATGATCCATGCTAGCACTACTGTACACGTGTCTGATGTCATGTTGTTCCAGGGAAAAAGAGATGACTTCCTCGCAAATGCTGTCAACAAACAGAAGTTCATCCCCCTATTGGCTGATCAATTAAGTCAGGCAGGATGTCGTATTGAACATGCTAAGGCAGACTCTGATATGCTGATTGTGCAGACTGCCATTGCTGTTGCTACCAGGAATCCCACAAAACTCACAGTTGTGGTAGCAGACGTCACAGACATCCTCATTCTTTTGTGCTGGCATTGTACACCATCAACACCAGGTGTATATTTAAGGCCAGAAGCTCGTTCCGGTACCAAGAAAGCCCCAAGATGCTGTAATATTGCAGTGATGCGAACAGCTCTTGCTTCAGAGGTTTGTGACAATATTCTGTTTGTGCATGCCATGCTGGGTTGTGACACTACATCTTCCCTATAAGGCATTGGAATGAAAGCAGGCCTGAAATTGATCAGCACAAATAAGCTATTCCTGGAGCAAGCACACATGTTCTCTAACCAGACCTCAACACCCGCAAATGTGGTTACTGCTGGTGAAAAGGCACTAGTTGAAATCTACAAAGGCCATCCTGATGACACACTGAACTTCCTCCGATTCCAACGTTTCCACCAGAAAGTAGGCAGCAGCACATCTCCTGTGCAACCCGAAGTATTGCCACCTTCATCATCTGCAGCAAAATACCACAGTTTTCGTGTCTATCTTCAAGTTCAAGAATGGATGGGTAGAACAGATATGTCACCAGAAGAATGGGCTTGGTACAAGCAAGGCAATAACTTTCTGCCTATCCTGATGGATAGGCCTGCAGCTCCTACAGCTTTGCTCAAGGTAGTCAGATGCAAATGTAAGTCAGGTTGTAGTACCAGGCAGTGTACATGCCGCAAGAATGGACTGGACTGTTCCACTGGCTGTGGGCATTGCCGAGGTCTCTGTACAAATATCTCACAGGTGGACGATGACGATGTAATAAATTAATGAGCAGCGTTTGATGATTGTTACTTTAGTCATTTTTGTGCAAACACAAACTGTCAAGTATTATTTCACAGTATTGTTTGCAAAATATAGCATTAATTGTTCACGTTGTACCTGCTATAATTATACAGAGTACATGCAGTGCTTACTTTTACATACGATTTACATTTGCTGTTCTTGACGTAAACTACACTCATTTGTATTGCACATTTTATTTTGTAGTGTTTCATCAGGTTGTTTTACTAGATTCTAGAATATTATTATAACAGACTTAATCATTGTCTGGATGTACATATCGATGGAGAATGTACATTGCTTGCTACAATAGTACTTATCATCAACATAACAAATATGTCAGGGAATTGTCTTTTGAAATTAACATGTTCAATATCTGATTCGTACTTTAAATTGCAATACAATTACAATGAAATTTCGATTTCTGGCACCCATCTTGAATATATGCAAATTAGACAGTGTTCCCATACTTTTATTCGAGTAAACTTTTGATATGTTATTCTAGACATATATCTGTGTTGAATAATGTTGCTTTCATTAGTATTGCAATATGTTGATGGTTGACCCCTTTTTTGGCCTAATTTCCCCGGACTAATATGAGTGGATAGGACTAGAGGTACAAATGAGAAAACCATTAATGAATATTAGAAAGAGAACTGAAGACAGGATAAAAACCTGAGGAGTTGATAAGTTGAGGAAGTGAGCAATGGCCATCCACAACCACAGCTACGAAACGGCTTCTAAAGGAAGTTAGAGATAAATTATAAAGTACTGATGGAGGGATAGGAACAGAGGGAAAGTATTATAGAAATTACAGATTTGGGCCAGACTCTATCGAAGGCTTTCGATATGCCTAGCACAATAGGAAAGGTTTTACCACAGTCACAAAAGGAGGATACTAAGAGTTAGTAAGATAAGAAAGAAGATTACAAGTAAAGCAGTTCTTAAGGAAAGCATACAGTCGATATGCAAGTAGATTAATGCTTAAAACAATTTGAATTAAGACTAAATATAAACCCTTTAGAGATGCAAGAAATGAGAGCAATTAGACGATAGTTGGAGGGTTGAGAGTGGTCACCCTTCTTTGGGACAGGTTGTATGAGAGCAAACTTCCAGCAAGAAGGGAAGATATTAGAGGAACTGGAGGAGTTTGCCTAGTCAGGGAGTCAGGAGGGAAAACAATCTTTTGAGTACAACAGGAGTAACATCATCTGCTCTTTACACCTTCTTAGTATTAAACCCAGAGAGAGAAGAAAGTACATCCTTAGAAGAGATTAAGATAATAAGCATAAGTAAGAAAGAGGGTGTGGAGAGGGAAGAATTGCACTGGAATCATCCAAGGTGGAGTTTTTAGAGAAAAAGTTTAAGTGAAGAGTTCAGCTTTGTCAGAGGAAGAAATTACTGAGGTATCGTCAGAGTGGAAAAGAAGAGGGAAAGACGAGGAAGTAAATTAAGCATATAATCCGTTTACCAGATATGCAGCTTGGATTTATAATGTATTATTGTGCAAAATAGGGGGAACAGTCTCGGTCAAGAATTCGTGGTACACTTCATGTTGAACAGGCCAGACACCGAAATATATTATTTTGAATTGCGTGTGGGACAGCAAAGATCGAGTTAATGTTAGTTAAGCCTAGTCAAAACTTATTTATTTATTGTTAATTGGCTGGTTTTATTTAACCCAATTACTGAAGGAAACACCTTGGTACGTTATATGTAATATATATAATCATTAACTGCGTATGTTTTTGGTATTACCGGCTGAATTTGGTATTACTGAGCCACTTCACTTGTGTTGCCAGATGCTGCTGAGATGCATGATAAGCTTCTAACCTTCACTCCCATTGCAATATTAGTATCCTACAGGCCTCGGTAGTGAAAGGGTGTGTGTCCAAGCAAGAGGTGCTTTGGAAACTAAAATTCAAGCATTATATTATTTTATTTTTTGTTTTCTATATTCCAACTTACCCCCTCTGAGAGCCTGTACATTAAACGGTGAAGCCTGTGAGGTCTCGTTCCAGCCTAAGGAGTGAGACACATGAAGCACTTAGAGCTGCAACCAGCCTTTGCCATCTTGCCTTCGCAAGATGCACGGCATTTGTTTGCCCACTTACAGCTCAAAGTAGCCCCATCTCTGGAGCTACCTCGCCTTCGTGCTTCACTGTCTCACTCCCTAGACTCGGACCCTAACTCCGAGAACGCATGGACAGGTCTCCACCACAGTGAGGGTCACTGAGTACATAAGTGAATGAACTAGACTTTTATAGGGACACTACAGTGGTGTATACTTCTTTATAGAAGGCCCTGTTGTTAAAGGATTATGCACGCCTAGATTCTTAACTCTAATGGAGGTATTTATATTTATAACAAAAACAACAAGATGCTGCTTATGGGTTATACTAATTATAGATCGCATAATAGTATAAATGGAAAGTAACACAATAATAACAAATAATGACCTTTAAGTATTTGAGTTAGAAACACATACAAAAGAACCTGCGAGGAGAATTGATATGCAAGTGTGTAGTGATTAACAGATATTTGTAAGTTAAAGTGGAATGTTTAGTGTCCAGTAGATCTATCTATCTATCTATTGCCTGACGCCGTGATCCCCGAATGGGTGGCCACGAACTAACCGCCCCCATGCACCTATGTCCCCAGTCAGTCAACGCCCCTCCTCCCAACCAGCACTGCCTTCATTCATATACTTCCTCACTCCATCCTTCCACCTCTCTTTCGGTGCACCTCTCCCTCTCTGTCCTTCCACCTCACTCTCGTACACTCTCTTAGTCATTCTCTCGCTTGCTATACGTTCCATATGGCCGAACCATCTCAAGTTGTTCCTTTTCACACTTTTCAGCACATCTACCTACACACCACACCTCCTTCTTACTTCCTCATTTGTCTGTCTATCCCTCTATGTAACTCCGCACGCACTTCTCAAGTAACTCATTTCCACCGCTCTCACTCATGGTCTGAGTCTCTTCCTGAATGTCCAAGCTTCGCTTCCGTAAGTTAGTGTCGGGATTACCACACTGTCATGCAAGGATTTCTTCACTTCCATACGGACCACCCTATTTCTTGTTACTGCTTTCAACATTCCTACAACCCTCTTCCCCTGTTGCCTCCTCTCCCGAACTTCCTCATCCATAGTCCCATCTTTACTCAACACACTGCCCAGATACTTAAATGAGCTGACAATCTCCATAGCCTGACCGTTCAACTTCACCTCACACTCTGTGACTTCACCCCTTTCGAAGACCATAACCTTGCTCTTCCCCGCATTTACCTTCAAATTCCGTTTTTCGCACACTGTTCCAAACTCATTTACCAGACCCTGCAACTCCCATTCATTATCGTTCATCAGAACTGTATCATCCGCAAACAGCAGTATAGGTAGCTTCTACTCATTTCCCTCCCTTTTCAGCGATACACCAACATCCATTGCTCTTCCTAGTATTTCTTTCATGACTCCATCCATATATACAGTAAACAACCACAGGGACATCACACACCCCTGTTTCAACCCAACATTCAGGTCAAAGAACTCGCTCTGCTTATTCTCCACATGTACTCTGCCTTTGCACCCTCATACATGCTCTTCACTGCTTTCAGCCACTTCCCATCTACTCCGTATATTCTAAGTGCTTTCCACATACCTTCTCTATCCACTCTGTCATAGGCCTTCTCCAAGTCCATAAAGGCAACATATACCTTTTGTTGCTTCTCCAGATACTTCTCCACAACACAATTCAGGGTAAAAATTTGATCTACACATCCTCTTCCCTTCCTAAAACCTCCCTGCTCGTCGCCTATCCATTCCTCCGTTCACACTCTCACTCTCTCAATCACTACCCAACTGTACACCTTCCCTACTACGCTTAGAAGAAATATTCCTCTTTCTCCTTTGCCCTTATATTGGGGGACTATTATGCCAGTCTTCCAGTCATCGGGTGCACTCCCCTTCTCCCATGCTAGTTTGCACATTTTCCATACCCATTCGATCACTATCTCACCACCATACCTCAACATTTCCCCACACACTCCATCTGTTCCTGGTGCTTTCCCCAACTTCACTCTTTTCATGGCTTCCCACACTTCTGACCTCCTGATCCCCACCTCCTCCTCCACCACTTCTCTTCTTCTTCCACCCATACCATATCCAACTATGTTTGCTGGCTCTTCATTCCTTACATTAAGCAACTCGTTGAAGTACTCCCTCCATCTTTCGACTCTCTCTTGCTTCTCGGCTAGCATTCTCCCATTCTTATCTTTCACACCCTTACTGTTTCCCTTGCTACCTTCCCTAACTTTCTTGACTTCTTTCCAGAACAGTTTCTTACACTCCCTCCATTTTACACTCAGATTCCTTCCAAATTCCTCATCTACTCTTCTCTTACTTTCCTTCAGTACTCTCTTCACAACTCTCTTTCTCTCCACGTACCTCGCTTGTTTCTGCTTCTCCAAATCTTCATTCTCTCTTCTACCCAACTACTCTCTATACCCCTCTTCTTGTCTTCCACAGCTATTTTTATATCTTCTGTCCACCATGCTGTACCTTTCACTCCCCTCTCTCTTCTCCTACCTCCACACACCTCCTCACATGCTGCACAGATCTCTTCCTTAAACACCTTGCTCATCTCCTCCACTTCCTCCATAACTTCCAGGTCGAACCCACCTAGTCGTCTTTCTGCTGCTCTCTTGTACTCTTCCCTGATTTTCTCCTCCTGTAGCCTCTCCACCCTCCTCACCATTCCACCTTCCTATCGCCTCCCTCCAGCTCTCCTCACCCACTTCTTTTGTATCCTAACCTTAGCTACTTCTACATAATGATCAGACAGACCCCCTCCAGTATATGCATATTATTATTTACTGTACATTAGTAGTTATGGTCCATACTTGATTGAGGCGGAGCCGTCTTGGAAGTATATTATATATTACCTTTGTCAAGAGTAGGGAGGGGATAGAGTGTAGGTGTTTATTAAATGCCTTAATTATGCTTTGTCTAGAAGGGTCTTCAAAGTGATTTATTAATTCAAGGAAGGCAATTCTATATGTTTTCCCGGTGTGGCAGAAAGTTGTTCATTTGTCTCGACCGGTTCTGGGGAGATGACAGTTGTTCTGGTCTCTGGCTGCTGGTTCAAGGTGTTGGGGCTAGGATGTTTAGGGCAGCGATATTGCCTGCTACTGCTGCTGTTTTCCTCTTGGTCTCTGACATATGGAAGCATCAGTTAGACCTTTGGAGCTGAGACCAGGTCTTGGGTATCACCCTTTCAGTCTTGGGAAGCATCCTTGTGGCCATGGGAAGCACCATTAACTGAATCTTTGATCAGGCCAAGGGAAGTGCCTATGAAGGTCTTGGGAAGCACCTTTATCTCGACATTGGGAAGCGTCGAGCAGCTCACAGGTTGTGAAACTACTGTATAATTTATCCATTCGGTCTACCATACTTTATCTACCCCTGTTGGTAGTTTTAGTTGTCCAAACAACAGGGGCCGCTGGAGTCGAGTGGTTGTCAGTCGTTTTTACCCAGAAGTCGGCTGCTCCTCTGCAGTGTTTACCTTGTGTCCCAAGTCAGGTAAAGTTGATGGCATGATGTCACTGGGGGCAGGGCATGACGTCATGCAGGGTGGGGCTTTTGCTCGCTCTGAGGATGGTGGTGGAGGGTATACTATTCTTTTCTTCTTCACAGGTGACTTCTCTTTCTTTGTTAGTGTTCTTGGTCACTTCTTGATGGTGGCAGTGCTGGTCTCTTTCCCAGGGTTAGTTGTTGGTGTTGAGGCTGGTTTCCTAGTGTCCGTTACGGGGCTATTTGCTGCTGTTAGTGGTGGTGTAATTATATGTGTCGTCTGCGGTGTGGTTGCTGTCGGCTTGGCTTTAATAGAAGATGGTAGTCTCCGGTGGCAAGCTGGTTTTTCTCTTCTCGGTTTTTATATGTTGGGGATGGTCTCCTGGTGTCCGGTGTGGGCTAGTTATGGTTATTAGCAGTGATGGTAATTTATACACCGTCTGCGGTGTGGTAGTTGTTGGCTTGGCTTTGGTAGGAGATGCTAGTTTCAGGTGGCAGACTGTCCTGTTTCCGTCTTGGTTTGTGGATATGGCGGTTGAGGCTATTCGTGGTTGTATGCGATGCTGGTGATATTTCATTTATGATACAGGCATAACAGTTTCATTAGTTATTGTTTACTTTTTCATGTGCATAGCTGAGTAATTTACCACCAATGCATTCTCTACAAGTAGATGATTACCCCTGTTGTATGCCAACTACGTATATGTTAAGCTTTGACAAGTATTCCTTCATGAATAAAAAACAAAAAATGTTTCTCACGATAACTCGTATCTCACACTCTCTCTCGTTTTTATTCTAACTCTTGCCGTAGTAGGAGGTTTTTCTTAATTTCATAATGGCTAATATTATACGACTTTGCCAGGATTAAGAAGGATCTGTGTGGGGTATATGGTGAAATTAAGTAGGTTTTACCCCTTTTGATCACTAGAATTCTTCCTAAGTTGAATATTATCGTCTACTGATAATCAGAACAAATTAAGAAACGCGTTATCGTAAAAGGGTCAGCACTTCAACCCTGCAGATATAAACTTTTTCTGGCCTAAATATTGGTAGGTAACGAAGTCTGGAAAGTAAGAAAGCATTGTAATGCTACACTATAAGTAATTATTGGTATGAAAAAGGTAAATATAGTGTCCATAATAAAATAACCTTATAAATGATATTAATATACCCATATAATGTAAAGATAAACATCACCATCAATATACCCAATGATAGTGTCTTATGCACTTAATTTTTTTTACAATCTATCGTCATCGGCCTTCCTATAGATAACACTTATTAATACATTCGGTGCCAGGCTCTCTCATTCATACTACACACCACCAGTGAAAATGGTGGTAACATTGTGATACAGTTGGAATTACTATTGCGGAAGTTTGGCCATGGGCTCAAGAAGTCTTGACACTTTTCCATTAAATTGACGACCTCAGCAACATATTCTAGCTAACTTGACTTAATCTAATCTAACCCTGCCTTGTCTAACCTATCCTAATTTTACGGTTAGGATAGCGGAATTGGGTTGGGTTAGGATAAGATATTGGGATCCTCCTGGTAAAAGAAGAGTTGCACGGGAGTATGAACTCCGCCAAACTTTGCAATTATTTGTGCGATCGGGATGGATCGTGGTAGGATTGGGGTGCAAATGCTTATGTCTGCGACTGCTTTAAACGTTGGCTGGAAGGACTGTACAACAAGATGTTACTTATGCCGATTGTAACCATCTACCCATATGTTAGTCTGTCGGCAACAACAAAGCTATTAATTTAACATGTTGGTGGGCTTATGACGAAATATTGAAATTAAAACACAAATTAACTCCTATTTATTTATCACTTACATATACCGGGAATCGAACCCGATTCAGTAAAATTACACGTTTTCAGTGTTATGGCCACTCAGCCACACTTCTCCACATTTGTTTACACACAAGCTTTGCTCTATCTGGACCAAACTGCCTTAAAAAGGTTACAAATAGATCTTCAGTAAAGAAGCTTGGTAATGTTTTAAAGACTTTGCAATTACTGTGCTGCATTCTGCAATCTTTGTTACATTTCATCAAGAATAACTCCCTAGAATAGCGCTCAAGGCTATTTAACCCATTGACTGCGGCAGACGTTCCGGAATGCCATGGCAATTTACAGGCTTTTAAAGCCTCTTAAAGCCTGTAGGATCGAGTGCGAGTGAGCGGGTGCATGGCAGGCCACTCATCCTCTCTCCAGCCAGCCGGCCAAGGCACTGAGGAGTATGACCAATACTCTTTTTTTTTTTTTTTTTTTTTTTTCTATATTCCAACTTACTTCCTCTCGGGCATAGGCTGAGAGCCTTAACATTCACCGCTTTACAATGAACACTGAAGCCCGTGAGGTCTTGTTCCAGTCTAGGGAGTGAGACATGTGAAGCACGTAGAGTACAACGAGCACCTGCCATCTTGCCTTCACATGAGGCACGGTGCTCACTCATGGCCCGAAACGACCCCATCTCTGAAGCCACCTCGTTCCCGTGCTTCACTGTCTCACCACCTACACTCGGACTCTCACACTTACACACACACAACGCCACCTGTTGAGCAGATAACTCACCAGGCATTGCACCCCTATAGCATATTTTGAATATGGGAATATTCATACAGTGCTATTTAATCAGGGAACAATGAGGGTATTTTATTAACGTTTCGGTGGGCTTGTGGTAATGCACTGATACTAGGTACAGCACAAATTCCATCCCAATAATATCTTCCCATTGATACATCGGGATTTGAACCCGGGACCTTTGGATTACCAGGCCAGTGGCAAGACCACTCCACCACACCTCCCCTCTTGTTAGACATACAGTGCTGCCAAAGGCAAATGTAGTGCGAGATTAGCGATAATTGCTCAGTATTAGCGAATGTCTATGGTAGCGACATTAGCGATAATTGCTCAGTATTAGCGAATGTCTATGGCAGTGCTGCGGGTGAAGCCCGCGAGCTACGAAGTTCGTTTTGGTGTAACTTTGAAGCTATTTTCTTCTAGTTTTTGGCTGAATACATTTAATTACATTCAGACACTTGCTTAATCAATCAGGAGTGCCTTAATGAGCCCTAATATGGCGGAAATATGCCCGCAGTGTAAGTGTTAAGATTGTTAGGTATAAATCATAATTACACCCCTACCCCTATTCTCTATCTTTAGGAAAACAGAAATGCCGATGCTGAAGGTATTTCTTTATTATTTTGCTAATAATAATTTCCTGACTCACTGGGTCAACGAAGTCGACTCTCTCTCTCTCTCTCTCTCTTCACAAAGAGGTGGGTAGTGGACCGGCAGGCAATATGTCACAGTCAGTGTCCTTCTGGGCGTCCTGTAGGTCGTTTGGGGGAGACACACGAGCCTGTCACACCAAACCAAAATGATAATGAACGGAATAATACTGTAGCTCGGATTATTATATATTTAGTATATATTTTTATGTTATAATAAATAGAGCTAGAAAATTAGCTGCATAATTTGTTTAGCAAAATGTGGTTGAAAATGAATCTATGCACTAATGGTATTTGACTCAGACGAAAAACTTTTGAAAGACACCTAAAATTAACTTTTTAACTGAAATCCAGAATGTGTAGGAGAGGTGAATAGCAAAATATCACCAGACAGAGTGAAAGACATTTGCTGGAAGGCCGATATATGGGTGGTTATGTAAAAAAAGTGGACAACTTTTCGAATTGTTTCTGAAACTAATAAAGAATACAAGGTAGAATTACTTAGTTTGAGATTATGGACTAAGCGTGCATTTACTAAACAGTATAGATCTTGGGACTATAAGTATTGGCTTGCTATTTCAAAGTTTAATGGATAAAAACACAATTCGAGGAGAAGCACTTTGGCAACGTTTCGCAAATAGCTTCTTCAGGTCCCCCTAAGAAGCTATCTGCGAAACGTTGGCCGTAAAGTCACCCCTTCCCAAATGGTGTTTTCTGTTCTCTCAACTTTTCGGGGTTCATACACCAAGGTTTAATATTAGTTTCAGCCATGTAATTTCTTAAAGTTATGCAAACAAGTGGCACTGTACATCCTATTAATTGGATGTGGTGGAGTGGTCTTGCCACTGGCCTGGTAATCCAAAGGTCCCGGGTTCAAATCCCGATGTATCAATGGGAAGATATTATTGGGATAGAATTTGTGCTGTACCTAGTATCAGTGCATTACCACAAAGCCCACCGAAACGTCAATATAATACCCTGATTGTTCCCTGATTAAATAGCACTGTATGAATATTCCCATATTCAAAATATGCTATAGGGGTGCAATGCCTGGTGAGTTATCTACTCAACAGGTGGCGTTGTGTGTGTGTAGGTGTGAGAGTCCGAGTGTAGGTAGTGAGACAGTGAAGCACGGGAACGAGATGGCTTCAGAGATGGGGTCGTTTCGGGCCATGAGTGAGCACCGTGCCTCATGTGAAGGCAAGATGGCAGGTGCTCGTTGTACTCTACGTGC
This sequence comes from Paralithodes platypus, assembly GCA_032716605.1. Taxonomy (NCBI): domain Eukaryota; kingdom Metazoa; phylum Arthropoda; class Malacostraca; order Decapoda; family Lithodidae; genus Paralithodes; species Paralithodes platypus. Next base: position 42,114,674 of record CM064519.1, read on the forward strand.
TTCACATGTCTCACTCCCTAGACTGGAACAAGACCTCACGGGCTTCACTGTTCATTGTAAAGCGGTGAATGTTAAGGCTCTCAGCCTATGCCCGAGAGGAAGTAAGTTGGAATATAGAAAAAAAAAAAAAAAAAAAAAAAAAAAAAAAAAAAAAAAAAAATGACATATACCAGAAATATTTGTTTATGACATTCAATTGTCATTTAATTAAAAGGTTCTATATACAAATAATTTCTGTATAGTTGTTGTTGTTGTTGCTGTTCCTCAGGCTGTCTGGCCGAGCAGCCCCAAGGTCCCGAGCAAGGCCAAGGCCATAACCGAGCGCCCCCACAGAACCCTCCCAGCTTACCACTAATAATGCCCAGCTGACCGAAGCCACTCAAAGGCGGGGAGCTGAGGAGGGTGCAAAAACGCCCGGGAAACAAAAGCCCCACCCAAGGCCCTGTGCCCCTCAGCAATTATAAAGGGAAGGTTGAGGGGCAAAGGAAAAATGTGACGCTTTGGCTCCCAATCTGCCAGGGTTGGCAGTAGGGAGGTCAATCCACGGAAAAGACGCCGTCACTTGAGATCTAGAAAATATATAAGTAAAAGGAACAGTCAGAGTAAGCTATGGGTATGGCAGAGAACGCTCAACTCTCATTCTGATAGACCAGCCCATCACCATAGTAATATCAGGTACCGTATTGTTTCTCCTCAAGGACTGCGCCTTAATTAAACAAACTCAAATTTGGTGCCAGTACACTCTACACACTTGTACTGGTAAGCAATACAGTAGTGAGGTTTATCAACCATCTAAAAGATCTGTTTCGGTCGACCTCTAGGAATCCCCCGAAGCCTTCAATAATATATTGTTTTCATATTTGTCCATTCTCACTAATTAGAATAGGTTAAAAAGTAGCCTATTGTATTAACATTATATTAACTATGCTACTACAATACTATACGATGAATATGTATACAATGGAATTTGATAAAGACATAAATTGACATTTGCATAGCTCATCAACAAGCTATCTAGGCTATTCTTTAAGACGGGTTAGCCTCTGTCGAATATTTTGGCATGTTGATATAATTATATTTGACTGTATTCTTGAAAAAATATATCAAGTGTTCATATAGTTATACAATGTTATACACACGATTCCTATATTCTACAGTATTGCGTCCCTCAGCTATATCAAGCATTAATTATTACATATATAATCGTCCGCATAGGTTTGCGTCTGTTAGTTAATTATATCTAACCCAGGGATAGAGATTTCGGATCACTCATGCTTTATTCCATTAGTTGGGCGATTTTAAGATGTTTTTCCACATTAGTTCAGCGATTATAAGACCAGTTTTCTTTCAGGTGTCGCCTTTTTTCTGGGCGAGCGATAGCGAGGAGCCTGTAATTTTGGAGAGACCGGCCTTCGACCGGAATATTTGTCTGCAGAAAATGTATACAAAATAACCAGAAAGGTCTCAAAAGCGTATATATATACATATATATATATATATATATATATATATATATATATATATATATATATATATATATATATATATATATATATATATATATACAGGTATATATATATATATATATATATCTTAGGAAGGCATAGCAAGGCAATAAATATTATGTTTTTTTTTTGTGTAGTTTAGGAACTGCATAGCAAATCAAAGCAAGGCGAGGAAGCACGATAGCGCTCTTCGTAACTTACGTTAATTTGCTAGTCGTCTATATTATATTTGTATTTATTTCACTTCAACACCAAACACATCCCAAATAAATTAAGAGGCTTTGATCAACAACATTATTTAGCTTACCCTGCAACAATGTCGCTTTTTCTGGACCCCCTTCTCCCTCATGTTTAGCATATTAGTTTGGTGATATTAAGACGTTCGTTCCATTGATTTGGCGATTTTGAGACCTTTCGTCCTATTTCTTTGTTAATATTAAGACGTTTCGTGCCATTTAGGTATCAATTTTTTCCTGGCGAGCGATAGCGAACCTGTAATTTTAGGAGGAACCGGCCTTTGGTCGGGACATTTTTTTACCGAAAAGTGTACACATTTATCTTGAATTGATTGATTGAAATGAAATCTTTATTTAGTCTAAAATAATTACATAGTAAAAAGAATAATAAACAAATTTGCAGACAAGGCTCTTTGATGAATCTATTTCATCTTTTAAGAGCCCTTAGTTGAAAACAATTATTGATTTAAGTAGTAAATTATTTTATTATTAGCATTACTATTTACATACAATTATGGTATACATATGATTATACTGTGCACTTAAAATACATACAAATTCACGCATTCACACAAATACAAACACACATACTTACACCTACATAATGACATAATTATACAATCGTATACTAGTACATATAAATACAAAAAATTCGCAAATGCATATATTAAATAAAAGGGGGTCTAGGGGGTGTTTTTTTAAGTTTGATGGAGGTCTGGCGAGTAAACTCAAAAATACATATATTAATAAATAAATAGACCAACAAACAAGCACTACCCCCTCAAGCCAAGTGACATCCGATTAATATATAGTTTAAATGTGATAATTGCCATTTCCTCTAGGTGTCTCATTATAGACCCTCACGATTGATCCTAATTGCACGAAATATTATCCTAACTTAAAAAACGGCATTTAAGGTGGGAATGCGTGGTCTACTAAAAAGATAGTCAGGAATACGCAGGGTATGCATCCTCCTGGTATGTATTGTCATTCCTATATACAATCATGAACAGTTAACGAGTTGTTTGCGAGCAACTGCATTTCCAAGATCAGGTGACCAATAGATCCTTTTCCAGGGTGGAGGTCGAAAGATGAACGAAATATGTAATTCCTGTGACAATATAGCCAAGACTTGTTAACCAATGTCAATATCAATATGTCAACCAACATGGATATCATGTTACAAGAAACTTTAAAAAGTGGCATAGTGAAGATACAGACCTAGTATCTGGAAGAGAGCTTAAAAGTATGAACACTCTCTAATTTCTATCAACAAAAATATCCTGCTCACGAACCATTCAGAAAAAACTATGAGCCAAACTGCTAACATCTATTTGACTCTCCTCCGTCGTTAAAAAAAAAAACGGAAAAAAGAAAGAAAAAAAAACGGACAAGTTCGAACACAAGCCGGGGTACTATGGTTGCATCAGAAGTAGAACAAGTAATTACCCGACAACGGCTCACTATAGACTGTTTGTTTCCAGCTGACCGGTAAATTGCCATTTCCCCATCTTAATTACTCAGCTGTTACTAAGATTTTGTAGCGAAATATGTTGTTAACTGTGAAGACATGTCACTAATATGACGGAGAGACAGAGTAGTTTCATATTTTCCCAGTAACTACCGAGAAATCGGGTACAATGGGAATGACTTTACCATCAGCTAAAAGCAAATAGAGTATAGTTGCAATCCCGTTCATGTTAAAATACCCTTCACAACATTGACATTTCAGAGAAAGATGTCTTACAGGTTATACGCAAGCTGAAATAAAACATATGTCCTAAAACCAAGAGACTTTAAAGATAAATTATCAATACAAGTAGCTATTATGAAAAAAAAAAACAATTGCTCAATAGGTGCAATAAACTAACGTAACTCACATTTTGAAAGAAGATAATATATTTCTAGTAGGCAAGTATCACCCAATAAGTTTAACTTCATTAGGCGGGTGCCCAACTCCGAAAGGAGTTGAAATAGGGGAGCTATCCCCCCCGCCAAAGGCGGCTTTCTAGGGCCTTTCCTAGCTGATGCTGAGAGGATTGGGTTCTAGTCATGTGGTGATGGGCTGGTCTATCAGAGTGAGAGCTGAGCGATCTCTGCCATACCCATAGCTTACTCTGACTGTTCCTTTTACTTATATATCTTCTAGATCTCAAGTGACGGCGTCTTTTCCGTGGATTGACCTCCCTACTGCCAACCTAAAAGTTGGCAGATTGGGACCCAAAGCGTCACATTTTTTCCCTTGCCCCTCAACTTTCCCTTCATAATTGCTGAGGGGCACAGGGCTTTGGGTGAAGCTTTGGTTTCCCGGTCGGCTCCCTGCCTTAGAGTGGCTTCGGTCACCCAGGCTTTATTAGTGGTAAGCAGGGAGGGTTTTGTGGGGGCGCTCGTTTATGGCCTTGCTCAGGACCTTGGGGCTGTTCGGCCAGGCAGCCTGGGGAACAACAACAACAACAACAACAACTTCATTTGTATGTACATTTCTTGAACACAATAATCCATGACAAACATGTAACACATCTAGAAAACAATAAGATGATTAGAAAGTTCTGACAAACTTTAGCGACTTTTGTCATAATACCTTTAACAAATATGATGAATCCAAATAAATAGATAGCGATTATCTTGACTTCAAGAATGCTTTTGCTAAATTCCCTCACAAGCGTCTTAAAATATTTCAAATCCATGGCATATACAGTTGTGTACCCCAATGGATTGAAGATTGGATAACAGAGCAAGTTCAATGAGAAACAATAAAGGCTAATGTCTCTAATAGGATAACTGTCACGAGTGGTTTGTCACAAGGGCCGGTGCTCATATTTATTATTTTCTTTATTTATGTTAATGACAATGATGATAGACTCTCAAGTATATAAACAAATGGCTGACGACACAGATGTAACAAACAAAAGCAATTACCTCATCGTATGTGCATCTATCTATCTATCTATCTATTGCTTGACGCCGTGATCCCCGAAGGGGTGGCCACGAACGAACCGCCCCAATGCACCTCTGTCCCCAGTCAGTCGACGCCCCTCCCCCCAACCAGCACCGCCTTCGTTCATGTAGTTCCTCACTCCATCCTTCCACCTCATATTAGGTCTACCTCTCCCCCTCTGTCCCTCCACCTCTCTCTCGTACACCCTCTTAGTCATTCTCTCGCTTTCCATACGTTCCATATGGCCGAACCATCTCAAGTTGTTCCTTTTCACACTTTCCAGCACATCTACTGTACCTCCACACCACACCTCCTTCTTACTTCCTCATTAGTCTGTCTATCCCTCCATGTAACTCCGCACGCACTCCTTAAGTAATTCATTTCCACTGCTCTCACTCTTGGTCTGAGTCTCTCAACCAATGTCCATGCTTCGCTTCCGTAAGTCAGTGTCGGGATTACCACACAGTCATGCAAGGACTTCTTCACTTCCATACTGACCACCCTATTTCTTGTTACTGCTTTTAGCGTTCCTACAACCCTCTTCCCCTGTTGTACCCTCTCCCGCACCTCTTCATCTATAGTCCCATCTTTACTCAACACACTGCCCAGATACTTAAAAGAGTTGACAATCTCCATAGCCTGACCGTTCAGCTTCAACTCACACTCTGTGACTTCACCCCTTTCGAAGACCATAACCTTGCTCTTCCCCGTATTTACCTTCAAATTCCGTTTTTCGCACACTGTTCCAAACTCATTTATCAGACCCTGCAACTCCCATTCATTATCACTCATCAGAACTGTATCATCCGCAAACAGCAGTATAGGTAGCTTCCACTCAATTCCCTCCCTTTTCAGCGATACACCAACATCCACTACTCTTGATAGTATTTCTTTCATGACTCCATCCATATATACAGTAAACAACCACGGGGACATCACACACCCCTGTTTCAAACCAACATTCATGTCAAAGAACTCGCTCTGCTCACTCTCCATACATACTGCAGCCTTTGCACCCTCATACATGCTCTTCACTGCTTTCAGCAACTTACCCTCTACTCCGTATATTCTAAGTACTTTCCACAAACCTTCTCTATCCATTCTGTCATAGGCCTTCTCCAAGTCCACAAAGGCAACATACACCTTTTGTTTCTTCTCCAGATACTTCTCCACAACACAATTCAGGGTAAAAATCTGATCTACACATCCTCTTCCTTTCCTAAAACCTCCCTGTTCGTCGCCTATCCCTTTCTCCGTTCTCACTCTCACTCTCTCAATCACTACCCTACTGTATACCTTCCCTACTACGCTTAGAAGACATATTCCTCGGTGGTTACCACACACTCCTCTTTCCCCTTATATAGGGGGACTATTATGCCAGTCTTCCAGTCATCGGGTGCACTCCCCTTCTCCCATGCTAGTTTGCACATTTTCCATACCCATTCTATCACTATCTCACCACCATACCTCAACATTTCCCCACACACTCCATCTGTTCCTGGTGCTTTCCCCAACTTCACTCTTTTCATGGCTTCCCACACTTCTGACCTCCTGATCCCCACCTCCTCCTCCACTACTTCTCTTCTCACTCCCATACCATATCCAGCTATGTTTGCTGGCTCTTCATTCCTTACATTTAGCAACTCACTGAAGTACTCCCTCCATCTTTCGACTCTCTCTTGCTTCTCGGCTAGCATTCTCCCATTCTTATCTTTCACACCCTTACTGTTTCCCTTGCTACCTTCCCTAACTTTCTTGACTTCTTTCCAGAACAGTTTCCTACTCTCCCTCCATTTTACACTCAGATTCCTTCCAAATTCCTCATCTACTCTTCTCTTACTTTCCTTCACTACTCTCTTCACCACCCTCTTACTCTCCACGTACCTCGCTCGTTTCTGTCTCTCGGAATCTTCATTCCCTCTACTACCCAACCACTCTCTATATTCTTTCTTCTTTTCTTCCACAGCTATTCTTACCTCTTCTGTCCACCATGCTGTACCTTTCACTCCCCTCCCTCTTCTCCTCACTCCACACACCTCCTCACATGCTGCACAGATCTCATCCTTAAACACCTTGCTCATCTCCTCCACTTCCTCCATAACTTCCAGGTCGAACCCACCTAGTCGTCTTTCCACTGCTCTCCTGTACTCCTCCCTGACTTCCTCCTCCTGCAATCTCTCCACCCTCCTCAACATTCCACCCTCCTCTCGCCTCCCTCCCGCTCTCCTCACCCACTTCTTTTGTATCCTAACCTTATGTATGTGCATCAGACACAAAATTACTTAGATAAAATGGCAAACCGGGCCCAGATATAGACAACTAATTTAAATAGCAACTGTATAGATGCAGGCTGGGGCCAGATCTAGCAAATTAATATTGATACTGGTAAATGCAAAGTACTTAGTTATATATATAGGTACCAGGGCAAACTATAGAAAGAAAAACTATGGAATTCAACTCAAGAGAATCAACAAATAAACTAACCTTGGATTAACTATATTAAACCACTTAAACCAACCCAGCAATATATATTCATATTTTTTCACCAACCAACTTTACTTCTAAATTCAATTAATTAAATCAATAAATACATGTGGCACTCCAAGGACTCGAACCTAGGATACTCATACCGAAATTACGCGCATTTATGCATTACGCTATCAAGACAGTGGGAGTAAAATGAAAAGTAGCTAAAACACCTCTCCGACTAAGAAATTTAAATTGAAGAGGCACAGATTAATGGGGACCGAATTTTTAATTTTCCAAGGGTTAGACAATATTGATGTAAATATACATTTAATGAAACATATTTCAAATTGCAATAGAAGTAATGATCACAAAATCAGCGAAAATCCCTTTCAATCACATTGTTACTTATGAAACACATTGCCAAAATATTTCATGGAGTGCAGTACAGGCTAAATGTATAAAGCTCATGAAGATAAATATATATGATTGCATTTGTGTCCAAGTATGTAATGTACATTGATGTCCACATGTCTCAGAAAGCTAATTCCTACTATACCCTCTGTCACAATAACATTTCCTGAACCTGCCCCCGTGGAAATTGTAGCCGTCCAGTTACTTTTGTGTTGCAAACCTTCCTCCTTCAATCATTAACTTACAACAAGTAGCCTCTTGAGGCTCAATATAGCACCTGTTGTTTTCTTTCCTTTGTAATTATTTCTAATTTTAGAGCAGCCTTCATTACACAGCCAAATATATTTGCATAAATAATAATTAGGAAACAGATAACACTGGAAATGGTTAATACAAAATAAACTAAAACTGGTATGAATCTTAACATAAATGGAAAGCATACCACAGAAGTGGACGCTCAGAAGGTTCAAGAACAAAAATACTGACTACTGACCAATTTATATTAGAAAACTTACCAATGAAAGCACATTATTCATTAAAAGTTGAACTAAGTTAATTAGATTAATAGACCATGCTAATATGTTTTACAATTTATCGTTTGAGAGAACAGGGTGTCAGATTAATGAACAGCATCTGCTTTTAGGATGAAGAAATGGAACAATATAAGTAAGTACAGTTAGAGTCGTCTCAAGAATGTAAATACTTAGTCCGTGATATTGTCTTGATAGCGTAATGCATAGTGCGTGTGATGTCGATGTGAGTATCCTGCGTTCGAGCCCTCGGAGTTCCACATGTATTTGTTGATTTCATTAATTGAGTTTAGATGTGAAGTTGGTTGGTGTAAAAAACATAATAATTAAGAGCATCATAAACCCTAGCTAACGAGCTGATTTAAATACACCGCTAAATCAATCTGAAACTTCATTTGCTAGGAAATGACGGAGCTTTTAAGAGCTCAACATATTATGAATAATATAATGTAACAGGGATAAGTTAAAGAGCAATTCGAAGCATGATTGTTTTTGTCTATAGCACATGCCATTTATGAAGGGTTATTTGACCTAGTTAATCCTTTCAATATATGATGACGTCTTCCTTCATATTATTTTGGTTATCACTAGACGATTTTATTCAAAGAATAATTTTAGATAATGTTCACCTCTTTGATTCCCAAAGATCCTTCCTAAGCACCTTAACATCGTTTACTGTTAACTAGAATCAAAGCAGTATGACGTCATCATTACTGAGGGATCATGGTCTTCCACGTGGTGTGATTAAATTACCATTTCGACCATCGTTCTATACCAGACTTATGTAAGTACTTTTAAATTTTACATTTTATATCTTACTGAAATGGTAGTAATTTGCGCAATTCATTGGCGTCATAATTGCCATGATGTCATATCATATTATGTGCATAATTTGATGTAACACTAATTTATTGCTGTGACCAATTTCACTTTTGCAATATTTTGTTTTAGTTAATTGTAGTAATAAGCACAAATAGACAACAACATTTGTTCAGTATTTGTAGATTAAAACAGAAAGATTAATATACGATATTGTGTGTGTATTAATATATATATATATATATATATATATATATATATGTGTACAAACATTCGCTCATAAGCTCAAATATGAAGAATGTACAAACGAATAAAGTTGTTGTGACTTTAGTGGCGGCATCATTGAAGACAAAACCTTGCATCCCGTTCTTCCCTGTGCGCCCTCTGATAATAGAGGAACGGAAGCGGCTGCAAAAACCTGCAACTCACCAAAAATGTACAGTGATTGTTCCGGTGGGCTCATGCAAGCGATGTCTTGGGAGAAAATTGGAGAAGAAAGGATTTCATTACCGCCCACGGTGATTGATTAAGGTCTGGATACATCTTTTTCCATAGGCAGTCGTAGCATTAAAACTGTCACATAATTTTAATGTTCGGTAGTTTTGACCTTAAGACAGATTGTAGGCACCAATCGAACAGGGTTCTACCCAGGAGAGGCTATAGGCATGTGATAAGGAGTCGCTGGAACTCCTGTTTAATTTGATTGGGTTCTCTTACTGATTTTCTTTGTGCCTCGCATACACATAGAGTAATCCAGCTAGCTCTCACAAACACTCTCTCTCCTTAACATTACTTTCCAATACAATACAATTATATCAATTCAAAATTATGACACAACAAGACCCAGCCTCTTAGTCTCCAAAGGGGGGAGGGGGGGGGGGGGGGCATAAATACCTCTACAATGCACACTGGACACTCATCTAACGACCCCTCTAAATGTCTTGGACCACAACCTGACACTCTCACTATCAACTTCTGCAACATTCGTAGCCTTTCCTCCAACTTCTACTATGTTGAACGCCACCTCTCCTCCAACAAGCCTGATCTTCTCACTGAAACCCAGTTGTCTGGGGCAACTGACAGCAAACACTTCTCTGTATCCTCCTACTATATCTATCCCCAGTTTCAAGTCAAAGGTGGTTGTTGTGAATATGTGCGCAAAAATCTAACATGCTTTCGTGTTCCCAGCTTTGACTAATAAATACTCAGCTCTATGGCTAAAGCTATCTTCTCACTCTCACACTAAATATATATGTGCTGTTTTTCTCTCCCCTGATTCTACTGACTATCAAAACTTCTTTGACTAACTTACCTCTAATGTTGAACACATTCTATCCATCTCTCCTTCTCTGAAAACTCAATTTTGGGCAATTTTAATGTTCACCACCACCAATGGCTCTCCTCTTATTTCACTGACCAACTTAATAAACAAGCCTACATCTTTTCTACCGTAAATTACCTAGAGCAGTTAGTCAAGCACCCTACTCGCATTCCTGACCGCCTCCCGGAGATCGGCCCAACATTCTTGACTTATATCTAACCTCTAATAATTCTTTTGCTTACTCTGTAAATCTTTTCTCTCTGTTGGGCTCCTCTAATCATAACCTTATCTTTGTTATTTCTCCTCTCTCTCCAGCACGGCCATCTGACCCTTCCAGACGGCGGAGCTTATGATACTTTGGCGCTGCCAATTATAGTGGGGCAGATAACTGGAATAATCTTTCATTTCTGGAAACAAGCTCCAAAATTGGCACACATACTCCTTGGGGATTGCTCTTTTGATAAAACCCGTTAGCCACCTAAAAATTCAAGATGGCGGCCATTTTTCAAGATGGCGGCCATTTTTCAAGATGGCTGCCATTGAATATACAGAAACATTGCATTTCGCAATAAAATCGCAAAGACTTGTCCTATTTGAATGATCTTGGTGTCAAATCATAAATTTTTCACTATGTAGAATCCGAATTTGGAACGATGGACTTACTCACTAGCTTCCTTGTACCATAATATCAGTCCCGGAATCATAATTAGGGTAAAAAGTGCCCATATCATAGGCACCATCAGTCCGGTATATTATTGGATGTACATGTAGGCAGTAGGCCTATACTTGTTTGTCACTTATTGTCTTGCTGCCTGGATGAGTATACTACAACGCTTCTAAACCTCGCATCTGCAGCTGCACAGTGCCGTGCAGGTCAGACCAAAGCAGTAGCATTTGCATCGACCGCAGCATTCCGACTTGCATCCACACTTGGTCAGCTGCTGGCAACTCTCTGCAATGGGTGGGAGCTCTGTCCAAACGATCTGCCACAGATCTCCTTTCTTGGTCCAGCCCCAGTGGGCAGGAGTCTGCGTTTCTGGTTGACGTACTGTTGACTGACTCCAGATGCAGCCCACCTGGTAGGCAGCACGCTTCAGATGCTGCTTCAGTGCTGCTCGGGTTGGAGGAATGGCTTCGTACGGCCTCTGCTTCCGAGCAAACATGTCCAACCTCGCATCTTCGACACCTTCAGCTGTGCTGGATCTGTCGTACATCATGACCACGAACTTCTCCAAGGTCTCCAGGTCTTCATCATCAACTACCGGTGGGTACTGGCTGAGTTTGCTGAAGACACCAGAAGCCTCATCACAAACATCCCAGGTTTGCCAAGCAGACTTCTTCCCTTTGCCACGGAATGCTGAAACGACATCGCAGCCAGTGAAGGCATGGAAGAAGAGCATCCATTTGCTCTTTTCTGCAAGAGTGCAACACAAGTCATGTACAGGAACCCACCTCAGGTTCTGTCCTTGGCCAAAGGCAACCCACAACTGCTGCAGACCTAGCTCCTGAAGTGCCTGCAGAACACTGACTGCGATGACGACAACATCTGTGTCGCTGGCTTTGACCATGATGACTTTGCTGCCTGCTTCTGTTGCATGCCTGGCATGCACAAAGATCCGCGTGTCAGCTTCTTCATGACTGCACGGTGCCACCCCCGCCAGATTGATAGTGCGGTTGCTGACAGCATCTTCTTCCTTGGTCACAATTACCACATTTGGAGTGGCCACACGTGCAATCTTATCAGCCAGAAAGTTGAACAGCTCGGCTTTGTTGTCATTTTCTCTCAGGAAGTTTCGCCAGTTTGAGGGAATTTTGCCCTTCCCTGTCACCCTGCGTCTCACCCCGCGTCCTCGCTTTGATCTAGTTTCAGCTTGCAGACTAGATGGCCGGTAGACATCAAACACAATGTCTGTTCTCTTGTACTTGGTAGAGTATGCTTGTATTCTAGGAAGGACATCGAGCATTGCGTACTCTTCGAACGTCTTTGAACTCCATGGGGGCAGACTGTTCACCAACGCTGCACCATCAATGATGATGGTGTCGGCGTCTGGCTCTGCCTCAGGGGTTGTAACTTGGCTCTGAAGAATGGTAGTGAGGTGGGATTTCTGACAGGTGTGGAGCTTTCCACCATCACTGAGGGCAGCAGGATGTGACTGGTTCTCATGACGGAAGAACTCCTTCAAGTCACACTCTCTGCTCTGGCATGATATGAACAGCTTGGAGAACAGTTGACAGTCTTCCTTCAGCACTTTTTGCTTTGAAGAGTCAACAGAGGCTGGTACCTGTCGGAAAAAGTCAACCCTGTTCTTCTTGATTGGTTCATAGAAGGTGGATTCTTCTTCCCCTTCCAGTCCCTTCATAAACTCCTGGAAACGGACCTTGCCTTCCTCAAGGTGTGTGCCAATCAGCTCGGTGGCAGTGTGGTGAGCAATATCCTTTGTATCAAGTGAAAGCAGGTCCCGACTCTCCTCCTGGAAAGGATTGCACATATCTGTCATGGCTTGTGAGAGCTTTTCTACTTTCTCAAGGAACACTCTTTGTGCTCGTTCTGTCTCCTCATGGTGGCTGGTGTGTTCAGTACCCTCTTTGGTCCCACATGCTGCCTCATACTGTGCAAACAAGTGGCTGACTTGAGGACCAGCTATCATCCATCTTCTCAGTGCTGATGGGTCTTCAGTCACGCCGATCACACCCCCGTCTGCCTTGATGACAGCATTGGCCTGCTCGTGAGCTTAGTCAATAGCCATTGCTGAGAACTGTCGGCTCGATTTGTGTACAACAAAGTTTCCACTCTGGAACTCCTGAGCCAGCTGAGGATGCTTCTGTTCCAGGGTCACCATGTCTCTGTAGTGGATCGGAAGCCACCGTGCATAGTTTACATTGTTGTTGGCAAAGAAGTACTGTATCAGCTCAGCCAGTGACTGACAGTACAGGAAGAAGTTGGCTTCCCTGAATGATCGGATCAACAAGAGGATCACCAGTTTCATTGACAGCACCATATACCAGAAATGAAACTGGGGACTTTGCAGTTTGCGATGCTCACACCAAGCTTCGAAGCTAGGCACCTCTTCGGGTTGTTCATCTGTCTCTTTCGAGTAGTCCGTGTGGGCTGCCTTCAGAAGCTTGTACAGACTGCATGCTGTTATCTGGTGCATCTGTCGTGTCCTAGTGATGCTCGAAGCTGTCAGAAATGAATCTACTGTCCCAGGAGATGCTATCCCTGCCTCCAAGAGGGCTCCTGTCCAACCACTGTCCTGGAGTAGAGTTCCAATGGACTTCAGTGCCGCCATCTCAATATGCAAGCCTCCGAACATTATGACGAACTTGTCCTCGCCGTAGATTTCAGGCCAGTGCCACTGGACCTGCTTGGCTACTGCATATATTGGCTGGTCAGCAGCAGTGACTGGCACCTGACCGGGGTTCAGAAATGCCACTATCTCCTTGATCTTGTCCATCACATGCTTGACTGTAGCAACCGAGTGGGCCTGATCTCGCAGCAGAGGCAAAAGTGATGTAATGCTGACCTCAAATGGCTTTCCTCTCTTCTGTGAAGCATGGTGGGCTGACCAAGTCACATCCACTGGCCCATCTGTCACAGTGACCTTCTCCAGCCACTCATACTCCATTGCCAGTTGTGGCCTCAGCAGACTGGTGTCTGGGTGTGTCACACCACTCTGAGGAGGAGAGGGTTTCTTCTTGGTGAAGAAGGCGGGCCGGACATTGGTGAAGGAGTCTAGAAGTTCTGGAACTGTCTTCACTTTCTCCTCTCCGAATTTCAGCTGTCCACGCTCTTCACCTTTGTCTTCTTTGGTTGGGTGCTGGAAAACAGAGACGCTGGTTCCATGGAAAGAAGTGGTCGCTGTCGTTGCAGTGGGATTGTGGTCTATGTTGTCCATGGTTGATGTGGTGAACAGCCCTTTTCGCAGAACTGGTGGACAGACCACCCCATCCTCCATGTACTTGCTGACTGTTGCATCTCCCAGCTGTGCAGATATCTGTAGCACCCTGTCGTATGAAATGCTGATGCCATGCTCGTTAAGCATTTCCACCAACTTTCTCTTTCTGATCTTTGTGTAGATGGACATCCCCATGTAAACAGGGAATGGGGTCTCTCTGTCTTTGGAGTGTCTGTGAGTTGCTGCTCCTTCTTTGTACCTTGCGTAGCAGTTGTACTGAAGCAGCTGAGCAATTGCTAGATCTGTCTTTGATGCGCCAAACCTCAGTTGAGATTTGATGTCCGCTCCGTGTTCAAGCATGGCCACAAACTGAAGAAGAGTGAGTGGAATGGCCTGCTCGATGCACCCCTCATGGAAGGTTCCATCAAATGTGGACTTGTGGTCCAGTATATGTCTTCGCAAGATGTTAGCTGCTTTGCCAAGGATAATAGCTTCACTATAATAGTCAGAGGCTTCTGACAAGACAAAGCCCACATCTTTCTGGAAAGCCAGAAGAACATCCCTTCCCTGCTTGTGTACTTCCAACTCAGGTATTTCTGACAGCAGTTTTTCCTTCAGTCTTGTGGAGTTGACAGCAGGTGCATCAACACCCAGCTGTTCCAGGCGCTGGGCATACAGGTGAACTATGTCTGCAAGTCGGAAGACTGCAGGACCCTCGCGAGATCTGGTGGTCTCCACTAGATATGTGACTAGCTCTGAGAATGCCTGTGGGTGGGCATCCTCTTCGGGTGCACGTTCCTGTTCCAGTCTCTTGGTGGCTCTGAGGTACGTCCTCTCTCTATTGTACAGGTCTGTCAAGCATGCACAATGGTATTTGAGCTCCTGTGCAATAGCATCTCCACCGCTGAGTCTTGCAAGAAGTTTTCCGTCATTTAAAGTTTGGGCACATTCATTAAGTCTGTTATTGAGGTTCATCGTCATAACTTGTCTGAGTTCAGAGGATGGGGCTTCTTTGTCACATATGAAACACGTTTGGCCTTCAAGGCTGGTTCTACGCAGCTTGGTCTGGCATTCTACTGGCTGAGCACTCTCTGCTCTTCTTTTTCTGGCTCTCTCCAGTTTCGTGTTGTTGAACATAAGGCGACAACTTTGGTGATACTGCGCCTTGTTCCTCCTCAGAGTTTCTTCAATGCCACCACCATCATCAAGTCTGGCTGGATCCAGAACAATAGGCATCTCATTAATTGCGTGAAAGAGGGGAATAGTAGTCGCAATCATAGTGTAGCCATCATGTTCTTGTGGTTGTTGTGCACGTGGTGACTTGAGCTCTTCACTCTTCTTCTTCTGGCAAAGACAACACTTGCTCCAGTCAGTCCGTAATTTAGACGGTCCTGGATCTGTATTTGCCATCTTGGTGAATACAGTATGATAATTATCTGTAACACAGATATAATAGATAACAGATAATCACAGTATATAACAGATAATCACAGTATGTTATATGATAACAGATATAACAGATAATCACAGTATGATAATTATCTGTATTCAGTGAATCAAGGCTGAGGGGTTATCCTTTTACCACCTTGATCACAATCATGCACAATAAGGTATGGGATACGACTAGGTTCGGGAATACAAATATATGACCTACACCTAGCCCGATCGTTCATCCAGTATCATTTAAGTCCCGTGCGATCTGTACACCTTCCAGGTAACTACATGCAAAGCAATGTAAAGCCCCGTTACCCTTGGCTCAGCTCTCCCGCGCTGGCACACCCTGTCAATTCAGGCGCGGCTATCTAACTAAGCATCTATGTTAAACTACATGTAATCTACAGTAGCTAACTGATGCAGGGCTTATTAGACAGCATTTGGGACACTAAACTAATTATTTAGCTACACTAAACTAATTATTCAGCTGATACTGAACCCCATGCTGAGTTTCACAGCAGCGGTGCCACCAGTGTGGCCTGGCTGTGCGTTGACATCTGCTCTGTTGAGCTACTACTCTACACCTTCCGCTGCAAGTCCCCCCCCCCACCGCATCGTGTCATGTCCAGTTTGGAAGCCTTGTACAGGAAGATGCTACACATACTAAACCTCTCACTACTACGATATGCACTACCATGCATTTTAGCCGAGTCAGACGTAACATGAACCTCTAATTTAGCAGAATATTAGGATTCCGGGACTGATATTATGGTACAAGGAAGCTAGTGAGTAAGTCCATGGTTCCAAATTCGGATTCTACATAGTGAACAATTTATGATTTGACACCAAGATCATTCAAATAGGACAAGTCTTTGCGATTTTATTGCGAAATGCAATATTTCTGTATATTCAATGGTGGCCATCTTGAAAAATGGCCGCCATCTTGAATTTTTAGGTGGCTAACGGGTTTTATCAAAAGAGCAATCCCCAAGGAGTATGTGTGCCAAATTTGGTGCTTGTTTCCGGAAATGAACGATTCTCCTGAAATTTGCAGTTATCTGCTCCACTATTAGGGTGGTCTTTGGCAGTACTTCATTGTTTTCCCATGGAATGATTTTAGCTTCCGTGGGACCCTCAGACTGTGCCGAGCGCATTACCGCGGTGATAGTTTCAAGCATGGAGGCATACATTTAATTTTCTTTCTCTCAATCCAATGCAAAACAATCTTGGTTTACTCACGCTTGTTCTACTGCTGTCCACAATTAGGAGGAAGCATACAAACGGTACCGACGCCTTCAAACTTACGAGTCTTTCTCGCATCTTTATGTTTCTACTCGGATCATGCCAAATCGGTTCTTCGACGACGTGCCAAAAACAAATCAATAACAAATGTAATGAATTGTCAAATTCCAGCTCTTCCAAGCATTCTGGCATCTTGCCAAAAACCTCTCCAATAATTTTACGTCCTCATCTTTCCCTACTCTATTCCACTCTTGACAGCACTACCGGCTCTCCTTCCTCCAACAAAGTCGAACTCGTTGCTAAAACTTAGGCTAAAAACTCAACCTTGGATGGTTCCGGTACCATTCCTTCCTCTCCACACCCCTCTCACTCACTTATGCGTAATATCTTAATCTCTTCTAAAGGTGTACTTTCTGCCCACTGGGCAGAAGGCAAACAAACCAGATGGTGTTCCTCTTCCTGTACTCAAGAACTGTGCTTCTGTGCTGATTCCAGGCCTAGACAAACTCATTTATCTTTGTCTTTCTTCTAACATCTTCCCTTCTTGCTGGAAGTTTTCCCTCATTCAACCTGTCCCAGAGAAGGGTAACCCTCCAACTATCGTCAAATTGCTTGCATCTCTAAAGTTTTTAAATCTATTCTTAATTCAAATTTTCTTAAGCATTTGGCTACCCATAATCTTCTCTCAGATCGCCAGTATGGTTTCCTTAATGTACGCTCTACCTGGCGATCTCCTTTCCTACCTTATTAACCCTTGGTCATCCTCTCATCCTCCTTCCGGGACTTTGGTGAGACCTTTTCTTTTTCGCTAGACATATCGAAAGCCTTCGATACAGTCAGGCACAAATCACTTATTTCCAAACTACCCTCCTTCGGCTTCTATTCCTCTATCTGTGCCTTGATCTCTTATTTCCTTTCTGGCCGTTCCATAGCACAGCTTATTGCTCTTTACAGGGGCACAGTGCGCTCGTGTATTGAGTACTGTTTGCATGCGTGGGGAGGTTCCACCCATACCACACTTCTCAAAAGGGTGCAGTAAAAGCATTTCATCTCATCAACTCGCCTCCTCTTACTAATTCCCTATAATCTCTCACTTAAAGTCGCAATGTTGAATCTCACTGACCCTTCTGCTGCTAATACAATATTCAGTGTTCTTCAGAACTTTCTCGGTGTATACCTTCTCCCTTACAGAGACTGGGTGGTACCTGCCTTTCAACACATTCCCACCCTTATTCTGTTCAACCTTCTAATCTAAAAGTAAACCGATTTCCCCATTTTTCTTTTACTCAACAAGTTAACTCTAGAACTCTCTCCCTCAATCTGTCTTTCCCTCATCCTATGACTTAAACTTATTCAAACTTTATATGCGCAGACATTTTGACTAACATACCTTGAACTTGGCTCCCTGCCACCCTTTCAACTTGGTGGTGGTGGTGGGTGGGGGGGCACTTGTTACAGGCAGCATTGCCTTTTGTCTACTTCTTACACACAGGAAAATATAGTATGATAAATACTCATACTATGGCTAGTATGATTAGGGGGACAGCCCTCGACCTTTCCTATTCTACTCTGCTCTGACTTTCTTCATTCTACTTCTCTCTACTTATTATATTAGGGACCTCTCACCTCCCCAACCTTTATACCTCCCTCCCCCTCAACTATCCTAGACTAAACTAGTAAGGATAGCCCTCCACCTTTTATTATTCTACTTTGCTCTTTCTTTCTTCCTTTGCCTTTCTCTAATTCTTCGAGACCTCTCACCTCCCCAACCTGTCTACCCCCTTCACCTCTAGCTATATAAATATTTACTCCTCTGCTTCTTTCTTCCTTGCTACAATTTTCTTTGTTCTGCCCTTTGGGAACACTCTTTCTCATATGTGTATCCAGACCTCTACCTATCTTTACATTTATCTTGGGAAACCTGACAAAACCCAACTCTATTTTGAGATACATGGCCGCGCAAAACCCAATGCAGTGCAGCTCGGCGAGGAAGTGTTTATTTTACGTAATTATCATTCTCGTGAATTACGAGGTGGGGGGACGGTAAGTTCAGTGACCGAGGGAGGCAGTCGAGGGTAGAACGGAGAAACAGAGAGAGAGAGAGAGAGAGAGAGAGAGAGAGAGAGAGTGGGTGACAGTGAGAGAGAGTAAGAGAAGGAATAGTCGATAGCTATCGCATTGAAATAGTCTTGGATAATACACACAATATTGTTTAGAGCAGTATAGTAATTGCAAATTGTGCAAAATAATATTATCTTAAACCAAAACAAATCCCTAAGCAGTTATACCGAAGATTACAACTTATGACAACAAATACGTTCAAGTGCCCTGCTGAGAACTATGCCATCAGCGGATCTAAGGTTGTTGGGTATTATCTATTAATATTAATTTCCATATTATCCCATTCTGGATTCCTAAATATATGTTTAAAACATGCAGTGAACAGCGTTGGTGACACTGTGTCGCTGTCGTACCTTTCTTAATTTAGATTTTCTCCTTCTCCCTTACCTTGTGCAGTTATAATTGTTTCTTCATATATACCGGTATATATACAGAGTATACTGTACATATATATATATATATATATCAAGTATATCCCACAAATTTATTACAACAAATCTGATAGTGTGATATTGGGGAGTTCTCCTAACAGGAAGAGTATAAGTATGTAATATATACCTACAATCAAACACAAACGCAAGACATACAATAGGTATAAAACAACAGGTTAATTAATACACAATGGAATAATGAGTCACACGATAATACTACAATAATACATAGGTCAGTCATGAACAAGATAATCGCGTTGTGCGTTTAGTTAAGTTATAGCTGAAAATATAAAGATACAAGTCACAAGATTAATGAAAGATCACTTTACTTTAGTTTAAGCTAAAAGTACAGTCACACGTTTTCCTTCTGGTACGTTTTCTAATACAGCAGGAATGCACTACACGTGGTTAGATGTATTTATACAAATATGTGTTTTGATGAGAAAGATATTTCTGATATTTTAGTATTTCTTGAATTTACTTATATTATATTCGAGTTCGTTAATACAATAGATGCGAGATACACGTGGTCAAAGGTGTGTATGCAATTACTTACATTTGTGAGTTCTTAGGTTCAGTAAACTATAACATTAATCAAAGGTGAATGTATCTCATGTTCTTATACGCATGGATATGACAAAAAGGCTGTCTAGAATAATTATATCACAGAGTCGGGTTTTAGCAAAGTGAGTCTTCTCGGTACTTTTCACGAGTTTTTTCTATATCTCTTGACGATAGTGTCTATATCGGTTTTATCATAGAAGAATATTTATTGCTATGGGAATCACTAAATATATATGTGTATGCAAGCGGATGTTGGAGTGATGGTAAATTAAGTCTCACTATTTACCCTTCTATATTATTTCGAACTAGAATATTCTGAACATTAACTAGAGAAAGTGCAAGGATAGTTGATGTGTGTTTTGTCTTCCCAGAGGGGAAAAATTACTAGGAGGCAAGAAGGGTCTCTACAGTTAGAGACAAATTAAATTGTTATTATATTTTTAGCGAATTCCCTGGCGTCGGAGGGGGAGTTAATTATTTTTCTTGTGGTATTTCTACTGGACTCTTCTCTCTTCTTTTCCTCTTTGGTGTCTGGCTGGACTTGGATTTTCTCTTGCAGGGGCTTCCTGTCTTCTTGGGTGTTTGTTCAGCTTGGAGGCTAGATAACGGACCACTAATTATTATTGTCTCCTGGTGTCATTATTAAGCTTGGAGGCTAGGTATCGTACCACTAGCTACATATGGTATCGGAGCACATGCAAATTGTTGTTGACCAAGGGAATGACCCTTGAGCCTCAAGTTTCTCTTTTCAGTAACACTAGTTGGTCTCACACACAGCATTTCTGTCCTAGGACCAGAATGGCTAGTATCGTACATAGCTGGCTGACCAAAACACTGAACACTCCCCTGTCTTTTGACCAGGTGAATATTATCCTGTCTTCTGACCAGGTGCCCAGTCTCATACTTGGTGAGGATCCAGCCTTTAGACATAGATATGCCAGTCTCGTACCTAGATGGCTTATTTCTGCCAGTTTGGCTGGAGTAGTCTCTCCTCATCCTGCATAGACTGGTTTCATGTTTGTGGGAGCTAGGAGTGGCACAGCTGGGTGTTGTATTTTTTTTTTTTTTTTTGTGTGTGTGCCCTCTGACGGTGGAATTCCGGGATATCGTCTGGTTACATGGGGGTGAAGGGTGTGCTGGTCCTCTTGGTCTGGTGGTTTGGTGTCCTTCTGGCAAGGTGTTGTTGGTGGTGTTGATCGCCATAACTTTTTATCATTGTCATAACACTAAAAAATACATGCGAGCTACTAAATGTTTATATACTCTCAGCCGGATTCGAACCACTGACAGTCAGGACAAGTGTCCATGCTTTAACCTTTGTCTGGCGGGGGTGGACTTAAGTCGGGCTAGAGAACCATGGACTATGTGGCGGGGACCGACTTAAGTCTGTGTGCAATTTTGGAGCAATAATGGCTCTGAGAGAGAGACGAGCGGGTGGAGGAGCGTAGGTCGGCTCATGACCGCTCGGCACGGGTCCCGCGCGACTACTGACGTTTACTCCACACACACCCACACTCACTGCCTCGCTACACAGGGAATTATGTAAGGAAATTACCGTATTTTAGGGATTTTGCACTCGTCACGCGTGGTTGTAGAAGGATGGTTCTGGTGTCATTGGAAAGCTCAATTTACACCCTTTCAGGGATACATAATTGTATTACGCTCTGGCTCTTGTTTATGCATGAAAAGAGCACGGAAACAAGGTCGTTTAGGGTAAAACCACCCGCTTGGCGGGTAGTAGAAGTTACTGACGGGCCCGCTCGTAAGGCGTTAATCCACTACACCATGGCGTGATAAAGGATACTTAATCTTTTCCTACTTTCATTAAATGAAATAACTTCAACCCATTGCACTTGTAAAAATTCCTGTATGGTATCCAGGAATATGGATCCCACGACTTGTGTATAAATTGAAATACAATCTCCAAGTTGGATTTTCCTTCTTCTTGATAAACATAGGAAATGGCTAAGTATCCTATATCGCGCCATGGTGTAGTGGATTATGCCATGGGCACTCGTCCTGACTGTCGGTGGTCTGAGTCCGGCTGAGAGCACAAAAAAAAAAAAAAAAAAAATATATATATATATATATATATATATATATATATATATATATATATATATATATATATATATACATATATATATACATATATATATATATATGTTGGTAAAGCCAGGTAATACATTTTCTTTAATACATTCGAGGTTGAAAGAAATGTGTGTGTTTCTCTGTTGCGTGTGAGGTGAGGGTGGTTAGGGGTGAGATAGTGGTCTTTGATGGCTCCAGCCTGAAGGTGAAGAGTTAACCGACGTGAAAGACGAGTCTGCGTCATACCAATATAGGAATGAGGTCCACAGTCCTCATAATTACAAGTATGTTGGTAAATGACGTGATCGTCGGTCATCGGGCTCTTTATCTTGGTGAAAAAAACGTTGCGTGTGAGGTGAGGGTGGTTAGGGGTGGTGTGAGAAACACACCACCATACTCGATAAAGAAAGTGACCCAAGGAGATTACCTATACTCGAAGCTTTATATATCCAAGCCTTACATCCCAACATCAACAACCAAACTCTGGACCTTCAGATCCTTCCTTCTGCCAAAAGGCACTACCCTACAGGACCAAACACCCCTCCTCGCCCCCCGGTGCCCTTGACGCAGCCCCCGGCGCTACCTCCTTCAGCTTCGTCTTCTGCAGGCGCCACACAACTTAGGCCACGCCCCTCGACACGCAGCCAATCAGCTTCGACCCCACCTATCGACCACCATCCCGCATCCAGTGCGCATGCGTGAAGCGGTTACCCCCTTTCTCTCTCCTAGTTTGCCCTTCCACCAATAGCAGACTTTTGCCCCCTGTTTTCCGCCTCCTCTGATCCTCCACCCTCTATATATACCCTTCCTGTTTACCTTTTATATCATTCCTTCCTTACTTGATAATGCTGGTTGTCCAGTGAAACGCGTCGTATATCCTGTATCTTCATGTACTTTAATGTAACCCTGTACCACCATGAATTTTGCTCATCTCCTTCATCTACTTCCTGCCACCCAGCGAAAACTCTTCAGAGACCTGGAAACTTTGAATAATAAAATTTCCAACGCAGAAATTGCCATTTCTTTCAACCTCGTATGTATTAAAGAAAATATATATATATACTGTATATATATATATATATATATATATATATATATATATATATATATATATATATATATATATATACATATATATATATATATATATATATATATATATATATATATATATATATATATATATATACCGGTATATATATATAAAATGCTTATCTTCTGATTTAGCTACTATTTCCAATTGGGGTAGAGAAAACCTTGTTGCATTTAATGCTTACAAAACTCAATTAATTCATCTTACTACCCGTCAGGAACCTCCAGAGGACTATCCCTTATTCTTCAACAATACAAAAATCAACCCTTCATCTTTCCTCAATGTTCTCGGTGTCTCTTTTTCTTTTGTTCTCACTTGGAAACACCATATTGCCAGTCTCGCTAAGGCAGCCTCTGAGAAGCTGGGTGTGCTCAACCACCTCAAGGGGTTCTTTACCCCTGCGCAACTTCTTGCTCTGCACAGGGGCACAGTGCATCCTTGTATTGAGGATTGATCACATGTGTGGGGAGGATCCTCTCACACCGCACTCCTAGATAAAGTAGAAAGGAAAGCCTTTCGTGTCATTAACTCCCGTCCACTCACCAACTCTCTCCAATCTCTCTCTCTCTTTGCCGCAATGTTGCATCTCTCTCACTATTCTATCGCTACTACAATAATCAGTGTTCCTCGGAGCTTTCCCAGTGTATACCACCTCCTCTACGTAGGGTACGTAGTACCCGCCTTGCAACACAATCCCACCCCTACTCTGTGCAACTCTCCAACCCAAGAGTGAAACGCTATCCTCAGACTTTCTTCTATTCAACTGCTGAGCTCTGGAACTCTCTCCCATAATCAGTCTTTCCCTCTTCCTATGACTTAAATTGCTGCACACTTTGTGTGTCCAGGCATTTTAGCTCGAACGTCCCTTGATTTCGGCCCTGTCACTCTTTGAAATGTGGGGGAGGCACTCGTTGCAGGCAGCATGCCTTTTGCCTCCCTCATTCACATATAAAAATATAAAAATAAAAATAAAAATATATATACAGTATATTTAATTATATACGGTATATATATATATATATATATATATATATATATATATATATATATATATATATATATACATATATATACAGTATATACATATAGGCCTATATATATAGGCCTATATATACTGTATATATATATATTTGTTTTTGTTTTATATATATATTCCAACCACTCCCTCTCGGGCATAGGCTGATAGCCTTTACACTCTACCGCGGAAAACGGTGAGGCCCGTGAGGTCTTGTTCCAGTCTAGGGAGTGAGACATGCGAAGCACCCCGGCTCGAAGCAAGCCCATCTCTGAAGCTGCCTCGCCTCCGTGCTTCACTGTCTCATCCCCCACATTCGGACCCTCACTCCCAGAATGCCACCTATTGAGCAATTAACTCACTAGGCATTGCCCCCCTGTAGCATATTTTTGAATATGGGAATGTTCAATGCTATTTTAATCAGGGAACAATGAGGGTATTTTTTTGGCATTTCGGTGTGCTGTGGTAATGCACTGATACTAGGTACAGCACAAATTCCATCCCAATAATATCTTCCCATTGACATATTGGGTTTCGAACCCGGGTCCATTGGATTACCAGTCCAATGGCAAGACCACTTATACTTTTTTTTTTTTTTTTTTTTTTTTTTTTTCTATATTCCAACTTACTTCCTCTCGGGCATAGGCTGAGAGCCTTAACATTCACCGCTTTACAATGAACAGTGAAGCCCGTGAGGTCTTGTTCCAGTCTAGGGAGTGAGACATGTGAAGCACGTAGAGTACAACGAGCACCTGCCATCTTGCCTTCACATGAGGCACGGTGCTCACTCATGGCCCGAAACGACCCCATCTCTGAAGCCACCTCGTTCCCGTGCTTCACTGTCTCACCCCCTACACTCGGACTCTCACACTTACACACACACAACGCCACTGTATATATACAGTATATATTCTGTATAGTGAAATGTAGGGTTGGTATTTCAACTCGACTTGGTATAATCTCGATAACAATCTTATAATAAGATATCTTGAGATAGAATATGCTCGACAGGGTCACGTCTAGCTTTATATATCTTGCATCAACTCTTTATCCCAAGGCAGCATTCACACAATAAGAACAAAATATTACTTCACACTTTAGTTTATTTAATTGGCATAGGTTATGGAATAAAGTACATTGTTCTGGGAAGACAATAAAAGGTACACAAGTGACGTATCAAATATAGAATGGTCTATAATGATAACTTAATTATATTTGGTCACATTACATTTATACACAGTATCAGTAACATAAATATGCAGGAATAAAGATGTTACACATGTACATAGGAAATCAGTCAGATGATAACACTTATGTGAGCGTAGCGTCTAACGTGAAGATTTCTGGCACAGGGCGAATTGAATTGAAACAACGTTCACTAACGCGGGGCGGTGAGCGCTTATCAAGGGGATTAACGGGAGGGTCACACAGGTAATAGTAGGATCATTTGCTTTGAATCTGTGACCATTTTGTTCCTACCTTTTTCTCTCGATGGATTTGACAACCTGAACCATTTTAACCCTTTATTAGCGGCGCACAACTTATATCGTGTGAAAGAAATTTGGACTATGTGGCGGTTCACAACTTATGTCGTGTGCCATTTTCAGCACGTAATGTTGCTGAGAGAGAGATAAGTGGTGGCAGGAGAGTAGCAAGCGTATGACGGCTCCAGACCACCGCGGCGGACCTACTGACATGAATCCCACCCTCCCCCACCCTCACGCACTCGCTACACAGGGAATTATGTAGGGAAACTACCTAATTACATGGTTTTTGCACTCGTGTTGTGCGATCATTGCAAGAAAACTAGCGGTCGTACAAGGATGGTTGGGGTGTCATTTTAAAGCTCTGTGTATGCCCTTTCAGGGATAGATACTTGTTTTACGCTCTGGATCTTATTTAGGCATGAAAATGATCACGTATACAACCCTATTTAGGGTAAAAACACCCCGCTGGGCGGTACATATAAATTACCGCCACGGCCGCTCGTTAGGTGTTAATGGAAAATTAGCTCCTCTGAAAAATGACGGCTAACTCTGCTAGAGCCCAATATTCAAAATGGCCACCAAAGCCATCTTGAAAAACATGAAATGTAATATCTCTGGCATCAGATGAGCTACAAGGACGAATGAGGTGTCCTTTTTCACTAATTCTGGCATTACAAATCCACTGGAATGGTTATTGTATTGTATTGTATTGTATTGTATATTTTATTGTTATTGTATTGTATTATACTAATTGTACATACTAATCTGCCACTTCACTGTCAACATGATTCACTGTATGAGCCACTATCAGAATCACTGTCCTCATTTTCGCTGCTATCATCACTGTTGTTCTCTGCCTGCGGATTTGTAGGTAGTGATATGGATGGGGGAAGACGGGGCTGGGTTGAACGGACAGGCAGACATAGGCCATTTACAAGATGCCATCCATGGCCGATCGGTGAGGGGTGACTTTGGAGCTGGTAATGCTTTTGCAAATATGCAAGATAGTTTGCACGCTCCAAGTGTGGACGGAGACTGTCCAAGTCAGGCACAAGTCGGATAGTGCTTTTTTTCTTCTGAGCTCTCCACTTCGCTGCCCTCGCATCTCCCAGGGTCTTGCTTTTGGTATCACCATAGACATATCGAATGACAAACCGCTCCAAATCACTGATGACCTGTTCTGTGACTAGGAGCTGTGTACCACATGCTGCTAGCAGGTCGTGTGCCTCTTTAGACTTCTTCAGACGATCTGCGATGAGCTTCTTGCTTGCTCCATAGAAGCCAGAGTTGTGATCACACCCAGTGAGGACATGAAGTGGTATGATGGATGCAGCCATTGCCTCACTGCACAAACATCGGGCATCGATAAACTGACGTTTGCGTTTCACACACAGGATTCCTGTTGTCTTCTGAGCAACATATGCCACTTGCACGTACAGTAGTTGTCTGTGTCCTCTGTGTCAAGAACGACAGCTGTGTAGCTGGCTGACCGGAGCACACTATATATGGTGAGCATTGCCGTATCTGCCTCTGCATGGGAGCATGTGAGCTCTGACACAAGCTTGCCTGTGGTGAGATTCTTTGCAGTGCTGCCAACTACACAGTAGATGATCTCGGTGCTAGTTGTTGCTGCTGTTCTCTGGAATTCCATTTGAAGAAATGCCTGAAGGCGGATTTTGTTCTCAGGTTTACCCAGGAGAGCATGGAAAACTTTACTAGAAGGAAATTTATCTTCTGTCTTCATGAAGACATTGCTGATTGGCAGTTTTTTTTGGCGCAGTATTCTCTCACTGTCCTTGATCGTGTAATTCTGATCATATGAATCATTGACGCAAATGATGCGCTCCGCATGATTGTGTCTCGTTAGAACAAAGTGCACCAACTTCTCTGCATAATCTCCCCAGGTATACTTGGTACCGTCTCCTTTCTCTCTGTCTTCAATGGTTGGAGTTGTTAGGCGCCAGATGAGGCCCATATCAATAATAGACGTGTATACATCAGGCTCTGGAATGACAGTCATAGTTAGTTTTTGTTGAAGCTTGCTTTTCTGTGCCTTACGGATGGTTCCATTGACGTTGAAGATGGAAAGGCACTCGGCTGTAACACGATGCTGCAGGACTTCTTGAAGTTTGAGGGCACCACTCGTTTCAACCAGTCCGAGAACAGAGGCCAAGGCATTACGCTCCATTTCCTCAGTCTTTCCCTTCAGGTTCTCACCATCTGCTTTCTTCAATTCCTGAGTTGAAAAGTTCAAAGGGGAACTCTGTCGTTGAGAGACTTGGTCTTGGAATACACTCTCTCATTCAAGAACTGCTTCAGTTTGCTTGTGCTATCCTCCTTGCCGATTTCAAGTCGGCAGCGAGAGCGTCTGAGGCTGGAATTCCTGACTGTAGGGATCGAAGTGTCTTGTTTGTATGGTCAAATGGATCACACTTGAATTCAATGAGACATGCGCTTATATCCTGTACAGCTTGTTCATCCTTCTTCATTTTACTCGACGAGCAATCAGCATGCTTCCCTTTTCCTTGTTTCTTGCGATTAGCATGGCGATGGACCTTTGTTCTCACCCGATTGATGTTATTCACATTCCGAGTGTTTGAAAGGAGCTGCTTTTCATTGTTCAGAATTGCCAACCAACCAGACTTCAGCTTAGAGCCCTTATTCATTGTTGACTCTATCCATATGTCGGGGGCGACACACGAATATGGTTTTCCTGTCATTGACTGTGCAAACATACCACTCTCCATGAATGCAGCCTTCTTCTCTCTCCAACTCGTGTATATATGGGAGCCAGGGAATAGTATTAGTCCTGATGACTTGCACTTTGAGTCGTGCCGCAACATTCATCACCAACTGATCATTGCTGACACCCAATGAAGATATTGCCACCTCGATGTATGTACCTGCTGCTGTTGTATCATATACCAGTTCACTCACATTCCTTTGAATGCATTCATGAAATCCGATGTCTTCCCCAAATTCATTGACGAGAATTTCCTTTAAGTAGCTGGATTGTACTACTGAGTTATGTCCGTGATTTGAGATAATGCGCTTATAGTCTTGCAGCAGGCCTTGCAGTGTGCGAATTACATGGTCTTTGAAGATGACTTGACGAATATGATGAAAGAAGAGAGCTTGGGCCTCTCGGAGGTTTACACGCTGCAGATGTTGAGTGCTTTTATCTGAAAGGGGCTTGTGGTCGCTTACATATTTGCGCCAGCACGCACGATGGTAGCGGATTTCCAACCCAAATGCTGTTTGACTATCTGGGATGGATGCAATCAGAGTGTCAAGTCTCAATCTCATGACCTCATCTGCCAGACGGACAGTATGTAACTTGAATTTAGTCCAGGCATCTACTGTTGATAGGAGTAAAATCTGCTTGTCACGATCACTACTCTTTCATGCACCACACACATAGAGTTTTATCGTGAAGGACACCCATACTGGAGCGGAGCCTTTTAGGTGCACTGGCCTCTGGGGAAGGGTCTTGTTGATCTGATGATTCATCTCTTTCAAGACGTTCCTCGGATTTGTGTTTGCGTTTTTCGGCTTGAGAGAGCTTGCGCTTGCTGGATAATGATGCATAACAAGTGCTATGCATGTGGTGACCCTTTGGTCCCTTCTCCCAATCCACATTTTCATGTATATGTTGAAACTTATCAAGTTCTTTCCATTGTAAAGACTTTTCCCGGATGGATTCCCACTTCTCAGGTGTAATGTTTTCCAAACGATCATCTGCGGTACAGGTACATCGCCTACCACAGAGTAAAATGCACTCGTATTCATTTAATGTCTTGTCTGGTAACTCTTCACTCTCTCTTCTATTATCCATTATTTCGGTCACTTCACAAGTCGGCGATTCTCATCAGATGGGCATGCATCCATCTGAAACAGTAAAAAAGTAATATTAGATATACACCGCAGGCAGAGAACAACAGTAATGATAGCAGCGAAAGTGAGGACAGTGATTCTGATAGCGGCTCATACAGTGAATCATGTAGTGACAGTGAAGTGGCAGATTAGTATGTACAATCAGTATAATACAATACAATAACAATACAATATACAATACAGTACAATACAATAACTATTGCAGTGGATTTGTAATGCCAGAATTAGTGAAAAAGGACACCTCATTCGTCCTTGTAGCTCATCTGATGCCAGAGATATTACATTTCATGTTTTTCAAGATGGCATTGGCGGCCATTTTGAATATTGGGCTCTAGCAGAGTTAGCCGTAATTTTTCAGAGGGGCATAGGAGCTAATTTTTCTTTAAAATGGTTCAGGTTGTAAAATCCATCGAGAGAAAAAGGTAGGAACAAAATGGTCACGGATTCCAAGTAAATGACCCTACTATAAGGTAAATACAAGGTAGTGCGTTCGACCCTAGGTCAGAGAGACTGCTTTGGTATGAATTTATAATTCAAAATTGTGCGACTATAAGACACTAGTGAAGGTTAAGGATATACTAAGGAGCTTATCGACAAGGTATTTTAATTGGAACTATCTTATCTAAGTGGTTTTTGTGAAAGACTCAACCTACGGATACGAAAATAGATATAGACCGGGTATGCGATCGATACACACAAGTATAGAATTCAAATTCAAATTTAGATCAATGAATCACTATAACAGGGTTTTGGAATTAATGCAAGTTAATATAAAATGAGGAAAATACACTCAATTAAAATGCGACTGGAAATCACAGTAAATTAGAATTCAAATGAACTCAGAATAAAAAGGAGCATACACGACGAAGTTGTACTGGGTTAAAATACTACGATAATAGTATTAAAGGAAATTTGAATACATTAACAAATCCCTATCTGGCAATACATGGATCAAAGATATAACGTAACGCGAATTACATAAAGATACGATGTAATTAAAGATTTAGTATTGAAATAGTAAAGTAAAAGTAGAAACGGTCTCTACGATAATATGGAGACACGAATATAAAATAACTGGAATAAGAGTTACTATAAATGTGTGAAAAGGATTGTTAATTACCCACGCACGTAGATCAGATTAATTCACAATCACTGGTATAAACTAGATAGCTCGAATAATAGAATTAAGATTAACTCAATGGGGGGTTCTTGACTTTTCGGTAAGGAAAGAGAGATAGATTAAAATTTGGGCATAGGTCCTAGGTAAATGGTAGTAAATTAGGGAATATCTTCACGGTATACGCTTTCGCCTCAACTTGGATACACAAGAGAATAAATAACATATATAGGTGACATCTGAGAGTATTCCGTCTTGAGCCTGGACCGAGATAAGTTTATATAACGGGTGTACAATTGATAATTATAAATAACACCACAGGAAATATACTTCAAAGGGTACACGTAGCAATATCTGGTGCTATGAACTCACTTGCACAGATCAAGATTTATGGGAGGACAAATGACTATGTAACGTGTACACAGATCGATAATTGAACAATTAAAAGGCACAGATCAACTTAATAACACTTCCGGAATACTCGCATATATTAACTTACCTTCAACAATAGCCACAAATTGAGATACGCAGAAACACTTAGGGTAGTGTGGGGGAGGAGAACGGCCAAGTACGAGGGTCGGGGCGTCACAGACGTCCGGGCACGGTGGCTGGACGTAATGGGGCCACCTTCGTCAGGAGTCCAAGGGGCAGGGCCAGACGTCAGGGTACTGCTTCGGCAGGAGTCCAAGGGGCAGAAGTTGGATGTCAGGGGACCACTTCGTCAGGAGTCCAAGGGCAGGGTGGTGGTGGACAGCAGGCTCCTTCTCTCTCAGGAGGAAACGACTCCCGGACAATAATCCGGACGGAGTGTTTAGGTAGTTAATACTCCCGGACAATATTCCGGACGGAGCAACCTACTGAGTTTGAACTGACTTCCTGTAGTTTCAGTCAGTATATATTTGGGTTATTTCTCTTGGTCAGGTTGCGTGATCTCGCATGAATAGGGGCATAGTAAATACATAAAAATTTGCTATGTTGATGTTAATAATTACATGAATTTTAGTTAAAATAGGACTTCAGAGGCTATCAACCCTATTGGATTATTAAGCCAGCACACTGTAAATCAAGACAAACATCCGGACTGGAGCCTTTCTGCGAGAACTCCAGTCCCTTGATTACATGAAATATATATTATGGTGCTTAATGACATCGCACTGAGGTTCTCGTCTTTGTGACCTTTGTTTCTTACTTATCTCATCAAGCCTGATGATGTAATTCATGATTTTCTGTTCACTAAATGTTTTGGCTATTTGGATTGTTTATGTAATTATTTTCGTCTGTGGCACTTCCTATCACCATTTCACTTTCCTTCTCGTGTAGCAGCTTCTTGAGGATGGAGGGCCCCAACGATTTAAATACTCCCAGGCTCTTTATGCTTAGATTGCATAAAAACTTTTTCATCATAGTATTCGGGGGAAAGTTCTGCCTTGGCGGTTTGAGCCCCATATTGTGATTGGCGGGGCCGTGTGAGGTGATGATTGGTGGGGCTTGACCTGCCCTTCCGGGGTAACTCACCTGTTCGCCCGGGAATTACAGAATGGGTCCAGGGATCAGATTTCCCGTTCTCTGGAGAATGGGAAATTAATCTGTTTTTAAATCCTTTTCTTCTGTTCTCCCTGGATAATCTGACGATGGCTATTCTGTATGATTGTCCTTAAGCTCCGTTATTTGATATATATGGGAATGGTAGTGCACTTGTGGACGTATGTGTGGGGAGGAGACTCTGGATACGATTACGATTAAATGAGGATAGATTACCTCAAAGCGTGGAAAATAGTGGTTTACTGTAAGAGACAGGACAGAAGAATGAAGAGTATGAGAGATAAAAGACTGTGGGCTGACCACAAAGCTATTTTTATACAGTACATGTTTATTAATGGTCTCGACGTGCGCACTCCGTTTGCTGACATGGCAAGTTTTAAGTGTTTATAAGCCAAGCCCTGGAAAAGGCGCAAGTATGTCCGCGGCAGACCCCCGCGGGCCACGGGTTTGAGGCTCACCAGTGAACCCCAGGCCCGCGGCCCGCAGAAACCCAATGCCAGAAGCAAAAGCCACCCCTCCACCCATCCAGATTTCCGTTCCAAAAGCAAAAACAAAATGTTGTGACAATAATACAGCTAAAATTGGCTGATACCATGGGCCGCGGAACTGGGGCTCGCCCAGCGAGCCCTGGAAAAGCCAGGGCTCGCCCAGCGAGCCCCAGACCCGAGGTCCACAGTGATCCAGCCAAGACATAAAAGTTTAGGTTTATAATGCTGTCTAAATATTATTAAAAGATTTGTACAAGGATGCTGAAAGACAAGATCACTTAGTCAGAAACTGCCGAGAGAACTCAAATGAGGGACAACTGTTAAAAGTATCCCATGTATTGCTTCCTCCCGACCATATTGCCGGAAATGCTCCCATCTGCATCCTCTGTGCTCCTAATGTTACACAGCAGATGCAGCTTTGGAGCTTGTTCGACTAATGATGGTCAGAAATTCCGCTTCTTGTGTTTATTATGATAGGATTAGTCAGTTAATGTTGCTAGAAAAAAAGGAAATAATTGATAAACGCTATGAGTAATCCTTATATTGCTTCCTCCTGACCACACTGCCGGAAGCGCTCCAGCCTACATCCGTTGTGCTCCTAATGTCACACAGCCGATGCAGCTTTTGATCACTTCCGACTAATGTTGGCCAGAAATTCAGCTTGTTGTGTTAATTTGTTATTTTATGTGTATATTGGTATGGGTGGTTCACTATTTAAGACGTGTCTTGTAGATGGGAACCAGTTGTGGCTCACTCGAGTTCCCTGTAACCATTCCAAAGTTGGGTAATTTATTTCGTCATACTTTCTCCAAATTTGAATTGCTCTCTCGAATAACTTTATGTTAATAGGTTTAATATTCGCTTCAATATGCATCTCCTCTGTTGTCTTCGAATATGGGTATCTCTCACTGAAGGCGAACCTCAACGCCTCATTTTGGACTCTTTGTAGTTTCAAGGTTTGTGTCTTACTTAAGGAATCTATCGGTATTATTGGATACTCAATTACCGGGATTACATACGATTTTATGAGTTGGATAGCCAACACCTTCTTCTGACACAGAATGATACACAGGTACACATGAAAAGTGGAGTGGAGGAGGGGGAGCGAGACAGTGGATCGGAAGGCATCGATTGATTATGTGTGGATGAACAACTGAAGAATTTTGTGCTGGATGCTAGAGTGTATAGGGGAATTGAGGGGGGGGGGGTTGTCTGACCATTATGTAGTAGTAACTAAAATTAGGATACAGAAGAAATGGGTGAGGAGAGCTGGAGGGAGGTGAGAGGAAAGAGGAGTGGCAAAGAGGGTGAAGAGGTTACAGAGGGAGGAGATCAGGGAAGAGTTCAAGAGAGCAGTAGAGAGACGACTAGGTAGGTTTGACCTGGAGGGTATGGAGGAAGTGGAAGAGGTGAGCAAAGAGTTAATGAAGAGATATATGCAGCACGTGAGGAGGTGTGTGGAGTAAGGAGAAGAGGGAGGAGAGTGAAGGGTACAGCATGGTGTACTGAAGAGGTAAAAATAGCTTTTGAAGACAAGAAGAAAGCGTATAGAGAGTGGTTGGGTAGTAGAGGGAACAAAGATTTGGAGAGAACAGAAAGAGAGAGGTACATGAAGAAAAAGAGAGTGTTGAAGAAAGTAGTGAAGGAAATTAAGAGAAGAGCAGATGAGGAATTTGGAAGGAATTAAATGTAGTTAAAATGGAGGGAGTGTAAGAAACTGTTCTGGAAAGAGGTCAAGAAAGTTAGGGAGGGTAGTAAGGGTGTGAAAGATACAAATGGGCGAGTGTTAGCCGAGAAGCAAGAGAGAGTCGAGAGATGGAGCAAACATAGTTGGATGGGGTATGGGAGGGAGAAGAAGAGAAGTAGTGGAAGAGAAGGTGGGGATCAGGAGGTCAGAAGTATGTTAAGCCATGACAAAAGTTAAGTGGAAAAGCATCAAGAATAGATGGAGTGTGTGGGGAAATGCTGAGGTATGGTGGGGAGATAGTTATCGAATGGGTATGGAAAATGCGTTAACTAGCAGGGGAGAAGGGAAGTGCACCTGATGACTGGAAGACAGGAATAATAGTCCCCTTGTATAAGGGTAAAGGGGAAAGAGGAGTGTGTGGTAACCACCAGGCGATATGTCTGCTAAGCGTAGTAGGGAAGGTGTACAGCAGGGTTGTGATCGAGAGAGTGAGAGCGAGAATGGAGAAATGGGTAGGCAATCTATCCCCTGAAGACAAAAAAACAATAGCCATCGCATTAAGAACCTTTGTAAATACAACAAACAGATTCACTAACACATGAAGCACAATACAGTACCTTAACACCCCCCCCCCCCCCTCCCAGGACTTCCCAAAGACAGCTCATACTCTCTACTGCAGACATTTTAACAGCTGTGACTGTAGTATCTAGAAATTCTATACTCTTCCTAACCACTGATTACTAACCGAAAGCACTACCCAGCCCAATCACTGTTCTGTAATAGACTACCTAATTTAGTTCAGACTGCACTGCACTATCAAAAACAATCCAACTAACAACTAATAAATCCTCACTAAACGCTAATAACGTTTATGCAAATATCAGGAGAATAATACTCTGTGTACATTGCACATTACAACACTAAGAAGAAGAACAAAAAGAAGACGAAGATCGCACAATTTCATGGGTTTTATTTACTTACCTCTAAGGTACATTGAAGCGCAAGGCCTATGCTATCGTAATAATTACGCTTAGCTTTCCTAATATCAGCTTTATTTTTCTTCTAAGATTTGTAAAATGATTTCTTAAATGTTCTTTACCTCTATATATTTTCCTATATACGACTTTATTTAAACCTAGCGTATGCTTGACACTAATATTCATCCATCTAGGCTAGTTATTATTGGATCTAAAGCGCTTTTTAGAGATATATTTACCAGCTTGGGCATCAATAATGATCTTATTAGATATTGTTGAACATAAATAAATATCCTGGGCAGCCAGATTTACGCCTAAGTCGCAAATTTGACTACCTATCTATCTATCAATTGCCAGACGTCATGATCTTCGAAGGGGTGACCATGAATGAATCGCCCCCATGCACCTCTGTCTCCAGTCAGTCGACGCCATCCTTCCACCTCTCGGTCTGCTCTTCCTCTCCGTCCCTCCAGTTCACTCTTATACACTCTCTTAGTCATTCTCTTGCTTCCCATGCGTTCCACATGGCCGAACCATCTCAAGGTGTTCCTTTTCACATTTTCAAGCTCATCCATATCCACACCGCACCACTCTCGTACTTCCTCATTCGTCTGTCTATCCCTCCATGTAACTCAACACGCACTTCTCAATTAGCTCATTTCCACCCTCTCCATCTTGGTTAGTGTCTCTCCAACAAGTTCCATGCTTCACTCCCATATGCCATTGTCGGGATTACCACACTACCTGCTATCCTTAATTCTCCATATAAACTTTCTTTATTTGGGGATTCTACCTGTGTGTCTCCATACACACATTTCAGGTCTTGGCCTTGTGAGTCACGCTTGATTGGTAAAGGTGTGGCCTTAGGATCGGGTCTCTCTCCTATGGTAAAATTATAAACTATAATGGAAAGGGACAGGTTGAGAGTAAAGAAGATTGTTCCCCATCACCCCATGGGCATTCTCAAACCATTTCCTACAGTGAACTTTATCTTATCCTCCACATTTCCTCTAGTTAGTCCTTAACACTCTGTGCTGTGATTTTGTTCCACATGTTTAGGTTGCTCAGGCCAAGCAGGTAGATCACTATCCTATCGATCACCCATTCATACCTTCCTACCATTTCACTCCATTCATCCTCACCAATGTCCTGCACTATGTTTCCTAGCATTACCCGCCTTTCCCTCTCATATCTTTCGCACTTTAGGAGGATATGCTCCACAGTCTCATCCTCACTGCTCTCACACATCTTGCATACCTTGTTTCTCTCATTTGACCACCTATAAGTTCTGCTGTTCAGCTCAAGCGATTTAGTCCAGGCCTTGAAGAAGAGTTCACTTCCGATGCTCCCATCATAAAAGGGCTCCCTTCTAGGCTGCTGCTTACACATTTACCATTCTAGAGAACTCTTATTCCTCATATTCCCTACCCATTCATTCCTTGCTACACTTTATACCCACTTGCCAATCTCTTTCTTCCATCTCTCATGACTCCACACTTCTATATTTTTGCCCATCATGATACCACGCATTCCATACTTCTCTATACTTTTGTCACACATTTTGTTCCACTTCCTGCTCTCCTTAGACCACTCAAACACCTTTCGTGCCCATCTATCTCCATTAATGTTTTCGAACCTGACCCGGTACCGTAGGGCTCCGGCTCCCTTGTCTATTCTTTCTTTAAAGGAGCTCCATCCTGCGTCACCCCTCAAGGCTTCCATTTCAGGGTACTTGTTAGCCCCCCAGTGCAAGTTTTCCGACCCTATTCTGAGCAACTTCCAGCTTTGCCAGGTCATTCGCCGTCCACGGGATGGTTTCCAAAACAATACATCAGGCCCGGCACAGCCATACTATTTCACACTCCTCGCACCATTTCGTACTTGTTCACTCTACACCTTGCAGCACTACCATATCTTCCCACATAAATAAAAAAACATTATCCTCACCCTTTACAATTCATTAGTCCGCCCATTTTTGGAATACTGCATTCAGTTCTGGTGCTCTTATTGTCAAAAAGATATAGACAAAATGGAACGAGTTCAACGTAGAGTTACCAAGATGATACCCTGTCTTCGGAACAAACCATACGAGGAACGTCTTAAGGAACTAAATTGATATCCATTAACCAAGCACAGATTGAGAGGTGAACTTATTCAAGTTTTCAAGATCAATACAGGCATCGACAACATGAATTGTAATAAATATTTTACGATTGACCGATCAAACTACACGCAGGCTGCAAAATCATTGGTAAATCATGCAACTCTAACGAATCCAAAAAAAAATCTTCTTCAATCGAGTCGCCAACTTGTAGAATGGGCTTCCCCGAGATGTGATAGACTGCAACACCGTTGATTCCGTCAAAGTTCGCCTAGACAAGCACCTTGCCCTGAACCCAAGGTTGACTGCATTTGTAATTGAATAAATATTTTCTTTAGTAGTGTTTGTTCAATAACCTAATAGGTCTTAATATATTTTTCCCTGCCACAAACTAAGCCCCAGGGCAGCACTTCCTTCTCACATCTTTCCCACATTCTCCGAAATACTGTTCCAACACTTGGAACAGCAGTGTTTTGGAGGGCAAGTAACCTCGAGGGGTCGCATGACCTGTTGTTGCTTGTTTTCCTTTGTACTCCTTTGTACACCCAATGACTCGCTCTTGTTAGCCTCTCATCCTTTGTTTTCTCGCATCCTCTTGCATCCACAGACATCCTCAGGTACTTATATTAATTTGTTCAGTTAACCCCTACTGTACCATAGGGTACTACCATAAAAGTACACCCCAGTCCCAAGCAATGTGGCCAAAATGGCAGGATATAACAAAATCCCAACTCAAAATATGGAGGAATACTGCCTCTCCCAGCCTGTAGAGGATTGGATATATACTGAGAAGTGTTGCCAACTCTAGAGCAGTGCTAAAACGGTCGTGGTACCAGGCACTGCCTGATACTGGCAGTTACAAGGATAGTATATTACTGACGGCTCTCTGCCATCGCTGGGACGGGGGAGTGATTTATCTACTGACGGCTCTCTGCCGTCGCTGGTACTGAACGGGTTAATACTATTATTTCTAATCAGCCACGTCGCATCCACATCCGTGGATTTTCTATCACTTCTCTCACCACAAACATGTTATCTTCTTCTCTTCTGTCCACTCGAAAACCATTCTGCTCTTCACCCATCACTCGGTTCCTTTCAAAGATCCCTTTCAGCCATCCATTCAACACCCCACAAAACACCTTGGAAATGGTGTCTGTTAGCGTTATTGGCCGGTAATTTGTCTAGTTCTTAATTCCTACTCTTGTGACCTCCCTTGTGTAGGAGGGTCACCCGGCTCTCGTTCCATTTACTCAGCACACTCTCTTCTGGCCACACTTTCTTAAACAGCCCAATGCCCATACATGCCTTCAATTACTCCATTCCCACCCTGTTTATTAAATTCATATGGAATCTCATCGTTTCCTGCAGCTTTACCAGTCTTCAGTTTCTTCACACATTTCGCTATCTCTTCCCTGCTGATCTCATGATCCATATTTTCATATATCTTTCTTCATATTATCAGGTTGGCTTTGCTCCTATCCTCCACTTCATTAGCACCACCTATGTTTTCCCAACACCAACTGCCTCCCGAAGACTATTAGGTACACAAAGCAAGGCAAATAACCTTTCCCCACTCCTATTTGCAAACATACAAGGATTAACAAATAAAACCACAAACAAAGTTCCATTTATTAGGGGCCTACCAGAAGAAGGGAATGGTATATTTGCAGCTCTCACAGAAACACATATTAAGGACCACAAAGATAGTGAAGTATGGATTCCTGGCAATAATCTTTATAGGGCAGACAGAAAGCATTGAACTCTCCGATATGTACTGAATTATTAAGTAACAGCAATTAAGTAGTGGAAATACTTTGAGTTAAAATAGAATCCTTGAATGTAACTATTATTGTCACATACGACATCCTGACACATCCGTAGACGAGTTCAAACCCCAGATCAGCAAGATAAAAATAGCAGTAGAAGGCCTAGGAAACCCGACACCAAATATTATGTGGTTAGGTGATTATAATATACCAAACATTACATGGAGGCAATTAGAAAATCAGGTACTGGCGAACAAAACCTGAGAAGCAAATACGAGAGAAATATTTAAACTCTGCGATCTTTTAGCCTTTCCCAGCATGTAAACGAACCCACACGGGGAATAATATCTTAGATGTTGTTCACCAACAATGACTCCCTATAGTACATAGTATGACCATTTCGGACACAGCATTCTCGGATGATAAATTAATTGAAATAACACAAACCTAGCAAGTGTCCCCCCAACAAAACAACAACAACAAAAAAACAAAAAAAACAAAACAAAAAACCGGAAGTGAGACCAGCAAACAACATTTCAATAACAAATATATTAGGTGGGAAGAGGTGGACCTGGAAATGGAGGAAATAGACTGGAGAGTTTTGATGAATATCCTGACACCAACAGAATGCCTAGTCCAGATAACAGAAACTATGACCCAAATCTGTAGCCACCACATACCGATAAAACAAATAAGACGAAGAAACACTCAAGATCGGGAGAGAAGAAAGTTGTACCGAAAAAAGGAAGTTACTAACACAATGTAGCACACAACAAAATGTACAGATCAGACAAAAGGTCCAAGTAGAGAGAGAAATTTTGGAAATTGGCCGAAGACTAAGAATCTCCTATGAATTACAACAAATGGTAGAGGAGAACAGAGCTATTGCAGGTATAAAGGAAAATTAAAATATTTCTTTTCAGATGCCAAGTGCAAGTCTAAAGCTGCATCAAACATCGGCCCACTAAGTAAAGAAGATGGATCATTCACAGGGGACAACAAGGAAATGAGCAAACTCCTACGTCTGCAGTATATATAAAACGGTGTTCAGTGAACCCGACAAAACAAAGTCATCATAGACCAAAAAAAAAAAAAATTCATGGAAAACCTCCCTACAAAAATTCCACATATTCTAGATAATGAGTTCGGGCCAAACGACAGAGAAGAAGCTATTAGTAACACGCCAACCCACTCGGCACCGGGCCCAGATTCATGAAATTCGATCCTAGTAAAGAAATGTAAGGAAAACCTCTCAAAACCCCTGGCTATAATGTGGATAAGAAGTCTAGACACTAGGTAAATATCAAATAGCTTGAAAAACACAATAATTGCTCCTCTGCATAAACTCGGAAGTAGTTGTAAGCTCCCACATCATTAAGATTTTCGAGCGAGTCCTGTGAGGTAAAATCTCAACATTTATGGAGGCAAACGAGCTGCACAACA
This sequence comes from Paralithodes platypus, assembly GCA_032716605.1. Lineage (NCBI taxonomy): Eukaryota > Metazoa > Arthropoda > Malacostraca > Decapoda > Lithodidae > Paralithodes > Paralithodes platypus. Next base: position 42,155,292 of record CM064519.1, read on the forward strand.
TGGGTTAATAAGGTTTCAGAGCGGGAAGATCGTGTCTCTCTCAGCTATTAAAACACTACGACAGAGTTCTCGATTCCTTAGAAAAGAGGAAAAACATAAATGTCATTTACACTGATTTTGCTAAGTCTTTTGATAAATGTGACCATTGTATAATCGCCCACAAACTTAAAGCAAAAGGGATAACAGGGAAAATTGGAAGGTGGATATATACACAACTTCCTCGTTAACCGAAGGCAATCAATAGCAGTCAACCAAACCATATCTGAGCCTTCGGATGTAAAAAGCTCAGTTCCCCAAGGAAGAGTGCTAGCACCCTATCTCTTCCTCATTCTGTTTATTGATATAGATGTGAACACAACACACAGTACAGTGTCTTTCTTTGCAGATGACACAAAACTAAGTATGATAGTAAACACTCAGGAAGACACGGACAGGCTGCAGGCAGACATAAATGGGATGTTGCAGTGGACTAGGGAAAACAACATTCAGTTAAACGAAGAAAAATTCCAACTAATACGTTATGGAGAGGATAATGTTGTTAAAGGAAACACAAACTACAGAACAGAATCCAACCACCTGATAGAACGTAAAGACAGTATGAAAAATCTTGGGGTGTTAATGTCTGAAAATATGAGTTTACTGTAACGTATTAAAATTCCCATACAGAGTAGGTGAAATAAATTATTTAGAGAGCGTACAGAGAAATTTTACCTCATATACAAATTTAGTAAAACATCTATATTATTGGGAGCGTTTAAGAACACTGAAGGTGTACTTGTTGGAATATAGAAGGGAGCAATACTAAATAATATATACGTGGAAAAGGTATAGTTCCGAATCTATTCCCCTCTATAGTCATGAATATTAGTGATAGAAGAGGTTGGGAATGCGATATCCCCAGGATGAGAAATTGGAGTACTACGGGATATTTGCGAGAAGCGTGGTTGTCTCCTAGAGGTCCGCGTCTCTTCAACAAACTCCCACAGAGATTAAGAGACACGAGGGGCGCTTTGCTAGACAGCTTCAAGAGAGCCCTTGATGCTGAACTGCAAAAGGTGCCAGATGAGCCCATCTTCGCAGGGGTGCTTGCTGCCCCTTCAAATAGTCTGCTGCACCAAATCACCACCCAGAACGGGTGCCACTAGATGAGTGGCGAACCTATCTATAGGTTCTATAGGTAGGTATAGTCCTGTACTAGTTCCAAGTTATTCTACTAAAATTATAATCTCCTACAATACAAACTTTACTGGATTGACAGGCTCTGATTATCTCATCCCAGAGTATTTTACTATCTATTATATTTATATTTGGCTGTCTGTATATAAGGCCAATTACAATACTATCTATGTTGTAATTTATCTCTAACCATACTCTCTCACTTTTCCTCTCCAATTGAATATCAGACCTAATGATAGAATTGACCGAATTTGAGATAAAACATGCCACTCCACCTCCCTTTCTTCCTTAGCAATCTACACTGTACATAATAAATCCATCAATTTGATATTCTGCCATATGATCTCGTGTTTCAGTGGTCATCCATGTTTCATATTAATATCAATATTTTCTGCGCATATGATTGCCTTTAGTTAACCTAATTTATTGTGTAAGCTACGGCTATTTGTGTAATATACCTTGAGTTTCCTACCTATGGATTTATTGGGATCACTCTAACTTTACAGCTAGATTGATATTCGGCATTTTTCCTCCTAACATCGAGTCTATCTGATGGAGACACATATTCTACTGTTTCAATATTTATATTATTACCTTCGATTACACTACAATCAATGTCATTATAATTACTAACTTTTACATGTGACTGAGGTTCTATTACATTTCTATCTGATGTATCTGTTTTTTCTCTATCCAGACACATTCTCTTTTTTAACCACACAGAATTCATCTTCAAAGCGTCCTATCTAGTGAGCTAACTAAAGGCTGCGTCTCACACAGTACGGCCACCGCTCGACAGCCGCCGACAGAGGACGACTTGCACTTTATCGCCGATTGTAATCGAATCACTGGATCACTGCACGATCCTCGCCGGCACACGATTGCTGTACAACAAGCCCTCGACAGTCACTCGACAGTCACTCGACACACACACACGTCATACACGCCTGCAACACGACCGTTGTAGAATAAATCGCTGACCAGTGACGCTACTCATTCGGCCATCACACGTTCGTCATACGTTTAAAGCACGTTAAAAGCACGATAATGCCGATTCTGGTCGTTAACCATACGTTTAAAGTCCAACAAACGCACGTACGTTGCACGATAAATACGCCCGTCATACGTCTCACACGATATTGATACATCAAAGGACCCGCCTACTTATATAATAGGGTGCGGCCCCGGCACATTCAGTCGACCACCGAAGCTCCTACTGTCAACATGGAGGCGTACATGGACATACTAAACCACCTTGCGACCACCATGACAGACGACGAAGCGTACATGGCCATAGTACACTACAACCAAGTTACAATAAGCAACCTCCGATTGCAGCTGTTGTGCACCATCGCCCTGAGAAAGTTACGGAGCCGCAATAGAAAATGCAAGCAACGTAGCTGTCATGTCAGGGCTTGGATCTTGGAAAGACCCCTGTATAGCCACTATTATCAACTGATGTAAACTCTCCAGAACACCGACAAGGCAACGTACAATTACTACCTCAGGATGGACGAGGACCTCTTCAAAGAGATAGTCCAGCGGCTAACACCACGCATCGCCAAGCAGGACACCAACTGGAGGAAGGCCCTGGAGCCCAGTCTATGCCTGGCCATGACACTCCGCTTCCTTGCCACAGGGGAGGCATACAAGAGCCTATGTCTTAACTTCAGAGTGGCCCCCAACACCTACTCCATTGTCGTCCGCGAAACCTGTGAGGCCATCATCCAGGAGTACATGGAAGAGGTCATCAGGTGCCCCACGACACCACAGGGGTGAAAGGAGGTTGCCAGAGGATTCGATGACACCTGGGGTTTTAAACACACCGTAGGGGCAATCGACGGCAAGCACATCGCCATGCAGCCCCCTGGCAAGTGGCAACATGGGGTCCTACTACTAGAACTACAAAGGGTACCATTCTATTGTTCTGCTGGCACTGGTTGTCTCCAAGTGCCGGTTCATCTACGCCGACTTGGGAGCCAACGGGTCAGCCTCAGATGCAGGTATCTTCCAGGTGACCGACCTCCGGAAGGCGCTTGATGATGGCGCTGCAGGTTTGCCACCCAGAGAGTCACTACCTGGATGCGATATGCCTCTGCCCTATTTCCTTGTGGGTGACGACGCCTTCCCAATGAGAGAGTGGCTGGTGAAGCCATACCCCCACCGAGGTCTCCAGAAGAAACAGCGGAACTACAACTACCGTCTGTCGAGGGCCAGGAGAGTTGTGGAGAACGCCTTCGGGATTCTAGCCAATCGCTTCCGGTGCCTACTCACCACCATCAACTTACAACCTAGCACTGTGGAGAAGGTGGTCCTCGCCAGCTGCATCCTCCACAACATCCTCATCGATAGACGCCCTGGCATGAACGTACAACCTGGTGATGTGGGTGAAATGTCTGCAGACTGGAGGAGGGAGCCCCTGCACGGACTCCAGCCACGTCTGCGACAAACTGGACCAGGGCCTGCCAAAGCTGTGAGGGACTACCTGGCAGACTACTACAGCAAACCCGAGAACCTCCTGGCGTGGCAGGACCCAGTCGAGTAAAAACGTAAGTAGAAATATCCAACATATTCGTCTTATATCAATATATATAGTATAATATCTTTATAAAGCCACATTCCTGATATTTTATTTGTTTTCATTTAAGAGATTGCTATAAGTGTGCTCATTCTTGTCATTACCTTGTTTGGGGCTTGATTTATTTATGCAGGTGTCTTTATACACCAATCCAACTTGAACCTCAAATTATACTTTAAACTATTTGGTTATGTTACTGTTTGTATTTATTATAGTTACATAATTTAATTAAAAGTTTTGGTTTGGCCAAGTATAAATTTTGGGGTTATTATGGTAATAATTTTATCTTTCATTGTTCTTTGGTTTATGTGAATAAGTTTATATTTGCTGTTTTTATTTATATCAACTTTATTGGGGCATTATTTATTTATGCAGGTCTATTTATACACCAATCCAACTTGAACCTCAAATTATAGTTTTAATTATTTGGTTATGTTACTGTTTGTATTTATTATATTTACATAATTTCATTAAAAGTTTTTGTTTGCCCAAGTATAAATGTTATTACTTTTATGTTTCATTGTTCTTTAGTTTATGTGAATAGGTTTATATTTTCTGTTTTTATTTGTATAAACTTTATTTTCACATGACCTTCGATGTTTATATAAACGCCAATTTTAGTGTTCAATGTTTTCTTTATGTTACTTCTTTGATTTATTATGTTTACATATGTTCCTTATTTATTTTTTCCCAAGTCTATTTTTTCTCATAATGGTTATTGTTTTATCTTTAAATTTTTTTTAGTTTTTTTTTTTATTCAGTTTATATATATATTTGTTTAGGTCTTTCCATTTTCATAGAACATAGAGTATATAAAATATAGTATAACATAATTTATTGGTAGGAAATATCAGACAACATTAATAGTACAATACATTTATTTATAAAAATACAAATTACATTTCATATGTTTGTGTGGGTGTCCTTGTGTCAGTGTAATGTGTGTATGTGTACATGTGAAAAGTTAATAATTGTTGGAGCCCGTCTCCAGGAACCTCTCAAAGGAGGACAGGTCACCCAGTCTTGAGGTTGTGTGTGGTGAATCCATGTTGACAGGGGTTGCCTCAGGACGGCCGTAGTTTGGGGTACTCGATATCCAGCTCCTAGGGGTACTCGGTCCATGAGTAGTGGCGTGGAATCCCGATGGCCCTGCCACGGTCAACTGCTCGTATGTTGGCTGTGGTGCTGGTGGCTGAATGGGCGCCTGCTGAGGTTGACACACCTCAGAAATGGTGACCCTGGGCAAGCCTCCTGTGCCTCGGTTGTAGGCCTTCATCCCCTGGCCCAGCTTCATCACCTCGGTCATGTAGTGTTCCATGAGGCGATGATCCATGTTCCCGATCCCTGTAGTCATGAACTGGTGGAACTGCTTTAGCCCCTGGACATGACGATTCTCTGGCCGCTGTGCCGCCTTCCACTCCTCGCAGAACAGGGCATTGCGGTGCTCTGCGTCACGCAGCTGTGTGTATAAATGTTGTTATTAGACATATGACAAAATTACATTCAAATCACACATTACAGTACATAAAACATAAATGGCGGTTCTCCACCTCTCCCAGCTCTGAAAATGGTGTGGTTACATAAATAAAGACAATACATGCATTCATACTCCAATACACCCACACAAGGTAATTGTTCCTGTGTCTGTATGTATCTATGTATGTGTGTTTGTGTGTGTGTGTGTGTGTGTGTGTGTGTCTGTATTGTGGCCAGGTGTGAATAAATCTTATTATGGTGTTTTGTACAAAGTTATGACACACTTTTATAATAATTTACCTTCTCCATCATCTCCTTTTCAGCCGGGGTTGTGAACGAAGAAGCCTGCTCCTTCCGCCGCTGGGTTGGCATCTGCTTGGGGCCCCAGTCGACACCTCTTGCGGCTCGTCAGGGTCATCGAAGACCACATCCACCACATCCACTACCTCAACCACCTGGCTGTTGACATCCGGCGAGGTGGCCTGGGTGTCCTGGGAGGCCGCAGGGTACAGCTGTTGGGGAACCGTAGCTTAGTTGGTTGGAATGTAGTACATAAGAATAAAAGGTACGTTGATAGAGATGTACCCTGACCAGGATTCGAACCCACCCACCTCAGGTATAGTTCGGAGAGTTGGTCTACTAGTTTACGGTGCCCAACTCTCCTAAATATACCTTGGGTGGCTGGGTTACAATCCTGGTGAGGGCACCTCTCTATCAACCTGTCGTACCTTATAATTTACAAACAAGTATGTATCACAATTTAAAAATTATGTGTCAATCCCAGTAGTAACATGTATGCCTTTGAATATGAATAAATACTCATAGTGAAACGTTTACGACCCCTCTTTCATTAATAACCTGCCTGCATTATTATTTGTTAATGTAATGAATATCCTTATAGCATTGATGCATATACGCAGCCAGGATCAGATTAGCCTGCATTAAACACTAATTGAACATGTATGCCTGCGTATCAGACAAATTGGAAATGTTAAAATAATAAAGTGGTTAATATTAGCCTAGTAATCGCGAATTATATTTATAACACTGGTAAAATAGGCAGTCCTGATCAGAATTGCTTGCATGATAATTATTGGAATCTGCTGCTATCATATACAAATTGGAAATGAACAAACATTACAGTTGTGCGAGTGATCAAACAGTACATATTATGAGTATGATAGACTACATCAATAAATGTTTTTATTTGGAACATGCCTTGCTTTTACGGGTGGGGCACCTCACGATGTGTGGACGGAGGAAACTGAAGGTTTCTTTTATCCACATCTCCCTCTCCTTCAGCGCCTTGGTCCCTTGGCCAGACTTGAGCTGGATGAGTTTGGCGAAACGTGTCCGCATGCTCTCCAGCCACTTGTGAAGACACTCGACTGGAAATAATCGAATAATAATTACTCAACATGTACCATTCACCTTATTTGTTAAACTATATTAAATAATGTCACAACTCACACTCTGATTACAAGATTGTTCATATTTAATGTGACAGAAGCACTGGCGTACACATTGTTCATTAATGGTATGTCGTAACACTACTAAACGATTGGGAAATATTAATTAACAACAAGGTTGTTGTCCGTATTTCATTTTGCCCGTGGGCCGTGGCCCATCGCAGGTACCCTGCCGATATTACCTTGCCACACAATTAACTCATCTATGTCGTTATTGATACATCTGCCTTTCTAACATTCCTAAAAACATTATCAAAGGCTAGGTCAGTATATTGTCTATATATAATAACACTCAATTAATAAAGGCACTTTAACTCACCAGTTACGTTGATCTTAGCTGCCATCTCCCGGTGCACTCTGTCCTTCTTCTCTCTGTCACGGTAGGCCTTCAGCTTCTTGTTATACAGGAGCTCATGCTCCCTGTACCATTCTGCCACAATCATCTCCTTATCTTCCGCGAGGATGGAGTAGACCCGCTTCCTCTTGGCACTTGCCTTGCCCTTGCCCTTGCTGGGTGGTTGCCTGCCGTGTGTGGGTGATGGTGTGTCTGATTCTTGTTTATCATCGGATCTCTCCCCGTCGGGCTGGGTGTCCATCAATTCATGCTGAAGTTGGCGTGGTGATGGGGAAACATCGCGACTGGAGCCTGGTGGGGTGGTCAATGGTTGCCCACACTCCTGTTGTTCATCATTGTCCTCCTCTTCTGTCGATGGTTCTTCCTGTTGGGCGTCGCCTTCAGCATTTTCGGACGCGAACAGGTCTTCGGATTGCTGCGGGGGGGCAATTATCTTGATATTCTTTCGTCCCTTGCCCACCATGCTTGTTGTTTAGGCTGAAAGGTGGAGCTGGAGATATGGAGTAGGTGTTGTGCGCGCGTGGGGTTGTAGAGAGAAGTGAATGTTCCTGCCACAGTCGGGTCGCTTTTATGGCCGGGCCGAGCTGCCACGACGTGCGATGAACGTGTGTGGCGTGGAAAATTCCTGTGCAATGCGTGGGTTGGGCGCCACGCTGTCCAGACAGCCACGAGGCGCCATACACGATTAGCCCAATATAACGGACAATGGTCCTGGGCCTGTTGTACGTTTAACGTGTATTTATCGTGTTGATCGTGCACTAGGCGTGTCTGCTATACGATATATCGTGTAGATATTGTGTTGTGATCGAGTATCGGTCGTACTCTAATGAATTGGAACGTGGTTATATAATATGCGACACACGATTTATTGTAGGGTGGTTGTGTAACTATCGTGCATTGATTGAACTATGGTCGTACTATTCGTATGTCCAAAAAGTTGACCGATCAGAGGACGTCAATGAAGATATACACAGGATTCCCGTACGATCGTTGCACGACATCTGCACGTACGTTGCACGTAAAAATTTAACGTTTTTTTCTGCCGACTATCGGCCAAAATTTAGTGCAGCCACTATTTTTTGGCCGATCACCGCCGACCATTTTCGCGCCACTCGACCACCCCTCGCCTACCACGATACGAGGCGATCTTTTTACACGATCACAGATGATGTTAGACGAACCCGGAAAATTTCAAATATTTTGAAAAGATCGGCTGAGGTCGGCGGCTAACGTACTGTGTGAGACACGGCCTTAACGAGGAGACCCCTAATCAAGAATGATGCACTCCATCCTGTACATACATAGAATGTGTTCCAGTTGTCTATGAATGGTGTTGCTTTCTCCTTACAATATTTCTACAGCCGACAATTTATACCAATTACCCTGGACGTCCATTCCTTGCGAACTCGCCTTTTTGGTAAGATGCTATGTACTACAGGGATCCCTCCCTTCTTTCTAACCTTGTCTACCACTTCCCGATACTGCCTGAGCAGTTCCTTACTCCTACCTTTGCCAACATCATTATTTCCTGCATTAAGGCAGATAATGGGGTTATTTTCTCTGTCTTTCATGATGTGGTCAATTATCTCTAATACCCTCCCTACCCCTGGCACCAGCTAGACAAACAACTTTCCTAAGTTTCGTACAGTTAGCCCTACCTAGGTGTCATTCGTACCATGGAGTCGCCAGCAATGGCAAAGTTATACCTACCTTTCCCTCGGGAGGATCCGGCAGTAGCAGGTGGAGAACCCCTGGTGGTGGCAGAAATTCCCTTGATGCTGGCAGGTACTGCGTTGGCGGCAGGTATAGCGTCGGTGGCAGGCAATACGTCGGCAGCAGGCAATGCATCGGCGGAGAATAGTGAATAGAGCAAGTTAATTTATTACTTTACATATTTAAGGAACTACCTATATTGGACAATTAAAACCAAATTATTTTAACTATGAACAATGATTACCAAAGTGTTTTATATGTTCATGTATATGCATGTCAGTATTTAGGTAAGAGTAATTGTATATGAAAAGTAACTGTATTCTGTATCTTATGCAATTTATACATTATACACCTTAGCAAGTCACTTAGGTTAAACAGCCTGCCCTTGTCTCAAGGCATAAGCAACACCTTACGAAAGACCCTTTATATTGATTGTGAGATTCGCCAGACCAATATTACGTGTAGGGGGCCTATAGAACAGAGCCTCTTATGCCCCTTTCCCACTGATGTGATTTCATACGATTTTCATCGCCGACACCAAGAAATGGGTACATTAGTCGCAACAAAATCTTGAACCCTCGCATGATAATCGTTTGACTCGCAAGGCCTCGCAAGGGCCCTCGCGAGTCATCGCAAATGTTCGGATTGTTTAAAATTTGGGACGAGGAATTGCGAGGGGTCCGAACCCTCGCAAGCATCGTCGAACATTGCCGAGGGATCGGCGAGGCCCTCGGAGATCCTCGGCGACATCGACGAGGGTGTCGCACGAAAAATAAGCTTTCGCCGAGAGTATACCCGCCCTGGGTATACTTCGCAGAGGCGTGCGAAGGGCTGTGCGACGTAGATGAATGCTCGAAAACACCTCGCCGAGGCCAAAGAGCACCTTCGGCGAGGTGGGTAAAAAAAAAGGATTAGGCCTATAGTGAACCTGTCAACCCTTTTTTCTATGCACCTCTCGTAAGTGGGTTCACCTGCTTTTTTTATCTTTCTCTCCTTTTCTCTCTTTATCTGGCTTGTATCCATTCGGCCCCATTCAGCCAACTGTTTTAAGACGTTTATACCCATCCAAGTATCGATATCTTCCTGGCGAGCGATAGCGAGCCAGCATTGTATGGAGAAATCCGGCTTCGCCGGAGAAATTTTTCTGTCGAAAAATTTACAAATTTAGCTTGCTCTCTAAACAAAAATATATATATGTTGGCTCGCTACCACTCACCAGGAAAATATTGAAACCTGGATGGGGGTAAACGTCTTAAAACAGTAGGCTGAATGGGGCCGAACGGATACAAGGCAAAGAAAGAGGGAGAGAAAGAGAAAACAAATAAAGCGAGGTAGGCTCAATTAAGCCGTAATTCGTAAACATACGGCAAGGACATTGTCAATCTCCGAATTAAGGAGAGATGGGTCGTTTTTCTGGTCCCCTTTCTTTCTCATGGTTAACCCCATTAGTTTTCATACTTTATGACGTTCGGCCCATTAGTTTGGCGATTTTAAGACATTTCACCCCATTTCGTTGTCAATATTAAGACTTTTCGTGTCATTTAGGCGTCAAGTTTTTCCTGGCTAGCGATAGCGAGCCTGTACTTTTTGAGGAACCGGCCTTCGGCCAGGATATTTTTCTATCAAAAAATGTACAAATTGATCTTGAAGGAGGGTATTGGGGGTGCTTTATATGCTTGATGGAGTTCTAGGGATGAAACTAAATAAATCATAAACAAATATATACTGTAAATGAGCAAATATTACGCCCATCCCCCCTTAACGGGAAACGGACCGTTTGTTTGGTAATTCATTCCTTTATTTCTTAGTTTCCTCACTAGACCTCCATCAAACTTAAAGCAAAAAACTCTAGACACCCCTTCAAGATAAATTTGTACTTTTTCGACGAGATGGGTTGGGTATGAGGGGGGATCTGCTTGGTGTGGGCCAATCGGCGCTCTGCAGACCCCGTAATCTTGTGTTGACCTCTGACCGTTTTGGTGAGGTCTGTCCTCAAGGCATTAGTGAGTTGAGTCTATAATTAGGCCTTGTAATTGGGGTTGGGTGTGACAGAGATCTGCCTTGTGTGGGCCGATCGGCTTTCTGCAGACACCCGTTTTCTTATGTTCTTATGTTTGTGCCATGAAATATATGCAAAAAGTTTTCGGATAATCTTGCCGAGGAATCCGTCGAACCATCGCTTAATTCGCCGAAGACATCCCAGAACATACGCCGAGGGTTCGTTCGTCATTCCCATTATTTCCCAATATTTTATTGAAATGTGAGTTCTCGCCAAGGTCATCGGCGAACCATCACTCAATTTGCCGCTGATGTCGCATAATGTCGCCACTTACGTCGTAATCATCGGCGACATCGTCGCCAACTGTAAACTTGTCAACGTTTTTTAACGGTCAAAATCGTTGACGTCGCACAAATTCGTTGCGAATTGACAAAACTACGTCCTCGGCGACGAAAATCGTATGAAATCGCATCAGTGGGAAAGGGGCATTAGAGTTGAGGTCAGAGGCCCACACCTTCCCAAATACGGATTGACCCCTTTAATAACTAGGGCCTAGGACAATATAGTATATAGCCACTCCCAGGGTATTTTGAGATACACTCTTGTTGGTCAACATGGCCTAAGCCACACCCTCAAGGTGCATTCGATTGGCCAAATTAATTAAACCACTACCCCGGTCACTATCCACAGACTAGCCATTGGAGTAGGCCAGGATATAGTCAACCCCTAGGTAACAGCCATTGGTTGGGAGTAAAGTTACTGTGTACTATTGGTTCAAAGTTTAGAACCAACCTTTATTTTACCACTCCCATTTTCTAACCAAGGCTAGCCTCGAAACTTAGAAAGAGTTAGAAAGAGAGAATTAGACTTCTAGCAATCACAGCAGTGTGGACAGGCCTCCTTGGCTTGTGCGTGACTGTACCCCTGGCCTACACTCTCGAGCCTCACCATGGGGTTCTTCATACTCGTGGAGATAAGTAAAATTAGATCTTGTTACCCGTAGTTGGTTAATTCTGAATCGAAGAGATATTGATATAGCTTTTTCTAAAGAGTATCTATCTATCTATATGCTCAGGCCCAACCCCATTTTTCCTATTTTTATTTGTTATATTCTATTTCATTCTATTTTATTAGTTTATTTTATTTTTTTCTTGGGGGTTGGCCGATTCGAGATAGAGCAAGAACAGGGAAAACACTAAAACAACATAAAATAACGAACAAACACAGATAAAAACATAAATTCACACACATCTAGGTCACCCAGGAGAAAACCCATACACCACAGTCACCAAGGTTGCTCCAGCACTCCCCCGGCCCCCGACCACCCGGAGAGGTTCCGATCTCGGCAGGCAGACATGCAGCAGAGCCAAAGCCACAAGCCCTCCCACCACACTTCCAGGCGCACCCTTCATATTAATCGTCTCCCCGGGCCAGGCGCCTGATGGGCTATTATCTAGTCCCACTTGTGCCCGACCCCTTCCCCCAAATGACCACGTGTTCACTCAATTATTCGCAAGCATTCTCCATTCACTCCTGTCCACCACCACTTCCCCTGCCTGATCTATAGTCATTCCTCTATCATCCAAAGCTGTTCTTACACAGTCTCTCCATCTCAATGGGGGTCTTCCTGCCCTTCAATCTCCCCTTTTTTTTTTTTTTTTTTTTTTTTTCTATATTCCAACTACTCCCTCTCGGGCATAGGCTGAGAGCCTGTACATTCCACCGCTCAACACGGTGAAGCCCGAGAGGTCTTGTACCAGTCTGGGGAGTGAGACATGTGAAGCATCCATCATGGCTCGAAGCAGCTCCATCTCTGAAGCGGCTGGTTGCTTCGTTCAAGTGCTTCACCATCTCACCCTCCAGATTCAGACCCTCACTCTCAGAACGCCACCTATTGAGCAGTGAACTCACTACGCATTGTCCCCCTGTAACATATTTTGAATATGGGAATATTCATACAGTGTTATTTAATCAGGGAACAATGAGGGTATTTTTTTGGCATTTCGGTGGGCTTTGTGGTAATGCACTCATACTAGGTACAGCACAAATTCAATCCCAATAATATCTTCCCATTGACATATCGGGATTTGAACCCGGGTCCATTGGATTACCAATCCAGTGGCATGACCACTCCACCACTCCACCACTCACATATTCTCTTTGTAAGCCTTTCATCTCCCATTCGTTCAACATGACCATTCCAGCTCAGCACCCTTCTGTCCACTCTGGCTGATAAATGTTCCTGCTGCCCCACTCTCCTACGTATCTCTTCATTCCTCAATCTGTCTCTACGAGTAACTCCACACATACTCCTCAAGCAGCTCATCTCCATCACATCCAGCTTTCTTTTCTCCTTTTTCTTCAGAGCCCATGTCTCAGCCCCATACATCACTGTTGGCAAAACAATTCCTTGACACAGTGCACTTTTTACTTTCATTCCGAGATTTCTCGTCTTCCAAATACTTCCTGTTGCTCCGAAAATCTTCCTTCCTTCACACATTCTCTGTTTTACCTCCATTTCCATACCTCCACTCCTGCTTATCGTTCCTCCTAGATATTTAAAACACTCTACTTGTTCCAATATTTCCCCATCCAGCCTCACATCTAGATTCACCCTATGAGCTCCCCTATTACACACCATTACTTTACTTTTATTGATGTTCACCTTCAGTTTCCTCCTTCCACAAACTACATCAAACTTTTTGACTAACCGCTGCAGTTTCTCTTCAGAATCAGCCACCAATGCTGTGTCATCAGCGAACAGCAACTGATTCAACTCCCAAGCTCTACCATTCTTTCCTACTAAACCCAATCCTCTTCCCATAGTTCTCCTTTTCACCTCCCTCACCACACCATCCATAAACATATTAAACAGCCATGATGACATTACACAACCCTGTCGCAAACCTACCTTTACCTCAAACCATTCACTCAACTCACCATTTCCTATTCTAACACATGCTCTGCTCCCTTCATAAAAACTCTTAACTGCTTCTAACAAATGTTCTCCAATTTCATAAATCCTCAACACGTTCCACATTGCTTCATGATCCACACGATCATACGCTTTTTCCAAATCCATAAAAGCCAAAAATATCTCCTTATGTTTCTCTAAATACGTCTTGCATAACTATCTTACTACAAACATCTGATCCACGCACCCTCTTCCCCTCCTAAAACCGCACTGTTCTTCTCCTATTGCAACTTCCGTACACTTTATTATCCTCTCTATCAACACCCTGCCATACAGCTTTCCAACCACTGACAATAAACTAATACCTCTATAACTTGAACACTCCTGCCGATCTCCCTTCCCCTTGTACAACGGCACAATACATGCAGAGTATAGTTCTTATTAACCCTTGTTTAGCGGGGCCCGACTTAAGTCGGCCTAGAGAACCAAGGACTATGTGGCGGGGCCCGACTTAAGTCTGTGTGCAATTTTTGAGCAATAATGGAGACGAGCGATGGGAGGCTCCGTAGGTCGGCTCATGACTGCTCGGCACGGGTCCCGCGCGACTACTGACGTTCCCTCCACACACATCCACACTCACTGCCTTGCTACACAGGGAATTACGTAAGGATATTACCGTATTTTAGGGATTTTGCACTCGTCTTGCACGATCGTTGCAAGAGAACGCGTGGTCGTAGAAGGATGGTTCTGGTGTCATTGGATAGCTCAATTATCGCCCTTTCAGGGATACATAATTGTATTACGCTCTGGCTCTTGTTTATGCATGAAAAAGAGCACGGAAACAAGGTCGTTTAGGGTAAAACCACCCGCTTGCCAGGTAGTAGAAGTTACCGACCTAGCCGCTCGTGGAGTGTTAAACAATGGGTATTATAACTACCAACGAGTACCTATTGGCAAAAGTGATCTTTAACAGATATTCAAATAGGATTAATTAAATTAAGTTAATGACAAAACTGTGTAACAGTGTTTCATTGTAGTATGTATATCCCTATAATATATGTGAGTGTTACTTAATATAGTTAACTGGACATCTCAAAAGTAATAGATTCTTTATAATAATTTTCGGTATTCAGCTTGTGTTGAATTAATTGTGAAGAGCTTTAGTTGTTAAAGTTACATACGACTGACGACTCATAGTAAGTGATAGTAAACCTCACCATCATAATAATAAAGAATTAAAAGCAAACATCGATATCGTACCTAAGCAAGTTTATGTGAACTTACACGCTATCAAGGTAGACGGACGAGTGAAGCGTAGAGAGCCTTCCTCTTCTGAATAAACTCGTCCACTATACTGGCACATAGCTTTGACGACTTGGAGGCACGACACACTGATTTGTGTCTTTGAGTAAATACGTCGCCCGAGCGTTATCTGACGATAATTATCTAAACACGGTAGCTTGTCAATCAATGTTAATTAAATATTCGTGAGTGGTGTTTTTGTGTTTTACACTGTGTATATATATTGCGGTGTCGTGTGTTGATTTGTGATTGAGTTGTGATTCAGTTTCTATTTTATTTTATTAAGTCTGTTGAGTCACCGTTTTCATTCAATATTCTATTAGTGTGTTTATTCCATTTTATGAGTGCAATTATTTAAAGTTTTCATTCGGTGTCTTTAGTAAATTCTTATTCACTATTACTCTGGTGTTTCTTCTGGTGTATTTTGTGTTAAAAAGCATTGCTTTGATTTACTGAATTATTGTGTTTGTCAACCTGTTCGTTTATCCTAGTTAATTATAGTTTAATCAATACGAAATTAATGGTGTTTGATATCATCCTTTTCTACACTGTTTATATATTAACGCTCAAAGAGCGGGTGGTGGAGTATATTTCACTGTGCCGCTCAGCGTTTTTGTTTTTTACCATAAATGGGGTTGTTTCCATGCTCTTTTTCATGCATAAACAAGACCCAGAGCGTAATACAAGTATGTATCCCTGAAAGGGCGTAAATTGAGCTTTCCAATGACACCCGAACCATCCTTCTACGATCACTGGTTGTCTTGCAACGATCGTGCAACCGAAGGGCAAAATCGCTAAAATACGGTAATTTCTTTATATAATTACGTATGTAGCGAGGGAGTGAGGGTGGATGTAAGTTGAGTACATCTCAGTTGGTCCACGGCGGCCGTGGCGAGCGGTCATGAGGTAACCCATGCTCCTCCCGTCACTCGTCTCTCTCTCAGAGCCAATATTGCGCCAAAATTGCACTCGGACTTAAATCGGGCCCCGCCACATAGTCCAAATTTTTCGATACGGACTTAAGTCGGGCCCCGATAAACAAAGGTTAACAATCATTTTGGGGATATATACGTAGTCAGATTGTGTGTTGCCGGTGTTTGAATCTTATCTCTTGGGTTTAGCACTGTAGGCCCGTGACAATATTCACACAGATATTGATTTACTCACCTTGATGCCACATAAGTGTAAACACTTTTCCCATACCTGACCAGAGAATTCAAAGGCGTTGTCGAAGGGGAGCATTTCCGGCAGGCCAAAGATGCCGAGGATTTCGGTGGCCAGAACTTCTGCCACGGTGAGCGCGCTATGATCTTTGACGGGGCAGGCTACGAGGAACCTGGAGTAGACGTCGACGAAGGTGACGACGAATCTCTTGCCATTTTTTACGGGAACTGGGCCCATGACGTCGAGGGATAAAGTCTGCCAAGGTTTAGAGGCCGCTAGTTTCCCTGTTGGTCCTGGAGTCGTGGTTCGGTCTTTGCCTAATCCGCAAGGTCTGCAAGCTTCTGCAATTTTCTTTGTTAATGTGGTGAGGCTGGTGGTCCAGTATATTTGTTGAAAGACTTGCAAAATTTTTGCCTGACCAAGATGAATACCATTTCCTTCGTGTATTATCAAAAGTATTTCTTGGGCAGTTTGCAGGTTGATGGCGATGTGTCCTGATTCCGTGTACAGTTGGTCTCCGACACAATGTAGATTGTAGAATAAATTTTTTGGAATCCATTTTGGTTTTCTTTTAGTTAGCCATGATTGTAGCAAGGAGGCTTGGTCGTTTTCTTGCGATTGGAGTGGCTGCGTTTTCGTGGTCAGATGAACTATTTGTTTTAATTACATCGGCTGTATTTGAAGGGGTCACTATTGAATTTAAGTGGGTGAATGTAGTAGTTGAATATAGAGGGTGAACTGAAGTATTATCGTTGGGGTGAAGGAAAGGTGTTGAACTTATAGGGTTAACTAAATTATTATTATTTTGAGGGATCACTAAATTGTTGATGGTGGGAGGGTGATTGATGGTAGCACCTGTTACAGATAGGCGGGAGAAGGCATCTGCATTAGTATGAAGTTTCCCTGGACGGTACTGAATCTCGAAATCGAACTCCTCTAGAGTTTCTTGCCAGCGGACAAAGAGAGCACAGTTTGTTTCGGATTTCCTGAGCCATTGAAGGGATTGATGGTCTTTGATGATATCAACTTTGTTGCCAAGTAAAAAGGAGCGAAAATGATTTACAGCCCAAATTACCCCGAGGCATTCTATTTTCGTCGCTGCATAATTCCTTTGCGCGGTATTTAGGGTAGAGCTGGCGCAAGCGATGATGTGTTCATGTTCATCTTGTACTTGGGCTAATACAGCACCTATAGCATATAATGATACATCTGTATATAACCGGAATGGTTGTTTGTAGTCCGGAAAAGCGACTGTAGGGGCTTGCACGAGATGGTGTTTGAAGGTGTTAAAAGCTGTGTCTCATTCTTTGGTCCATTTGAAGGGTTCCTTTTTTTTTATTAATTCATGTAGAGGGCGGGCTATGGCAGTGAAATCCTTGACGAATCTCCTGTAATAGGTGGCTAAACCTAAAAAGGAGCGAACGCCTTTGACGGTGGTGGGAGGAGTTTGTGCTGCAATGGCTGATCATTTCTTTGGATCAGGTGAGAGGCCTGCAGCGGAAGTGACATGGCCAAGGAAATCAACCGTTGTCCGGGCTACTGAGCATTTTGAGGGCTTAAGTTTTGAGTCCGGCCTCTCGTATGCGTAGTAATACCTGACGGAGATGCTGAAGGTGCTCTTCCCAGGTTTTTCCATACACGATGACATCATCTAAGTAGGCTAAACAGATTTCCCAGGTGAGGCCCTTCAGGACGGATTCCATTAAGCGGGAGTACGTGGCAGGCCCGTTGTAGAGACCGAAGGGGAGCAAATTGAATTCGTAGAGATGGCCCCCACTGGTGGAAAATGCGGTCTTTTGTTGGTGGCTTTTCTTAATTGGCACTTGCCAGGATCCGGCTTGCAGATCCAAGGTGGTGAACCATTTAGATCCATGGAGGGAATCTAAGGAGGCATCAATCCTAGGCAAGGGCCTGGCGTCTTTAATGGTGGCGTCGTTCAGTCTTCGATAATCCACACAAAACCTAGTGGACTTATCTTTCTTCTTCACTAAGACGGGGAGGACCAGGGACTGACGGAGGGGGTGGCTATGCCTGCGTCTAACATCTCTTGAACCTGCCGATCTTCCTCCTGACGCTGCAGGGTTTTTTTTCTTCGTGAAGGTTGATGGATGGGAAGCCCTTAGGTGTGGATCGGGTGCTCCATGACTTTTGTTTATCCGATTTCCGTGAGTGATTGAGCGAAGACGTCTGCAAACTAATGGAGAACTTTGGATAATTGTTGGTGTTGTGCCGTGGTTAATTGCTCTGGAATGGTGGGCAGGATGAGTGGTGTTGTAGGTGCAGGAGTTGAGTGTGCAGAATCATCGAAGGTTTCGAGATCGCCGATGATGAGGCCTTTGGGCAGGGTGAGGGGCTCATTGGAGATGTTGGCGACTAGGACGGCACCTCTGCTAGGGGGCACTGTGGCAGGTTGAATTCGACATCTGTCAGCTTGAGGTTGCTCAAGCTGAGGTGAAAATATCATAGGTGAATTAGTAGTGTGACGTATAGGCACTCACTGTTGGTGTTGTGTAGGTATTAGCACTCGTTGTGAGGTCACTGCGGGGGTTACTACGGTGATGGAGGCCGGTGACGAAGGCTCTGTAGGTGGTGTGCAGGAGGCCTTTGTTGAGGTAAGTGATCGAGGGTGCGGTGGCTTTTTGTTTGACGTAGTCTTTGTGTTGGTGACCTTTGAGTGGTGGTGGTGACTTCTGGTTTTTGTTAGCATTTTGTTCCTTGGAATGACTTTAGGTGGAGTTACCGGACGTTGGATCTTGTTTCTGTGTTGTTGTTTTTTGTTTTAAGTCAGAAGACGTTGACCGCAATACAACTGTGCTTGCAATCGTTGTAATACGTCTAATCCCATGTAACCGTCGTATTGGGTGCAT
This sequence comes from Paralithodes platypus, assembly GCA_032716605.1. Classification (NCBI taxonomy): domain Eukaryota; kingdom Metazoa; phylum Arthropoda; class Malacostraca; order Decapoda; family Lithodidae; genus Paralithodes; species Paralithodes platypus. The sequence continues at coordinate 42,174,305 of CM064519.1, forward strand.
TCGGAGTAAAATGCCACGAATGGATGACGGCAGGAAGCTTCTGGTTCAGGAGTGGTGATATGCAGGGGCGTAGTCTCCCCTCGGATTACTAAGGGTGTGTCACCTGCGCTGATTAGATTTGTGGTCGAGGTGTGAAGCATTCCTAGTTTACGGCGATGCTTATCGTAGCATGTGTTGAAGAGGCACGATCTTGCAGCTCCGGTGTTTATGAGAAGACGGACTGGAATACCTTCAATTTTTGCTGGGTGGTAGATAGGGGGTGGTTTGGAAAACACAGACTCCCCCGCCGAAACCATAATGGGCGGTGAAGGCTTTAAAAAACTCGAGGAGGGTCTTCCATTTCTTCTACTTCTTCTTCCTCCACTGACTGAATTTGGTCGAGTTCAGGGGGAGAATAGAGAACATTCCTCATCTTGGTATTTCTCTTGCAATTCAAGATCACAGGATTCTTCTTCGGCTGCGAGGACTCGGTTTGATGAGCTCCATTGTTTGGCTTGATCCCGAACGTAATGTAGGGGGCATGAGGAGTTGCAGGCTTTGTAGTCGAATGGATTGATAGGGACTATGGGACTATCTCGGCTTCCTTGTGGGGGCATGTGCCATTGAGGACCTCGGTTGTTTTTGTTGATATTTGGGTATGCTCGGCCAGGATGATTATGGTTTGGGTAGATTCGCTGACCTGGCAGTGGGCGGCCTGATGAGAAGGGCAGGCTTTGAAGTCGAATGGATTGATAGGGACTATGGGACTATCTCGGCTTCCTTGTTCCATTGTTTGGCTTGATCCCGAACGTAATGTAGGGGGCATGAGGAGTTGCAGGCTTTGTAGTCGAATGGATTGATAGGGACTATGGGACTATCTCGGCTTCCTTGTGGGGGCATGTGCCATTGAGGACCTCGGTTGTTTTTGTTGATATTTGGGTATGCTCGGCCAGGATGATTATGGTTTGGGTAGATTCGCTGACCTGGCAGTGGGCGGCCTGATGAGAAGGGCAGGCTTTGAAGTCGAATGGATTGATAGGGACTATGGGACTATCTCGGCTTCCTTGTTCCATTGTTTGGCTTGATCCCGAACGTAATGTAGGGGGCATGAGGAATTGCAGGCTTTGTAGTCATTGAGGACCTTGGTTGTTTTTGTTGATATTTGGGTATGCTCGGCCAGGATGATTATGGTTTGGGTAGATTCGCTGACCTGGCAGTGGGCGGCCTGATGAGAAGGGTTCAGAGCGGCCCTGTGGTGTGTATTGCGGTCTTGACCCATAATTTTGGAATTGTCCTGGTTTCCTGCCTCTTTGTGGGTGTGTGGAAACCGCTTTATAGCTCCCACTGTGGAGGTTTTAGGCAGGGTGGCCAACAGCTTCCTAATAGTAAGGATGTCCCTGCCGTAACCGACGGGATCGTGAATTGTCAAATGCTCCTTAACCTCTGGACTGCGGCCAGACTCTTAAGAGGTTCTACTGGGAGATTGCGGCCAGACTCTTAAGATCCAAGGCCTAAAAATAACCTTTCAAAACATCCCAGTGTCACTCAAAGCAAAGCAATTTGTGATTAGATTAGATAATTCCCCTCCATTACTTTCTACCACTCCTCACATGTGTCCCCCCCCCCCTTCCCTTCCTCCCCCCTTTTTCCCCCCTCCTCAATTATCCGGTATTATCCCTATTATTCCCTATATTTATCAAGTTTTTTCGTGCGAGGACGGGTGAGAGAGAGGGAGGAGGGTAGAGGAGTGTATCTCTGATCCTCTAAGCCAGTCTGAGAGCTCTCCTTGTCTCTCAGTACCATGCCTAGACACCAGAGAGGGAGGGTGTCATACTCTCGCCGGTCAAGGTCAGACTACGACCGACCGTGGTGCTAAAATATACGATTTTCACCAGCCAATTGCTGTTACCATTGTTTTATTGCTTTCCAATGGTCATATGTTCATATTAAAAGTAAAATAGGCGCATATGGATAAGTATTAATTATATATATGATAAATTGACGATTTTCGTCAGGAATTAACCAAATACCTTCGCATGGCGGGCACTTTCATATACCATAGCTGCGCAGGTTATGAGTTAATAAAAGAGGGGAGCGTTCTGAGTAGCACACTGAACACTTGTTGCTGTTGTTGCTCAGGGGTTTGCAGAGGGTAGGCGGCTTTTACCTGCTGGGTCACTAATCCTAGTGTGAAGTCCAGATCTCCCTCAAACTTGATTTTGTCGATTTTACTTAAGGCAACGACGGGGCCTAGTGAAGGTTGCATTGCCTTTATGACAATATTCCGGAATTGATCCCAAGTTAAATCAGGGATCACTTGTCTGGCTACCAGGGACACGGCCTTTCCCAGGTGTGTTAATAACACAGCGATCTTTTCATGATCGGTTTGAATTGTCAGGCTTAGCACTGGTTTCACCATATCCAAATACGTACGAATATCATATGTTTCTGCCTCATACTTAGGTATGGGTATGTGCGAACGAGTAGCCATGATGAATTATGGTATACAACGCTCCATTTCCTTTTGATTTTTGTGCCAAATGGCTTCTTCTTCCCGAATCAAGAACCACCGTCTGCCGCCAATGTTATACCATGATTTTGCTGGGGTTAATTAGATTAATTAGGTAGGTTCTTGCTTGACTGGTTGAAGTTGAATCCACTTAAACACATGCACATTGGTAATAGAGAGTAATTATAACACAGCGTACATTCATAAATTGTATTGAGAGGAACACATTGATATTGATTTAGTAAAAGTAAAAGGTAAAATATAAATATAGACACACGAGCGAGGATCCACAATACTCTCTCACGATTAAGACACTGCCTGTTAATATTACTTAAATACTCCCTCTTCTCTCACACTACTGACCAACCTGGTGAACAAGCCTACGTCTTTTCTATCATAAATGACCTAGAGCAGCTGGCCCAGCAACCCACCCGTATCCAGGATCGCTTCGGAGATCTGCCCAACATTCTTGACTTATTTCTCACTTCTAACCCTTCTTCTTATACAGTCAATCTTGTCTCTCCTTTGGGCTCCTCCGACCATAAGCCTATCTCCGTCACCTGTCCTATCTCTTCAGTACGGCCATCCGATCCTCCTAGCCGGCGGCGATTGTGGCACTTTGGCGCTGCCGACTGGGAGGCTCTCCAGCAGTACTTCTTTGATTTCCCATGGAATGACTTCTGCTTCCGTGGCCGAGGACCCTCGGAGAGTGCTGAACGCATTACCGAGGTAATCCTCTCGGGCATGGAAGCGTACATTCCATTTTCTTGCTCTCAGTCTAATGCAAACAAATCTTGGTTTGCTCACACTTGTTCTACTGCTGTCCACAACAAGGAGGAAGCATTCAAACGGTACCGATGCCTTAACACCTTACGAGCGGCCTAGGCGGTTTATTTATATGTACCGCCCAGCGGGGTGTTTTTACCCAAAATAAGGCTGTTTACGTGATCATTTTCATGCCTAAATAAGACCCAGAGCGTAAAACAAGTATCTATCCCTGAAAGGGCATAAACAGAGCTTTCCAATGACACCATAACAATCCTTTTATGATGGCTAGTTTTCTTGCAACAACCGTGCAACGCGAGTGCAAAAAGCATGTAATTCGGCACTTTCCCCATACAATTCCGTATATAGCGAGTGAGAGAGGGAGGGAGGAGGTGGGATTCGTGTCAGTAGGTTCGCCGCGGTGGTCTGGAGCAGTCATACGCTCGCTACTCTCCTGCCACCACTTGTCTCTCTCTCTCAGCAACATTACGTGCTGAAATTGCCACACGACCTATGTCAAGCGCCGCCAGATAGTCCAGATTTATTATACTCGACTTATGTTGCTCGCCGCTAATTAAGGGTTAAAACTCAAGAATCTAATTTTTCCTATGTTTCTGCCCGGAATCAAGCCAAATCTGTTCTTCGACTTGCCAAGCACTCTTTCATCAATAATAAATGCACTGAACTATCCAACTCTAGCTCTTCCCAAGCTTTCTGGCATCTAGCCAAAAACCTCTCAAACAACTTTTCTTTCTCATCTTTCCCTCCCTTTTTTCCACTCTGATGGCACAACCATCAATTCTTCCTCTGACAAAGCTGAACTCTTTGCTCAAACTTTCGCTAGAAACTCTACCTTGGATGATTCCGGTGCTATTCCTCCCTCTCCACCCCCCTCTCTCCTACTTATGCCATATATCCTAATCTCTTCTAAAGATGTACTTTCTACCCTCTCTGGGCTTAATACTAAGAAGGTGTACGGTCCGGACGGTGTTCCTCCTGTTGTACTTAAAAACTGTGCTTTCGTGCTGACCCCCTGCCTAGGGAAACTCTTTCGTCTCTGTCTCTCCTCTAACGTCGTTCCTTCTTACTGGAAGTTCGCTCTCATTCAACCTGTCCCAAAGAAGGGTGACTGCTCTCAACCCTCCAACTATCGTCCAATTGCTCTCATCTCTTGTATCTCTAAAGTTTTTGAAACTATTCTTGCTTCCAAATTTCTTAATTATTTCTCTGCTCATAATCTGCTCTCAGATCGCCAGTATGGCTTCCTTAAGGGTCGTTCTACTGGTGATCTTCTTTCATATCTTACTAACACTTGGTCATCCAACTTTCGGGATTTCGGTGAGACTTTTTCTGTTGCACTAGACATATCGAAAGCCTTCGATAGAGTCTGGCACAAATCTTTAATTTCCAAACTGCCCTCCTTCGGTTTCTGTCCCTCCATCTGTGCCTTTGTCTCTAATTTCCTTTCCGGCCGTTCCATAGCTGCGGTTGTGGACGGCCATCGCTCATTTCCTCATCCTTTCAACTCCGGTGTTCCTCAGGGTTCTGTACATCTCCTATTCTCTTTCTAATTTTCATAAATTATCTTCTCAACTGTACATCCAGTCCCATCCATTCATATGCAGACGACTCTACCTTACACCAATCAATTAGTTTTCCAGAACGCCCCAGCCAGCAGGCCCTCAAAAGCAAACGTAATGAACCCATAAAATACTTATCTTCTGATCTAGCTACTATTTCCAATTGGGGTAGAGAAAACCTTGTTGCATTTAATGCTTCCAAAACTCAATTTATCCATCTTACTACCCATCAGGAACCTCCAGAGGACTATCCCTTATTCTTCAACAATACAAAAATCAACCCTTTATCTTCTCTCGATGTTCTCGGTGTCTCCTTTTCTTCTGCTCTCACTTGGAAAGATCATATTACCAGTTTCGATAAGGCAGCCTCCCATAATCTTGGTGTGCTCAACCGCCCCAAGGGGTTCTTTACCCCTGCGCAGCTTCTTGCTCTGTACAGGGGCACAGTGCGTCCTTGTATAGAGTATTGTTTACATGTGTGGGGAGGATCCTCTCACACCGCACTCCTAGACAAAGTAGAAAGGAAAGCCTTTTGTATCATTAACTCCCGTCCACTCACCAACTCTCTCTCTTCGCCGCAATGTTGCATCTCTCTCGCTATTCTATCCCTACTACAATATTCAGTGTTCCTCTGAGCTTTCCCAGTGTATACCATCTCCTCTACGTAGGGTACGTAGTACCCACCTTGCAACACAATCCCACCCCTACTCTGTGCAACTCTCCTACCCAAGAGTGAAACGCTATTCTCAGACTTTCTTCCATTCAACTGCTGAGCTCTGGAACTCTCTCCCAGAATCAGTCTTTCCCTCTTCCTATGACTTAAGTTGCTTCAAGCTCCGTGTGTCCAGGCATTTTGGCTCTAACGTCCCTTGATTTAGGTCCTGTCACTCTTTCAAATCTGGGGGAGGCACTCGCTGCAGTCAGTTATGCCTTTTGTCTCCCTCATTCACATAGAAAAACACAAATAAGGTACGTCACTAGTACTTCTTTGAGATTACACTATGTAGATATATATATATAAAGATTTTCACTTAAGTACTTCCCTTGAATAAGGTATGTCACTAGTACTTTCCTTTGAATATGGTATATCACTAGTACTTCTTTGAGGTTAAATAGCGTATTAATATATTATGTTTTTCACTTAAGTACTTCCTTTGAATAAGGTGCGTCACTAGTACATCTTGGAGGTTACAGTGTGTATATATATCACTTCCTTTGAATAAGGAGCGTCACTAGTACTTCTTTTGAATAAGGTGCGTCACTAGTACTTCTTTGAGGTTACACTGTGTATTATATAATGAGGCACTACTGTAGTCTTCTGATGAGGGTCTTGGACGTGGTGGTGGTCCTGACGTGGCTGGTGGACAGTAGATGGAACTCTATGACGAACTCTTGTGTGTTGGGTCTTATATGTTATGTACTGCCAGTGCATCTGTAACATATCATCGAGCGAACGTAGAGAGAAGCTCTCTAACTACTCTGACCATTATAAGAGTTTTGATGCAGAACCTTCCAGTGCTCTTGGGTGTTGGGTCTTAAATGCTATGTACAATATGCCAGTGCATCTGTAACATATAATCGGACTAACGTAAGAGGGCTGTTTTGACGCAGCATCTCTTAACTATCCTGACCGTTATAAGAGTCTTACAGGGACTGAGTGAATGAGGTGATTTTGGGCATTTTAAAATATACGTACCCCAGAACCAGTGCCTGGGATTCCGTACCATATGGACTCTAGATGCAGATTGCCGTTATGCAAAGCTACGGTATCTTGCAGAGTCCTACCTTTCCAAAGCCCAGCCAGTGAGTGAACTTTAGTAAGGTTTAGAGGTCGGTTTACTACCAATAATGAGCTTGACATATCAGCATTCTTTATTGACAGTAAAGCCTGGTAATCAAGGCAGAAGAACTGATATTAGGTTGTCTCCAGTGAGATCTAATAACGAATTCCTTAGATGAGCCAAGATCTAAATAATCCTAAATAGATCTTTTCAACCAGTGCTGTTAGTGGTCTATTTAGTATCAAACCCAAATCTTCCAGCTGTTATTTACCTTCCAGTGAGGGTAATTCAAAGCTTTCCAACTGTGTAGATCTTAACTTTGCCTGTCATAGTCTTACCTCTTTTGGCTTTTCTCCCGGTGTCCCTTCTCCGGGTAAGGAGGACATCTGTGCGGGAAGGAGGCCCTGAGGTGGTTGGGGTAGTCCCTATTGGCTTCTCGGTCATGGTGGTGATGCGGCTTGGAGGAAGAAGGGCGCGTGGAGGTATGGTGTTTATGCAGCATTTTGGTGGTCTTCCTTTCCTTTGTGCTTCTCCTTCTCTTCATGGCATCAGGGTTATGAATGGGGACTTGTATGTCTTTGCTGGGTGTTGGAGGGGGTGTGGGAGTTATGGATGTACCTCTGGTGTATCTTGATGGTGTGGAGGTTATGGCTTCCTTCCTTGGGGGTGTGGTGGTATGTGCGGGAAAACTGCTTGGCGGTAGTGGCGTGGTATTTATTTTCCTCGTTATCTTGTATATATATATTTTCATTAAGACAAACGAGGTTAAATGAGATAGCAATTTCAACATTAATAAGTTTATTATATAATTTTTAAATTTGTATAACTTATATTCTCTGGTCCTCGATGATGTTCTGCAGTAGTTGGCCTACGTTTGACGACGTTTCGGAGATATCTTTGTCCATCTTCAGGTTGGAATAGTTAATGGTTTGTCGTAAAGTTCTCGAGGCTTATGTAGGGGTCGGTGTGATCTGAGGTTGACCTGAGAGAGGTAGGGGGCGGGGCTACACTTGGGGTGGTGGTTTCTGATAGGCTGGAGGTGGCCAGGTTGACCTCAATTGGTAGTGATGAGAGGGGGTAGGTCGAAGGTTGCTGGTTGGCTAGTAACATAGGAGCAGAGGCTAGGGTCATGGAGGGTGTCTTGCTACTGTAGGAGGGGTGACGTTTAGTGCTGGGGAGGGCTTGAAAATCTTCTAGCTGTATGTTTAAAGTGGGGCGAAGCGTTTGGATGTATATAGCTTCAAGGAAAGCTAGGCGCGTAGCCCCTCCTCCTATATCACTAGCCAACCAGGGACCTACCCCCTCTCATCACTACTAATGGAGGTCAAGCTGGCCACCTCCAGTCAATCTGAAACCGCCACCTCAAGTGTAGCCCCACCTCCTACCTCTCTCAGGTCAACTTCAGATCACACCGACCCCTACATAAACCCTGAGAACTTCACATCAAACCATTAACTATTCCAACCTGAAGATAAACACAGCTTTCTCCGAAACGTTGTCAAACATAGGCCAACTACTGCAGAACATCAACGAAGACCAGTGAAAATTTGTTAGACAAATGGAAAAATTGAACAATAAACTTACTAATGTTGAAATTGCTTATCTCATTAAAATGTTAACCTCTTTTGCTTTAATGAAAATATCCTCCCTGGCTACACAAACTTAATATATATATATATACATATACCGTATATATATATATAAATATATATATATATATAGGGGGGGTGTGGTGGAGTGGTCATGCCACTGGATAATCCAATGGACCCGGGTTCAAATCCCGATATGTCAATGGGAAGATATTATTGGGATTGAATTTGTGCTGTACCTAGTATCAGTGCATTACCACAAAGCCCACCGAAATGCCAAAAAAATACCCTCATTGTTCCCTGATTAAATAACACTGTATGAATATTCCCATATTCAAAATATGTTACAGGGGGACAATGCGTAGTGAGTTCACTGCTCAATAGGTGGCGTTCTGAGAGTGATGGTCTGAGTCTGGAGGGTGATACGGTGAAGCACTTGAGCGAAGCAACCAGCCGCTTTAGAGATGGAGCTGCTTCGAGCCATGATGGATGCTTCACATGTCTCACTCCCCAGACTGGAAGAAGACCTCACGGGCTTCACCGTGTTGAGTGGAATGTACAGGCTCTCATCCTATGCCCGAGAGGGAGTAGTTGGAATATAGAAAAAAAATAAATAAAAAAAAAAATATATATATATATATACAGTATATATATATATATATGTATATATATATTTATATATTATGCAATAGTTATCTTAAATCCTGGGTCTACAGCATGCTCAAGCAAATGGTTACATACCTATACAAATATGTTATCAATATGAAAATATGGGCACTCGAAATTAAGTCACAGTAGCCTACACAGCAATGATATACAATATGGTGTATTCAGGTTATTTACACAACTGGATCGAAGTTAATATCATTAACTCTTAGCAAGTACAACAATTAACTCTTTTTAACTCTCCTCAGAGTCGGACGGACCCTAAATTGAGTGGTCAATCCTGTAAGTCCTTCATTAAACTGGCACGGATTGTCCCTCTTACAGGTGATAGGTCCTATTGTGCGCATTTTGTGTATGGCCACCCTGATTAATGCCCCTTTCCCACTGGTGAGACAAGTCACGATTTTCCGTCGCCGACACCAATAAATTGGCACATTCGTGACATGTCTCAACACCTCTCATGAACAATCGTGTGACTCTCAAGGCCTCTCAAGGCCTCGCAAGGGCCTTCGCAAATGTTCGCACAGTTCAAAATTTTGGAGGAGGACTCACGAGGATTGGTTACCCTCGCAAGCATCGTCGAGCATCGCCGAAGGGATCTGAGAGGGTATCTGCGATCATCTGGGACATCGCGGAGGGTTTCGCATAAAAAAAACTTTGCAACGCTGCATGGATGGTCACCGATGCTCTCAGATGTTCCGAGAACATCGACGATGCCAAAGAGCACCTTCGGTGAGGTGGGAGAGAAAGAAACAAAACACGAGGAGGGAGAGAAAGAGAAAACAGCGAGGTGGGCTCAATGTTTACGTTACGGCTTAGCCTAATTGAGCCCACCTGCTGTTTTCTCTTTCTCTCCCTCCTCGTGTTTTTTTTTTCTTTCTCTCCCTCTCTCTTTGCCTATAATCCGTTCGGCCCCGTTCAGCCTACTGTTTTAAGACGTTTACCCCCATCCAGGTTTCAATATTTTCCTGGTGAGCGGTAGCGAGCCAACATATATATATTTTTGTATTTGGATCGTTTTTCTGGTCCCCTTTCTTCCTCATGGTTAACCCCATTAGTTTTCATATTTGGGGGATGGTGGGGGGAAGGTAGAAGGGTAATTGACTCGTGTTACAAATATGAAGCCGATTGGTGAGGTAGTTTCGCCACCACGGATTTTCCTTTTTTTCCTTTTCTTCGTACGGATACGCTGGAAGTGGGTGGTGGGAGGGAGGTGGGGGTGTGGTGGGGGGACGACAGAAGGGTAAGGGACTTGTCACACAAATATGGAACCGATTGGTTCAGTCGTTTCGCCGCCACGTATTTTCCTTTTTTTTTCTTTGTGAGGCGACCGATTGTCAGCGAGTGGGTGGGGGGAGGGGGTTGTGTTGGTGGTGGCAAGAAGCCAGAAGGGTAAGGTACTGTACATGTGGTAGAAATATGAATGCCATAGGTGCAGTCGTTTCGCTGCTACGATTTTTTTTCGGCGAGTCCGTATATATACGGACCTGGCACTGGGCGTGACAAGACCCTAGTCCATATATACGGACCTGGCACTCTGGGGGTTTTAAGACGTTTACCCCCATCCAGGTTTCAATACGCCGAACCATCGCTTGAATCGCCGAACATACGGCGAGTTTTCTTTCATCCTCGCATGATTTCGCAAGATATTTTTGAAAATGTGACATGCCTCGCAGAGGTCATCGGCGAAACATCGCTCACTTCGCCGATAACGTCGCAGAAGGTCGGCGATTGCGTCGCCGACATCGGCGACATCTTCGCTGAGTACGTATTCGCACGTATTCTTGCGAATTTGACAAAACTAAGTCATCGGCGACGAAAATCGTGACTTGTCTCACCAGTGGGAAAGGGGCATAAGGGGAGTAAGGCATCTGGCAATAGATAGATAGATAGATCAATTCTTCCCATTAAGTGCAACAATTAGCTTGTCTCATTAAGTACGACAATGAACTCTTCTTATCAAGGGCTATAATGAACTCTTATTATTAAGTACAACAATTAGCTCCTTTGGGAGCACTTGCATAATTGTGAAGCAATAAGTCAATATATGTTCATGTTCCGAAGTACGTCAATAGCTATATCGCTGAGCCTGGTTGTCTGTGAGCTGTGCCCAGCAGACCTAATCTTAAGCAAATTTAGCAATTCTAGGGTCGATCATTCAATGTCGCAATCTCCTAACTTATCCGTGAGCTGTGCCCAGCAAATCCTAACCTTATGCTTTAATTTCAGTAATTTTAAGCTCACATGCACTAAACTAATTATAATTAATTTAGAGGCTATCTTTGAGTTCTCGTGCTCTATTGACAGCGAGTTTCTGGATATAAGAGTTAAGTTACTATATTCTGGCTCTGCAACTTGTGCTCTGTGAACAGCAAGCACTTCTGTTCTGTGAACAGTAAGTGATTTAACTATCTACCAATTGACTTCTAAAACAACTAAAGTTTAACAGTGAAGCAAGTTACAATAAGTAAACAAGAACTCATCCGAGTTTCTGTGAACAGCAGATGTCCTTATTAATATTTTGTTTTTAGCAACACTTCTAAAAGTGTTTTAATAACTATTTAACGGTTCTATAGTTGTTTAATGCTACTAAAAAAAAAGTGGTGAGTTGGCCCTCCGGGGCCAGGGCGTCTCGGCAGTGCGTCACTCCTTCGGCAAGTACCTCGTCATCAGCTGAGCCTCTCACATGGCTCCAGCAGCAGACGACACAAAGGGCATCAACAACAGGTTCTTTTGGGTAGCGGGACCGCTTGGGGCGTCTTTAGTAGTATGGAATGAGGGCTTCAGTCGCTGGCTCAGCCTCCTCCTTTAGCAGCTTTGGTAACTCAATCTTCCAGTGAGTGGTAAGTTCCTCAAAATAAGAGTCTGTGGCGCGCAAGATGTGGCTTTAGATGAGGGTTCTTAACTTCTGTAGCTCTGGGCAATCAGGTGTAGGGGGCAGGTGAATCAGTCGCTGCGGGAAGCTTGAAGTTAGTTCATATTTGTCTTCTGTTTGATAACAAATTGTCTTTTTCAAAGGAGCCTCTTTCAGAACTCTCGTCCACCGATAACACCTTACTTCCGTATGCCTCGAGTACTTTGGGAGAGGAGGAGGGTTATGGCTGTTGGGGCTGCAGAGGGAGGATGGAAGCCAATTTCGTGTGAACAATGACTGTGTGCTGTTTTTATCCATTATTTATTTTGCATTTATCAACTCTGCGAAGCAGAGTGGAAACCCGCACACAGATCCCGCCCGTATACTGTGCACCATCAGTCAGCTTGTCTATCGTCCGTCGTCGTCCGTCCGGAAAATCCTCCTAGACCGTTTAATGGATTTTCTCTAAATCTCACAGGTATATTCATTTGGTCAATGCGAAGGTCATTCAAAAAGAAATTTTCAATTTAACTTAAAGTTAAGGTCAAAGGTGAAGGTTCGAAATAAGGTAAATATTTCATGTGTCTTAGTTTTTACTCAAATGTCTTCATTTTCACTATACAAGTTACTGGTAACTTCGATATCTTATTGATCAAATTTTAGATAAATATTCTGAGGGGTAAGGTCAAAGGTCAAGGTCAAAGGTCAAAATATTTGTTTGACTAGTATTTCTTATATTAACTGTTAGATTCTCACTAGACTTACCATGTATATTCGGAATACTTAGGACAAGGTCATACAAGAAACTATACAATTCCATATGAAAGGTCAAGTTTACAGGTCAAGGTCAAATAAAAGGTCAATATGCTAATTTCATTACTTCTCATGCAAACTTCACAAAATTTGGCGATATAGTTGCACTTTAAATGAAAAGGAAAATAATTTGTTTTGAGACATCATGAAGGTCAAGGTCAAAGGCAAAGGTCAACTATTCTATAAATATATATGAAACTAACTGATGGGTTTTAATGAAATGAGTCATGCTTATTTGATTTTCCTGGGCAACGTCAATGAAAATTTGTGTTTACTCTTACATAAAGGTCAAGGTCACAGGCCAAGGTGAAAGGTCAACTTATACTATTTATTTTTAGATTTTATTCAAATGTCTTAATTTTTACTATACAAGTTACTGGTAACCTTGATATCGTATTGCACAAATTTTAGATACATATTGTAAAGGGTAAGGTCAAAGTTCAAGGTTTGTGGAAAGTACTTAGAATATACGGAGTAGATGGCAAGTTACTGAAAGCATTGAAGAGCATGTATGAGGGTGCAAAGGCGGCAGTACGTGTGGAGAGTGAGCAGAGCGAGTTCTTTGACCTGAATATTGGTTTGAAACAGGGGTGTGTGATGTCCCCGTGGTTGTTTACTGTATATATGGGTGGAGTCATTAAAGAAATACTATCAAGAGCAGTGGATGTTGGTGTATCGCTGAAAAGGGAGGGAATTGAGTGGAAGCTACCTATACTGCTGTTTGCGGATGATACAGTTCTGATGAGTGATAATGAATGAGAGTTGCAGGGTCTGGTAAATGAGTTGGGAACAGTGTGCGAAAAACGGAATTTGAAGGTAAATACGGGGAAGAGCAAGGTTATGGTCTTCAAAAGGGGTGAAGTCACAGAGTGTGAGGTGAAGCTGAACGGTCAGGCTATGGAGATCGTCAACTCTTTTAAGTATCTGGGCAGTGTGTTGAGTAAAGATGGGACTATGGATGAAGAAGTGCGGGAGAGGGTACAACAGGGGAAGAGGGTTGTAGGAACGCTGAAAGCAGTAACAAGAAATAGGGTGGTCAGTATGGAAGTGAAGAAGTCCTTGCATGACTGTGTGGTAATCCCGACACTGACTTACGGAAGCGAAGCATGGACGTTGGTTGAGAGACTCAGACCAAGAGTGACAGCAGTGGAAATGAATTACTTAAGAAGTGCGTGCGGAGTTACATGGAGGGATAGACAGACTAATGAGGAAGTAAGAAGGAGGTGTGGTGTGGAGGTAGATGTGCTGGAAAGTGTGAAAAGGAACAACTTGAAATGGTTCGGCCATATGGAACGTATGGAAAGCGAGAGAATGACTAAGAGGGTGTACGAGAGCGAGGTGGAGGGACAGAGAGGGAGAGGTAGAAGGATGGAGTGAGGCGGTGAACGAAGGCGGTGCTGGTTGGGGGGAGGGGCGTCGACTGACTGGGGACAGAGGTGCATGGGGGCGGTTCGTTCGTGGCCACCCCTTCGGGGATCACAGCGTCGGGCAATAGATAGATAGATAGAAGGTCAAAGTTCAAGGTCAAAGGTCAAATTAGTTTTTTTACTAGTATTTCTTATACTAACTGTTAGATTCTCACTAGGATTACCATGTATATTCGGAATACCTAGGCCAAGATCATACAATAAACTATTCAATTCCATATGAAAAGTTAAGGTCACAGGTCAAGGTCAAATAAAAGGTCAATATGCTATTTTCTTTACTTTGCATGCAAACTTCACATTTGGTGAGATAGTTGTACTTTAAATGAAAAGGAAAATAATAATGTTGAAACATATACAGGTCAAGATAAAGGTCAAGGTCAACTATTATATATGAAACTAACTGATGGGTTTTAATGAAATTAGGCATGTTTATTTGATTTTCATTGGCAATGTCAATGCAAACAAAAATGTACTCTTACATAAAGGTCAAGGTCACAGGTGAAGGCCAAAGGTCAACTTTTATTGTTTATTTAAAAAGATTACTCACATTTTAGAAAACTGGCTGTGAAATTACTTAATTACTTACTTGTGTCTTATTACTTAAATATCATATATATATATATCAAATTTCACATAAATATTGTAATAGTTAAGGTCAGAGGTCAAGGTCAAATCAAGAGTATTTGTCATTTTCCCTAAACTCCTCCTTGACTGTTTAATGTATTGTCATCAAATTATACAGGCAAATTCAGTTGGTCAATGCGACGACCATCCAAATATATGTATTTTATTTTTGGTCAAAGGTCAAGGTCACAGCATATGATCACTATTTGTAATCAATGTTTTTTATACAAATTACACCATATTCATAATGCTAGTTAATGCGAACATTGATGTTAAGCTAACTAAATCCTTGATAACAGATTCTAAGGTCGAAGGTCAAGTTTAAAGGTCGAAATATGATATTTACTAGTATTTCTTATTTAATGTAAGATTCTCATTAGCATATGCATATTCGGAATGCCTAGAGCAAGGTCATACAATAATAAACATAATTCCATTTGATAGGTCAAGGTCACAGGTCAATTATAAGGTCAATATGCTAATTTCTTTACTATTCATGTAAACTTCACAAAATTTGTTTAGATAGTTGTGCTCTAAAGGAAAATTAAAATTTTAAATTTTCAGATATCATAAAGGTCAAGATGAAGGTCAAAGGTCAAGGTCAACTATTCCTTTAATACCTCTGAGACTAACTGATGATCTTTAATGAAATTTGACACACTTATTTCATTTGCTAGGGTTACATCAAAGCAAACAAAAATATAATCCTACATAAAGGTCAAGGTAACAGGCCAAGGTCATATGTTAACCTTCATCATAAACTCAATTTTCTCTAAAACTAAGTTTTAGTTTCTCTAAAAACTCTATTTTTATAAAATACTCAATTTTCGATAAGCTGACGACTGTTAGTTGCATTTTACTTAAATAACATATATTTCAATCATATACTGTATATATATTATAATACTTAAGGTTATAGGTCAAGGTCAAAGAACAAAAGAAGAGTGTTAATAATTTTCTTTAAAATCTTTCTAGACTGTTTAACCCTTTGTGTACCGGTGACATATTTTTAATTGTATTCTAGCGACTTTTCATTAAAGACCACGCACCCAAGAGTACCGGAACAAAAATTCATCACCGACTATTATAACAGTCAGGATAATCGAGCAGCCATAGTGCGGGACGTGCCTTCACTCATTTCTGTTATTTTTCTATGTAAGTGCGGGAAACAAAAGGCAGAACTGCCTGTATCGAGTGCCTCCCTTAGAGAGGGAGGCACTCGATACAGGCAGTTCTGTCTTTTTTCCGGTACTCTTGGGTGCGTGGTCTTTAATGAAAAGTCGCTCAAGTCATGACAGAGTAAATATTCATCAGACTAACGTGGGGAAGAAGTGTGACCATGGCCATAATATCTTTCCCAACTGTCTTTGACCTTTCTAAGAGTATTCAAAGAACCCTGCTGATTGGATTTTTATGCCTTATTACAAGAATATGCCCTCGACCATGGTTCTGGCACATATGGTGTAAGGACTTTATCTGCGGAGGGCCATTTAGGTGACGGTGTTTCGCAAAGCCCTGACTATTGTTGAGATCTTGCCATGGCAAAGACTTATCTAAGAGTGTTGAATTGATATTAAGAGTGTTTTGGGGACATTCCCTTATTTCCACTTTTATGTCAAAACTGCAAGCCTAGAAAAGATTCTAATGTATCTCAGGCACCATGGTGGGAGGGACAATAGTTCTTAGGTACGGAAAAGAACTCACAGACAATTTGGTCTACAGCCATGGCATGTAATACTCAGGTGAATGAGGGTAATTCTCGGACTCAAGTCTCACATGTTTTTTTTTTTTTTTTTTTTAAGAGACAATGAACGGAGGAAGGAAAAACACAGATAAAACAAAAAGGTCCATGTGCCTAAAGGCATCCTCCATTCATAAAATGTTTGTAACAACTGGATTTAAACTTTTGTAGATTGTAAGTTTGTGGAAAGCAACTCGAGGGAAGTGAATTCCAAAGAGTAGTAGTTCTAGGGATAAATGAATTTTGATAAGCAGAAGTTCTGCATTGTGGAGGAGAAAGTGTAAATTCATTGGATGCTTTCAGCTGCCCTAGTTCTACGGGGAAAGATGTGGAGAGGCGGCACAATTGAAGCAAGTTCCTCGGAACAATTGCTGTGAAAATATCTATAGAATAATGCAAGGGATGCAACGTTTCTTCGTATGGATAATGTAGGAAGGTCCTGTGTGATTGCAGGGTTATTGATTAATCTAATAACTTTATTTTGAATTTTGTCCAACTGCCTCAATGCAACCACTCCACTTCCACTCCACAGAGGTGAACAGTAATCCATCTGAGAACGCACATGACTTTTATATATTACGGCCAACTGCTCGTCAGTGAAGAATTCTCGAACTCTGTACAGGAGTCACAGTTTTTTAGAGGCATTCTTAGCAATGCTTCTAACATAATGTGTCCAGCTCAAGTTAGTAGTTAATGTTACACCGAGAATGTCAATACTAGGGGAAGTGGGAATATTTACATCATTAAAAAATATATGGGAGTCAGTGAGATTCTGTCGGTTAGAAAATTGAATGTACTTGGTTTTCTGTGCATTAAAGGAAACTAGATTCTTTTGTCCCCATTCATTAATTCTAGAAAGGTCCTGGTTCAGAGAAATTGCAGTGTTTATTTTTGAATTTATAAGATCGGGTTGGGTGAAAGAATTCGTAAATGTGAAGGAACTGTGGAGTGTTGAGTCATCTGCGTAGGAATGTATTGGATTATGAGTGGTAGATATGAGATCATTGATATGAATGAGGAACAGAGTTGGGGCCAAAACTGATCCCTGGGGAACACCAGCATTTATTGAGTGAAATTGAGAATAAAGGCCATCTACCATTACACATATTTTTCCGTTATGAAGATAAGAAGAAATTAGTGGAACTAATGATGCAAGGCCGTAGTGTGACATCTTCGACAATAAGGATTGATGCCAGACTCTATCAAATGCCTTTGATATATCCAGTGCTATTGTATGTGTTTCACCATGTTGGTCTGTAGCTTGGTTGATTTGATGCGTAAGAAGGCAAAGAATGTCTGCAGTTGATCGACATCGTCTAAAACCATATTGCCTATCACTGATTAATTTATTATTCTCAAGATGCTTAATTATGTGATTATTTAATATAATTTCAAAGACTTTACCAAGAGTGGAAGTTATAGCTATTGGTCTGTAGTTTGATGGATCTGAAGAGGCACCTTCTTTAGGAACTGGATGGATGTTTGCTTCTTTCCAGGCTACTGGGAAGCATGAGGTATGAGTACACAGACGGAAAATTTTTGCCAATACAGGAGCGAGCACCAAGGAGCAATTCCTAAGTACTATTGGAGGAATTTCATCTGGACCAGGAGCCTTATCTACTGAGAGATTCTGCAAAATAGTTTTGACATGTCTGGTGTGGATCTTAAGTGAGGGAATTTCAGGCGAATCAAAATTAAGTACAGGGACATCTTGATTTATTTCATCTAAGGTTGAGTTGGTGGAGAAAATATCCGCAAGAAGGTTAGCTTTACGTCGTGGGTCACTTACAAGATTGACAGTCAGAGATTTTAATGGTGGAATGGATGAAGCAGTAGTGAAGTTGGATTTGAATGAGTTAAGAGTAGACCAAAATATTTTGGTATCATTTGGATTATTTAGAAGTTTATTTGCCTGCTTGTGGAGAAAGTTTGATTTAGTTAGGTTTAATACAGTTTTGGCATGATTTCTGATGTTTCTAAAGTAATTAAAGGCTTCATGTGTTTTTTATCTTGTCTATGCATTGTAGGCTATTGCTTTTTGTTCAGTTACTCTAGCACAATTATGGTCAAACCATTTATGTGAATTAGATCTTTTACTGTACTTTTGATATAAGTCTACTTGAGCCCTTCGAATCTCTGACTCTACCTTGGTTAAGTCGAGATGGTCATGACTTGTGCTGCTATGTCCCAGGTACGTTGGTTGAGGGTCAGAAGGTCACAGGTATGGGAGGGGGCGGATTAAGGGGTTGAGATAAGCCCCTCAGAATTTCCGCCATGATGTGGGACGAGCTGCGCGGAAGGAGAGGAGATATCTGGGACCTTTTGTATTTAGGTAAGTCCTCGTGTTCTGCCTTCCTTTTGCTGGACCCGGAATTGGTGATGGTAATGCATATATTTGTTTTGGGTGTGGGCGGCAGAGTGGGTATGATGGCGGCGACTCGAGCATAAGACTAAAAGTGTTTAACACTTTTATTCTTATACACATACTACTACCTGGAGCAGTATTTTTAACTGTACACTTTCAAAAACATTGCAAGCACTGCAACACATTTGATAACCTGCAAAGAAAAAAATTATTCCTGAGAAAGTACGATTTTTGGAAATATGACAAATTAGTGAAACTTCATGGTCAATGTGCGACCTCCAAATATTGTTTCTAATTTTTCATATTTTTTTCCTGGGGGTTTGGGACCCAAAGGTACACTTTTGAGGGGTAGGAGCACAACATATAAAAAAAATAAAAATTAAGGACCACCCTAATATACAGTACCGGGTATATAAATATATATATATATATATATATATATATATATATATATATATATTATATATATATATATAATATATATATATATATACCGGTATATATATATATATATATATATATACATATATACATATACAGTATATATATATATATATATATATATATATATATATATACTGTATATACTGTATATTAACAGATTTTACCTAAGAGATCCAATACTACTTGCAGTATTATAGGTCGCAGAGTTGCGTATGCATTTTTTTTTTGGGGGGGGGGGGTAATGCGAAAACTGCACACCTACTTTATAATATTCTTTGAAAAGTAGGGGGAATTAAGAGTGATGGGGGGAAGGCAAAGTTGGAAAGAGGAAGTGCAGAAGTAGGAAAAGTTAGTGGGCCAACCACCTTGCTGTTTTTATTATAATTTTGTATGTTATATTTTTATTGTGGTTCATTTTGTTGTCTAGTTTTGTTTGGTTGCTTATATATGTTACTTTAAATAATTATATAATAGTCTAGTTGCATTTGGTTGATTTGATTTCGTTAAACTTTTCTAATTACAGGTTTGGTGTCTTAATACTTGATTTAGTTTCGTTGATTTAGTTTGTGTGTATAATTATTTAGTAATTGTATAGCTGATATTTCCTACGGCTGTGTGATTTGGCCCTTCTGTCAGGAAGCTAGCAAGCTAATAGTTTAATCTTAATATATAGGTTCAGGTTCATCTTGGTTGGCAATATCGATGCTACTGGGAAAGTTTCTATTGAATCTTATAATATTTCTTCGTCTTTCTATAATTGAATTGTATTTTTCCTCATCTATTGCCTCGATACACTGACAGATCTCTTTGGCTCTGCAATGTAGTTTTCCGTTTAGTAGTATAATTTCTGTTATTTGGTGGAGTTCTTGTGTTGTATGTGCATATGGGTATCTTGTGTTTGTGTCCACAACCCTTTTCTCTCTAACGGTTGGCGCCTACCCTGCCGCCCTTTTCTCTCTTACGGTTGACACCTACCCTGCCGCCCCACTTTGCTTTTTGAGCGCTTTCAGATACCTGGTCCTCATGTTTGTCAACCAAGACGACATTCATATTGCTGGAAAGACAGAAAAGATATATATAAATACAAAACACACTTGGAAATGTATACAATAGTTTGTGTACAAGCAAAGTTATTCATCAGAATTATAGTATCATTATTCATAAATCAAGGTACCAATAAAATAACTTTTACATGGAATTCCATCACCCAGAAGGGTAATCACCACCAAAAAACGTCATGGACTCTCTCACTATTAAAATATAATTAATTAATGGTAATGGACCTAATTTTGGATGGTGTTTACACGATGTAGGAGGGTGGATTCAGGCGGGAAACATTCTACTTACCGGAAAGTGGTGGGGTCATACTGACGCCCTTCTCCTGAAAAACGCTATCTTTCTTTGTCCTGTTGTGGTAGGCTTTATGTAGTTAATCGTAGAATATTGGTACCGAGGTGTACCACTCTGCTAGTTCTTTTTCTGCGGCTACAGTCAGCGAGGCCAAATTTAACGGCCACATCTCCTGTAGCTATTGGTCTTCCATCTGAGTGTCGGAGAAGGAGTGGGTGGACACCACCTTCGACTGACATCCTATCTCATCCTGCAGGGCCTTGCTCTCCTCCACAACCTAAGTTGGTACGATGTCTGGGACATCTCAGGTTGGGCCTGGGTGACGAAGAGGTCCTGGTCTGCTAGTGGCTGGCAGCTAGTGCTTGCCTTGGCAACAGCCTTCTTCGGCAATTTCTTGGGCATGGTGATGGTGTGGATCTTGTGGAGATACTGCTTGTAGAACACAGGAAGGTCAACTGTTGAAAGACCTGCCAGGTCAGCCTATAAATATGACTTTACCCAGCAAGCATGTAGGTGCTAATTGCTTTTGAAACTGTTGACCCGGCCAGGTCAAGTCGCATTCAGTGTAGTTTCCGACAGTCTTTACATTTCGCCGGCAGACCCACCAGGCTGGCCTGTTTGACCCAGCTAACATGTAGGTGCTAATTACGTTTTGGTCAGGTCAAGTTGCATTCGCTGTAGTTTCCGACAGTCTTTTGATTTTGCCGACAATTTTGATGCTCTCGGGGACAAATTCTCGCACAGTTTGGTGGTTTCTGCGACTATCAGAAACCAGTTGTTCCGTCGGTCTGTCAGCCACCTATCTTTCGGGCAGAACGATTTGAAAATTCTTCTGGTTTTGCCGATTGTTAGAAACTGTTCAGAGAATGGTTACTGACAGTCGCACGTTTTATGAAACAGTTTGTGCCATAACGGCCGCGCTGCAACCCGATTGACATAACCTGACTCTCTCCGACAGTCTCCAAAAACATCCGATTGTCGAAAACCTTTCTCCGAACGGTCTCTGAAAACACGCGACAGTCATTTCTGTTTCCGATAGTCAGGCTCATTATTTTGTTTTCCAAAAATCACGCAACTGTCTCGTGGCCGACAGAGATGTCTCCGAACTTGTCGGAGAAACCAACAAGCAGTCAACGAATGCTAAAAACTTGTCGCGCGAAAGCTGAGGCTTTCGGCGACAACATTCGGGAATGTGTGACACAGGCATTAGTGATTTTTCTCGTGGGTGGTATAGTGGGGTTTTCATCTCTACACAATTTCTTCGTTTGTGTCTGGCTGGGCCTGGACTTCGTCTTCCTGGGACTTGCTGTCTTCTGTTGTTGTTGCTCTGCTTGTAGGCTAGGTCTCGCACCATTAGCTGTGCACAGTTTCGGACCACATGTGTAAGAATGAGTATAAGTGAGTCTCGGCTGCTGGTGTTCTATTCTATGATCTAGAAAGTGAGCATTGAGTCTCACGTTTTCACAATCTTGCACACTGATTGGTCTTTAACCCAATTTGGTTGTCCTTGGACCAGACTAGCTAATCTCATACATAGCAGGCTGACTAAAACACTGTTTACCAACAACAACACTCGCCACCAGTCTTTTGACCTGGAGCTTAGTTTCAAATTTAGAAAGCCCAGTCTCATACTTGGGATTGTTTCAGTCTTTAGACCTGGAGAAGCTAGTATCGTACCTAGCTGGCTTGCTTCTGCCAGTTTGGGTGATGTAGTCTCCCCTATCTCTGCGTATGCTGGTTTCAATCCTGTGCGAGCTAGAGAGGCATGACTCGTTGTTGTGGTTGTTTGCATGGCCTCCGACCGCGTTCTTGCATTTGGTATCTTGGGGGTGCTTGCGTGCATGAAGATGCGCCGGTCCTCTCTCCCTGGTGTTTTTGTGTCCTTCTGGCAGGGTACTGGTGGTGGTGTGTATGGTAGCAATTCTCATCATGAGCATAACAAAAACCTTGCAATTTACCATCAGCTAGGAAAAAAATATCCCACTTGAGTTAGTCAAGTGCGGTAACTTTACAAATACTTCAGTGAAGTACAGTACCTTAATAAATATAAGTGGCCAAATAATGTAAATGTGTTTTACAAATAAATTGTGTATATTTCACAAAGTGGCAGGTATTTTGAGCCTGGATGTCATTTATATATACCGGTACAACACAAGCACTGTTTGCCTCAAATTATATTGGCAACACTTGTCTGGCAAAGTATGAGGTTATCTTTTAAAACAATTAGGGCATCTCAACTAATCTACTTATAATCAAATTTCTGATACCAGTGCAAAAGAACCCAGAAATTTTGCCGGAAATGCTGACCTTCGAAAATTTATGATATAAACATTTTTGTGACACGCTCTTTACTTTTATCTTACTATAAGAATGATACTATTTCAAGTCTATAAAGTGTAGAATTAAATAGCTCACTTGGTCCACCCCCAAGCGGCGACACTCACATACATTATCTTTATGACCTAACACTGTCGATTCCCGAGCCCGTAAGTGGACGAGGCAAGTTTGTCCAATACCAAGAGGAATATATTACGTCGCACCGCAATGTCTTCTTTAAGTATTCATGTTTGTTTGAGGGCGTGTGTGCAGGGACTATAGGAAGTCTCTCCCTCTCTCTCTCTCTTTGAGTTTGTTATAAATATATATATATATATATATATATATATATACAGTATATATATATATATATATATATATATATATATATATATATATATATATATATATATATATATATATATATATATATATATATATATACCGGTATATATATATATATATATATATATATATATATATATATATATATGTGTGTGTGTGTGTGTGTTTTTGTCTTCTATGTGAGTGAGGGAGGCAAAAGGCAGAGCTGCCTATAGCGAGTGCCTCCCCCACAGTTGAAAGAGTGACAGGGCCAAAATTAAGGGACGTTCGAGCAAAATGCCTGGACACACGGAGTTTGAAGCAATTTAAGTCATAGGAAGAGGGAAAGACTGATTCTGGGAGAGAGTTCCAGAGCTCAGCTGTTGAATAGAAGAAAGACAGAGTAACGTTTCACTCTTGGGTTGGAGAGTTGCACAGAGTAGGTGTGTGTGTGTTTGGGTGGGCGTGTGTGTGAATGTAGTTATGAGATGTAACTAAGGTTATTGTTTGAATGCATAAGATAAATGTTGTACAGTATTTGTATGATATTAAATGTTGATGGTATGTATGGGAAGTAAGGCTGGTATTGCTTGTACTGTAGAATGAATTAGATGTTTATACTGTGACTGCAAGAACGTGTGCGTATTTGTTTTCCCGGTATTTGCCTTGCATTTAATGGAGTATAGTAAAGACAATACTAATACTTGGAATTAACCATATCAGTATACAATGGCGCTTTTCTCCACACTATCTTGATTAATAATAGTCGATTCGGTGGTGCTTTGGGTAAACTTAGAATTTACCATTTTGATTCCTTTAGGTTATTCATTAACTGCCTAAGATCATCTAGTGATAGTTAAGATTATATGAAAAAAGTTGTCATTGTACTGCAAGCAAAATAAATATAATGTTATTGCTCTTCCAAATTATTTATATTTCTCATTCTACAACGAGTTTTATATGCTTATACTGTACATTCATTTTCAGACTTTAGTATATTAGTTTTTTCTTTTATTATTTATAATGTTATTTTATATTTATTAGTTATATTAAACTGACATACACGGGTAATTCGTAATGGACGGCAGATACTGTATATACATAAGTGTGAGTGTTTAAGAGTTCGCATATGTAACTCTTCTGCGTGCTCAACAACCTTATGTGCGTGCCAGCATGCCCATATAATAACCTCATGTGCGAACCTCCTCGCGTACATGTAGATCTGGTATATACATGAGCGCCCGGGGTGACCATCGATTACAGCTTTATGCAAACTTACCCTGGCCACCGATTTATTATTACCGCGGCACCGTGAAATGCTCACTCCATCACAAACACACGCGGACGTTTATGGTCTCAGGCATTACAGGGCGGGGGGAAGTGTTGCGAGGAGGCAGGGGCGGATCCACAGGCTTAGTTAAAAGGTGAGGGGCAGGGGCGAATCCTAACGCTTAGTTAAGGTGAGGGGCAGGGGCGGATCCTCACGCTTAGTTAAGGTGAGGGGCAGGGGCGGATCCTAACGCTTAGTTAAGGTGAGGGGCAGGGGCGGATCCTAACGCTTAGTTAAGGTGAGGGGCAGGGGCGGATCCACACGCTTAGTTAAGGTGAGGGGCAGGGGCGGATCCACACGCTTAGTTAAGGTGAGGGGCAGGGGCGGATCCTAACGCTTAGTTAAGGTGAGGGGCAAGGGCGGATCCACACGCTTAGTTAAGGTGAGGGGCAGGGGCGGATCCTAACGCTTAGTTAAGGTGAGGGGCAGGGGCGGATCCTCACGCTTAGTTAAGATGAGGGGCAGGGGCGGATCCTCACGCTTAGTTAAGGTGAGCTGGAGGGGCGGATCCTCATGCTTAGTTAAGGTGAGGGGCAGGGGCGGATCCTCACGCTTAGTTAAGGTGAGCGGGAGGGGCGGATCCTCACGCTTAGTTAAGGTGAGGGGCAGGGGCGGATCCTCACGCTTAGTTAAGGTGAGGGGCAGGGGCGGATCCTCACGCTTAGTTAAGGTGAGCGGGAGGGGCGAATCCTCACGCTTAGTTAAGGTGAGGGGCAGGGGCGGATCCTCACGCTTAGTTAAGGTGAGCTGGAGGGGCGGATCCTCATGCTTAGTTAAGGTGAGGGGCAGGGGCGGATCCTCACGCTTAGTTAAGGTGAGCGGGAAGGGCGGATCCTCACGCTTAGTTAAGGTGAGGGGCAGGGGCGGATCCTCACGCTTAGTTAAGGTGAGGGGCAGGGGCGGATCCTCACGCTTAGTTAAGGTGAGCGGGAGGGGCGGATCCTCACGCTTAGTTAAGGTGAGGGGCAGGGGCGGATCCTCACGCTTAGTTAACCCGGGAGCTGCGGGGAGACTCTTAAGAGTTCCCCCGGCGCACTGCGGGGAGACTCTTAAGAGTCAGAGAAAAAAAAAATCAACTTTTGACATCGAATTTTTTTTTTTTTTTTTTTTTTTTTTTTTTTTTTTTTTTGGTTCCTGGGCCATGCAAAATCTCAGTCCTCTACCTCCCCTCCTTCCCCACTTTCCTCCTCTCCTTCAGTTATCACCTATTTTCCCTGTTATTCCCTTATTCTGAGGTATATTTTCGTGCTAACATTAGAAATCCGATTGGAGGGTGTGGTCATCACTGATAGCAAGCGAGTGCAAGAGAGAGAGAGAGAGTATCGATCGACTGTGTCTCAGTGGCCTTGGGGGTAATTGGCGGGAAAGCAGATTGCCTCACCCATACATTATACAACTCGCGGGCTATATCTCCGATTTTGACCATCCAAACGCTGTTTTCACTCGTTTTATTGTTGTTTCAGGTTAATACCTTTATAATCAACCCATAATAGGCGCATATGGATAAGTATTAATGCTATTAATGGCACAATGAATATTTTAGTGACGGAAACACCTCAAATACGTCAGCACAGGGGGACGTTTCCAATTACCCCCATGCGCACTTCAGAGGTTAAGGGGAGGGGCAGGGGCGGACCCTCACGCTTTGTTAAGGGGAGGGGCAGGGTCGGACCCTCACGCTTTGTTAAGGGGAGGGGCAGGGGCGGACCCTCACGCTTAGTTAAGGGGAGGGGCAGGGGCGGATCCTCACGCTTTGTTAAGGGGAGGGGCAGGGGCGGACCCTCACGCTTAGTTAAGGTGAGGGGCAGGGGCGGATCCACACGCTTAGTTAAGGTGAGGGGCAGGGGCGGATCCTCACGCTTTGTTAAGGGGAGGGGCAGGGGCGGACCCTCACGCTTAGTTAAGGGGAGGGGCAGGGGCAGGGAAGCGATCGAAAGGAAGGAAAGGGTGTGGGGGTCGGAGAGAGCAATGAATCAGTATTAAAAAGACAAGTTATGTAGGGTTGACGATAGAAGCAATGAATCAGTAATTGAAAGACAGGTAATGTGTGGAGGACGATGGATGCAATTAATCAGTACTAGAAAGACAAATAATGGTGCGGGGAGCAAGATGAAACAAGGAACCAGTACTAGAAAGACAGGTATTGGTATGGAAGTCAGATAAAGCAAGAAACCAGTACTAGAAAGACAGGTAAGGGTATGGGAAACGAATGTTATCAGTGTAACTGAATTGAAAAATATAGTAAGGGCATTACGAACAATGGAAGTAATGCATCTGTATTATGAAGCAATGAAACGGTATGGAGGACGAATGGTTGCATTGAATCAGCATTGGAAACGAATTAATCAGTATCGGAAAGCAAAGTTAGAGTACGAAGGTCAAACGAATGCAGTGGGTCAGTAACGTCAGTACTGGAAAGACAGAACAGTATAAGGAGACATCGATGATGCAGTAAATCAATAATGATTTATATGGAATAGTATTAAGGACTTTTTCATAAATTTATCAGTGTGATATAAAAAATAGAAAACATAAAATTTATGCTTGCTAGAGTTGTTATTACTGCATAAGAATTATATATGTGCAAATATTTAATGTCAGTATTATGGGAATAAATGCTTGAATGGAACAAAATGTATGTAAAATTATATCAAAATATTGTTAGCGATTGTTTTCGATTCATCATACTTTAACTACACTCTTTTTCTGATAAATCTGATAATCATGCTATAATTGAACATTTTAAAGAACATTTGATTCATTACCCTGTGCTACGCCGGAGGCATGTAGTGTAATGGTAATGTTTCCCCGCGGTATATTTGTCTGTCTGTTCACAAAATGAAAACAAATGAAAGAATGTAGGTGAGAATTGGTCAATCCCTTCATTTGGTTCCCGATAGGATCCCATTAATATGTGGTTAGAATTGCATGACGCTCTCGCCCCTAATTCCCCTCTTCTTTTCAGTCACTCCCACCCACCCCCACCCCTATTTATACATATATACATACAGGATGTCACAGGAGGAAAGGGCATAACTTTGGGAAATGATAAAACAAGGTATTCTAAGCATAACATGTTCTGTAACAAAAAGTCCAATTATCAACCGTAAAAAATATATTGAAAGTTAATGAAGTGGCCTCCCACATATCACCGTGATGGACTCTTCCATGTCAAATAGTTTCCAAATAGTCCAATGTGAGCTAATATATCTATACTCATTTTGTAACTTACAGAATTATAGTATCTTAATAATACCATGGTATAATAATTGCAGTTAAATGGAGGTGTGGTAGGCACTAGGACAGCTAGGCCGGCCTTATGGGAAAATACTGAAGAAAAGGTAATTTTCAACATGCAATATCTCTATACTGGTCGAGATTTTGAATATTTCTTATAGAACATTTTAGGCTTATAATACCTTGGTCTATAATTATCCAAAGTTATGCCCTTTCCTCCTGGGACACCCTATATATATATATATATATATATATATATATATATATTCATTGCAACGTTTCGGAGACGGACTTCATTATCAGGCAAATCTAAAAGTAACAGATACACACACTTATAAGAAAACACTAGTATCATAGTGAACTACAAT
This sequence comes from Paralithodes platypus, assembly GCA_032716605.1. NCBI lineage: Eukaryota > Metazoa > Arthropoda > Malacostraca > Decapoda > Lithodidae > Paralithodes > Paralithodes platypus. Next base: position 42,202,367 of record CM064519.1, read on the forward strand.
AATTTCATAAAGCCTAAGAAAAATGACATGGTATGAAAATATGAAGAAAGACTATGGTAAACCTCAATACATATATTAAATTGGTGATATAGAAACACAACGATACATAGATGACATAATAAATACCACAAACATTATAAGTTAATCACAACACTTCTAAACATTATACATACGGAAACACGAAAAATAACTTACATTATAAAGATGTTAAAACACAAGAGGTCGGTTGATTTTTCATTGCTACCTAATGGAGGTCTTAGTTTCACTTATGTTAGGGACTCCATTATCGTGAGTTCCTCTCAGTATCGACACAACTGGAGAACTGAGAAATTATCCTGGAGGAGGGGGTAATTTAAGTCTCGGGCATGTTGACGTATGGCGCTATACGGGGGATTAGAATATGGCTTGTTTGTTCTAACCGACTTACCCTTGTGTTCAAAGATACGTACCTTGAGTTGACGTTTTGTGCAACTTATATACATTGCATTACAGCAATGACATTGATATTTGTAGACTACAAAGGACTGTAGTTCTTTAGGTATTATATCTTTGAACTTAAATAAAGTACTGATTGTTTGCGTAGGTCTAAAAATAACTCTTACTTTAATCTGAGGGTAGAATTAATTTAGGAGTTTATTGAGTTTGTTCTTTAATGAAAAACTGCTTTTACCCATGAAAGAAATAGAGTAATATAATATAGCTCGCTTTGCTGTGGTGAGTTGTTCCTTAGGATGGAGGAGCTGGTGCAATTGTTGCAACAACTCGATTCTAAAAATCGGTAGTGGTGTAATAAATTAAGTTGACTATCTCTCTATTCTAGGGGTACCTTTTGATAGCTCCCTCAGATTTGAAATATCTATTATAAACACAGCAAGTATGAAACTATATGCTATTTTAGAGGAATAGCTAAATTTCTTAATGCTGACAGTCTCCTGATGTAATGTTGTAGAAGTCCCAGATAAGATCCTGTATGCAGTATGCCACACTATCTTGGGCCGGATCAGACACATTTCTCAATCAGGACAAAATACAATGAAGGGCTATGTGACTGGCAGCTATTTGGGGCGAAAACCAACACCAAAGTACTTCTTTGGACATCTTCCAACACAAGAGAGATGTTGGAAGATTGACGGTCTTCTACAATGGCAATGTTATGGAAGTGAAACATATGGCGCTCCTACGACGTCCACCACAAACTCCTTTCCTAATATACAAGAGCATCTCAGACGTCCAAGGGAGCAACTGAAATATTGACTCGAACACACAGGGTCTTTCACACACAAATAATAATTTATATGAATAGCTTAATCTGTTATATTAATATCCTTCAAGGTAACAATTTGCAAGCGTTTAAGGAACATGTAAATAAATAACTATCACTAACAACTGCGTAAATATAGGTAATTGTAAATAGATAATTTAATTTTAATATGACATAACTATAAACTGGTTTTCGATAGTGCTTCTAAAAGGTATTTTTTTTCATTAGCAACACAGTAGTGCAATGTTGAGAGAGAGAGAGAGAACTTGAATATTAACAATTTCGTTAACCGGCGAAGAGTATATAACTGCATTACTTGTCACCAAATTTAATACATTATAGAGTATGCTCTCTCCCCAGGCCTGTAATTAAAAATAGTTACTTCAACTCATATTAACCTAGTAATGAATAGAAACTAGGCCTAGTAAACCTCCATCAAGTTGCTAGAGGGAAGGGTGATGAACTTGAACATAGTTTCTCCTTAACCCTCCTGCCTCATCAATATTGAGGGCAACCCCAGTCTGCCCTCCAAAACACCTTCTCGTCCTATCTTTACATTATACTACAAATACCTTACATACTATATTACCTTTTACAAATTCATGACCCGCCTCGTAGTCCTCAGGGTGGTGACCAGAAGTGCCCCCATTGGTCTGACCCCTGGCAACGACTCGCCGAAATGCTCAAAACCACTACCTTCTACTCTTACTGTTAATTACTGCAACATTCACGGCCTATCCTCTAACTTCCACTCTGTGGAACACCACCTCTCCTCTGGCAAGCCTGATCTTCTCTTTCTCACCGAAACTCAGTTGTCTGGGAGTATTGACAGCAAACCCTTTTCTGTATTCTTCTGCTATCTTTATCCTCAGTTTCAAGCCAAAGATGGATGTTGCGTATATGTACGCAACAATCTTGCTTTCTCTCATGTTCCCAACTTTGATTCTTCTGAATTCTCAACTTTCTGGCTAAAGCTTTCTTGTCACTCTCAAACTAAATATTTCTGCACTGTTTATCTCTCCCTTAATTCTACTGACTATCCAAAATTCTTTGACTATCTAACTTCTAAAGTGGAACACATTCTTTCCATCTCTCCTTTCGGAGAAATCTCCATCTTAGGAGATTTCAACGTTCACCACTGCCGATGGCTCTCTTCTTTTTCCACTGACCAACCTGGTGAAGAAGCCTACATCTTTTCTATCCTAAATGACCTACAGCAGCTAGTCCAGCAACCCACCCATATCCCGGATCACTTCGGAGATCAGCCAAACATTCTTAACTTATTTCTAAGCTCTAACCCTTTTGATTATACTGTAAATTTGTCCTCTCCTTTGGGCTCCTTGGAAAATAAACTTATCCCTGTCACCTGTCCTATCTCTGCGGTACGGCCATCCAATCATCCCAGCCAGCGGCGCTTGTGGCACTTTGATACTGCTGACTGGGAGGCTCTTCGGCAGTACTTCTTTGATTTCCCATGGAATGATTTCTGCTTCCGTGGCTGGTGACCCTCGGAGAGTGCTGAACTCATTACTGAGGTAATCCTCTTTGGCATGAAAGCATACATTCCATTTTCTTTCTCTCAGTCTAATGCAAACAAATCTTGGTTTACTCACACTTGTTCTGCTGATGTTCGCAATAAGGAGGAAGCATTCAAACGATACCGACGCCTTCAAACTCAAGAATCGAATTTTTCCTACATTTCTGCTCGGAATCAAGCCAAATCTGTACTTTGACTCGCCAAACACTCTTTCATCAATAATAAATACACTGAACTATTACGGGTGAATGGGACTTGTTAGCCTTGGTCGGCAACCCATCTACTGTAGGGGAGAAAACATCATAAAAATCCGGGTGGATGGGACTAATCAGCTTTGGTCGGCAGCCTGTCTAGGGGTGTAAACCTTATACAAATCCGTACTGCTTACTCAAGGATGAAGCAGGTTAGTGGATGGAATAGCCGCACACCACTGTAAAATAATATTGCTAATAAGATACATAGAAGGCCTCAAAGTCGGATAGACCCTAAATTGAGTGGTCAATCCTGTAAGTCTTTCAGTAAACTGGCATGGGTTGTCTCTCTTACAGGAGATAGGCCCGCTTGAGGGCATTTTGTGTATGGCCACCCTCATTAACCCCTACTGTACCGGAGGATACAGTAATAAAAGCCCCCCCCAGTCCCAAGCAATGTAACCAAAATGGCAAGATAGAACAACCTCCCACCTCAAAAGATGAAGGAATACTGACTCTCCCAGCCTGCAGACTCAGAGGGTTGGATATAAGCTGAGAAGTGTTGCCAACTCGAGAGCAGTGCTCAAGCGGTCGTGGTACCAGGCACTGCCTGATACTGGCAGTTACAAGGAAAGTACATTACTGATGGCTCCCTGCCGTCGCTGGGACTGGGGAGTGACTTATCTACTGACGGCTCCCTGCTGTCGCTGGTACAGAAGGGGTTAAGGGGTGTAAGGCATCTGGCAATAGATAGATAGATAGAACTATCCAACTCTAGCTCTTCCCAAGTTTTCTGACATCTACCCAAAAACCTCTCTAACAACTTTTCTTCCCCATCATTCCCTCCCCTTTTCCGCTCTGATGGTACAATCATCAAAGGCATCGACAATATGAACTGTAGTAAGTACTTCACTATCGACCAATCTAATTACACACGGGGAAACGGTTGCAAAATTATTGGTAAATCTTTTAACTCACACGAATCTAAGAATTTCTTCTTCAATCGAGTTGTCAACTTGTCTTCCCCGAGACGTTATAGACTGCAGCACCGTTGATTCATTTAAACTTCGCCTAGACAAATATCTCGCATCAAACCCGCGACTGACTGTGTTTGTAAATGAATAACTTTATTTTATCCTCCCCTCAGTTACTAACCCATCTGTCCCCTACTAACTTCCTAATCCTGCCACGGACATTAGTTCCCTTTCCAATTTTCCCTTACCCACTCTAAAACACTGTTTGGACACTTGATCCTCAGTGTTTTGGAGGACAAGCACCCTAGAAGGGTCACTAGACCTGTTGTTGCTTGATTCCCTTTGTACTCCTTGTACTTCTTCCTCTGATAAAGCTGAACCTTTCACCCAAGCTTTCGCTAAAATGTCCACCTTGGATGATTCCAGTGCTATTCCTCCCTCTCCACCCCCTCTCACTTACTCATGCCTGATATCCTAATCTATTCTAAAGATGTACAGTACTTTCTACTCTCTGGGCTTAATGCTAAGAAGGCGTACGGCCTTGATGGTGTTACTGCTGCTGTACTAAAAAACTGTGCTTCCGTGCTGACTCCCTGCCTAGGCAAACTCTTCCGCGTCTGTTTCTCCTTAACCGTCTTCCCTTCTTGCTGGAAGTTTGCTCTCATTCAACCTGTCCCAAATAAGGGTGACCACTCCCAACCCTCCAACTATCGTCCATTTCTTGCATCTCCAAAGTTTTTGAAACTTTACTTACTTCAAAATTTCTTAAGCATCTTTCTTCTCATAATATACTCTCAGATCGCCAGTATGGATTCCTTATGGGTAGCTCTATTGGCAATCTTCTTTCATATCTTACTAACTCATGGTCATCCTCCTTTCGGGACTTCGGTGAGACTTTTTCTATTGCTCTCGACATATTGAAGGCCCTGGCACAAATTTCTAATGTCTAAACTACCCTCCTTCGGTTTCTATCCCTCCATCTGTGCCTTTATTTTTAATTTTCTTTCTTGCCGTTCCATAGTTGCGGTTGTGGACAGCATTCGGTCACTGCCTCATCCTATCAACTCCTCCGTTCCTCAGGGTTCTGTCCTATCTCCAATTATATTTCTATTATTCATTAATGAGTTTCTCAACAGTGTCTCCAGTCTCTATCCATTCATATGCTGATGACTCTACCTTACATTATTCAACTAGTTTTTCAGAATGCCCCAGCAAGCACTCATTCAAAAGCTAACGTGATTAAGCCATAGAATACTTATCTTCTGACTTATCAACCATTTCCAATTGGGAAAGAGAAAATCTGGTTGCTTTCAATGCTTCCTAAACCCAATTTCTCCATTTATGTACCCGTTAAAAACTCTCACTTCACTCTTATACTTCAACAAAACACAAATTAACCCTTCATCTTCTCTCAGTATTCTCGGTGTCTCTTTTTCTTCTGATCTCTCCTAGAAAGACCATATTACCACTCTTGCCAAAACAGCTTCCCAGAAGCTGGGTGTGCTCAACCGCCTCCCGGGGTTCTTTACTCCTGCACAGCTTCTTGCGCTGTTAAGGGGCATGGTTGTTCCATGTATTGAGTATTGTTCGCATGTGTGGGGAGGATCCTCTCACATAACACTTTTTGAGAAAGTAGAAAAAAAAGCCTTTCGTCTCATTAACTCACGTCCACTCACCAACTCTTTGCAATCTCTCTCTCTTTGCCGAAATGTTGCATCTCTCTCCCTATTCTACGGCTATTACAATAATCAGTGTTCGTCAGAGCTCTCTCAGCGTATACCACTTCCTTTATGTAGAGTACGTAACACCCATCTTGCAACACAATCCCACCCCTACTCTGTGCAGCTTCTCCAACCCAAGAGTGAAACGTTTTCTCAATCTTTCTTCTATTCAATAGCTGAGCTCTGGAACGCTCTCCCAGAATCAGTCTTTCCCTCTTCCTATGACTTCAATCTTCAATATATCAATCTTCAATCTCGTTAACGGATTCGTTCACGACACTAGGAATTATATATATATATAATCATTATATGCGACGTTATACATTTTAAGTCGCTTTATACAGTTCACCTTTTGCATTCTAGGAAAGTTTCAGAACTACAACACTCAACGGGCACATAGCTGACTTCAATATATATAATTCTTAGTTCAATCAATCTCCACCAATGTCACAGAATACACAAGTTCGGCACACAAGTTGTATTTCTTATCATCTATGGGCACAGGCACAAGTATATGACTGAGTGGTGTCTATGGTAAATACACTCAGAATATCATCAATAGAATAATAATAAGGATAGTTATTCTGGCTTCATAAATCACAAGAACTAAATATACAAGTTGTAATACTGTAATGATATCAATAAGAATACATAAGATGTTTATATACACATCGCATAAACATACACAGAGAGGTTAATCTCAAAAGAAAATAACTAGTATCCTGATGAATAATAAACGCGAGATTGCGAGTGAGTGGGGAAGGTAAATATTACTGCGTAAACGCACACACAGTGAACTAATTATATAGAACTAGGATACTAGCTGAACTATGAATAACTGGACGTTAATTCAATACAATAGATTATATAACTCTGAATTAACTCATAGAGTTATAATAAGGAATATATATTCAATGAATGAGTAATAAATTACATTAGCCTGCGTGTAGGGCTGAGGATCTCGCCGAGAAGGATTAACTCGGCGTGATACGGACAGGAGTTTAACTTTAACTCTCTCTGTGGACACTTATACATACAATTACGTACCCAGCTAATAACAACAAAATAGAATAAGATCTGGTAGAGTGTTCACTGGTAATTACGTGTAGTGTGTATGTATAATTTCCGAACGAATATATCTATAACCCTTATGTGAAATATAGGAAACTATATATCAAAGAATATAGATATATCAATCCCACATATATAATATGTATTATTCTCTCAACACGAGTGACGATTTCTAAAAGGCGAGAATAAATAATCTCTTAAGGACGTTAACTTGAACACTTAGCATATCTTATAATAATTATAACCTTCGCAATAATCATCAAAACAATAGAATGGAACAAGAGGCACTTAATTTTGGTGGAGCCGTGAGAGATCTGGTCACACATGATAACTGAGTAGGTCTGTCCAGCTGCCTGTTTGCACCAGGGGGACACGTCCTTCACTCGCACTATTAGAATAGTCACTTCTAAAGCCACTTTCACACATTCACGATGTTGGTCCCGATGTACCCCGAGGTACACAAATTGGTTCATCGGCAGAGACAGTGACAGGATGTACACGTTTGACGACGAAGCCTCGACGGTGACACGTCGTAGCCACGCCTGGCCAGATGGTACCACGGTTGCAACACGACGGCGCCACGTCAATGCTGTAAGGTCAAATTCCGGTCAAAACCGTACCCCGACGTACCCCGACGTGGCACGTGGGGAACACGACGAGGGGCGATGGACTTATGATGGTGACACGTGGCCGACCCGACGAGGACGACGCCACAACGTCAGGCAGCCTGACAGATATCATCAATATATATGGTGTTAAAGGTATTACGTTCAACGGTCAAGTTTAAGGTAAGATAAGGTCGAATTATTTCTTTGTAAGGTATAGGCGTATGATTTTTGTTTATATAAAATCAAGTTTTTGTCGTAGAGAGCTGGTTCTTCGTAAATAACAATCTGTATTCATTGCCGGTATACGAAATTAATATCTAAAAACTGTATCGAACGTTAAATTATATGAAAATAGACCATGAAGTGAAGCGAAAATATTTACCAGTGGGTGACAGCGGCGACGGACAAACAATATTCAGGAAAAATTAAAGTTTTGATCGTACATAGGCCATATATGTACCATTAGAAAGCTAATGAAAAATCCAATATATCACTTGCTTACAGAATATTCATTTTCCCATATTTTATCGGTGAAAATGGGGAGGAAAAGTATGGGCGGACTGAACATTAACCTTCACCTACGGTGAAATTCCACATATTATTATTTTAATTTAATTTGTTGTTGAAATCTTATATAATAACCTTTCCTCTTGCCATTCATAATTTGTTTTAAATAACAGAAAACAATTATTATGGGTGAAAACCAACTAAGATGGGGAGGGAAAGTACGGGCGGACTGAACAGTAACCTTCACCTACGGTGAAATTCCACATAATATTATTTTTATTTATTGTTTTGTTGAAATATTATATACTAACCTTTCCTCTTGCCGTTCATAAAAAATGTAATTAAAAAAATAAATATTATGGGTGAAAACCAATTGAGAGCGAATATTTTGGTGCGGCTGGGATTCTATAAAAAACAAAAAACTATCGTAGATTTATTTCTATAAAATCCAATATTGATGATAGCATATTCTAAACACCGCCATCATGTTCAGCGGATTTTTTTTTTGATTTATTATGCAAATAAAAATAACGATAAAAAAACGATATACCGGTACCGGTATATCTCATATAGTATATAATATAACAGTGCGTTTAATCTCCACAGGTAGGCTACACTTCGTGATGAATCATATTTTCTCTAATTGTGGAAGGTAAAATGTATTGATATAAACCTATCTTGTGCAAAAGGATCGATATAAACATAGCTTGTGTAAGGATGGAATCGTCGAAAACACAGGAACAATCTCCTCTATCTAAACCCATCCACCCACACAAACACTACCTTGTGTTAAATTAATCAATAACACTTAGTATTTCCTTTGGCTTTTACTATTATAAACACTACTGTATTAGGTAAAATGAAATTCAATTCCATAGAGCATAATTATAATAACATTTATTGCATACCGTGTATCAGTGGCGGTCGATATAGCCACACAAGAACAATTAACACACACGTGTTTCGGTAATCATACCGGTACACTGATTTTTCATTTGAACTTTACTCGTTTAATATAAGTTGATTATGGAATATTATATACGGTATATACGGCATAGGCCTACCGTATACCATATCAGGTCTTTATTTATTCATCATGTGCGTATTTATAGCGTTGTCAGAATACTCCACTAATCCGAAGCACTGTCGGTCCGCTGCCATTCTGATTACATGACTTTTACTGTAATATATTATAACTATTTATACCCCGACGCCGCCACGTCGATGCCGATGAAACCGGATGCAGACACGCGAGACCCACGCCATCGACACGTTGTACCCGACGTTACCCGACGTTACCCGATGGTACCACGCCAAAAGTACATCGTGCAAAATTTTTGAACAAATCCAAACCTTTAGTGGCCAAGCCCGATTTGCCACGTCCCGCACCGCGCGGGTAACACGACGCTCCCCGACGACCCCGACACACGTTGGGGATTGCACCACGTTGTATCCCGATATTTGAATCGGGGGACATCGGGACCAACATCGTAAATGTGTGAAAGTGGCTTAAGTCGTCTAAAGCCACTTTCACACATTCACGATGTTGGTCCCGTTGTACCTCGAGGTACATAAATTGGTACATCGGCAGAGACAGTGACAGGATGTACGCGTTTGACGACGAAGCCTCGACGGTGACACGTCGTAGCCACGCCGGGCCAGATGGTACCACGGTTGCAACACGACGGCGCCAAGTCAATGCTGTAACGGTCAAAATTCTGGTCAAAACCGTACCCCGACGTACCCCGACGTATGGCAAAAGATCGGGGCCAGGGGTACGCGTAACCTTCTCAAACTTACGCGTAGCTTTTATAGTACCTACGTGTATGTTTAATTTTATAGTTATTTGCTTTCTTTGCCAAATAAAAACAAGTATAGCATTGAAATACATATATAATAATAAACCATCAACCAATACTGTGTAATTATTGGAAACACATACAAACGAAAAAGAACCAAACTTCTATTCTCAAAATGTAAACAAACAGAAGGCGCCAAACCACCTGACTCCCACCAAGACCAAGCAGGCTATAATAGGTAAGTTTAAATTAAGTTAGGCGGTATAGATAGTGTTAGCGGACGTACGCGTCGTCGTCGACTTGTTTACATAAATCGTACGATCTCGGTTCCCTGGTGTCTAGCCTAGGCCCTAGGCCCTAGGCTAATTTGATTTTTTTTTTTTTGGTAAGAGTTGTGTTAGTGGGCGTGCCGTCCGCTTTGTTTACATATTCGCACGCCCGCAGTTAAATTCGCGTCTAATTAGACTGCTTATTTATTCCTGATATTTACCCCTGCTGGTAATATAGGCCTATATGATAATGACAATAAGTCATGGGGGTGAGGGGCTGAGGGTGGCAAAGCCCCCCTCAACCCATTATTGTATCTCACGGCCAGGTGTTGGGTAAATATTATTTTTTTTTTTTTTACCAGCCGTGGGATACAATAATGGGTCAAGGGGGGGCTTTGCCTCCATCACCCCCCAATGACTTCTTGTCATTATCATATATATTACCAGCAGGGGTAAATAATAGCATTAGCCTAGACACGAATGAAACTGCGAGCATGCGACTATGTAAATTGTAAACAAAGCAGAAAGGGGATGCATGTAGAGTTCGGGCGTACGGTCGTCATGTTTACATAGAGCGATCGCCAAGGTTAACTCGTCGTATATTTTGACGGCGAATTTTTCGGTTATTGGCCCCCTGCTGGCAATATATATGATGATGACAATATGTAATGGGGGGGGGTGAGGGGGCTCAACATATTATTGTATCCAATGGCATTCAAAATAGACGGTAACATGATTGCAAAGGTCTGAAGCCTCCCCCGCCGCCGCCGCCGCCGTCATGTTTACATTTGTCGATCGCCGTGCTTAACCCTTCTGGCCCGGGTGTCATTTTAATATGACACCACGAAATAAGGGCAGGTGCCCGGGTGTCCTTTCAGGAGATAGTAAGCTTTCAAGCCTATTCAGCTTGGTCTGATCGCCGTGCGTCCGACGCATGTAAACAAAGCCGATCGTTGCGTCACAGCACCTCCGAAAACAAGAAGGAGAAGACTCTTTTGTTATTGTATGTCTGTATGTCGTTGTTTCAGTAGTGAAAAGATCGTCATATTGCTAACATATCCTGAAAATGCTCTCCACTAAAATCGTCATCACAACTGAACCAGTTGACTTAGAGAGCTCTACTCAACGCCAGTCTACAGATTGGAAACCGCACTACATTTATAGATGCGTGGGAAATTTCTAGCAGTTAAAATTAACCAAAATACGGTAGCCTAGGCCTAGACGTTTTTCGGCCAGATCGCCCGGGTACGCCGCACTATCATTAGGAGAGCTAGCCCAGGCCAGGAGGGTTAAGTTCGCGTCTATTTTGACGGCGATTTTTTTCGGTAATTTTCCCCCTGCTGGCAATATATATGATGATGACAATATGTCATGGGGGGGTGAGGGGGGGCAAAGCCCTCCCTCAACATAAGATTGTATCCAAAGGCAGTCAAAATAGCCGGGAACATAATGGCAAAGGTCCGACGCCACTACGCATAGTGTAAACAAGGCTGGCGGTATGCCCGCACTTAACATTCTTGCCGCGGACAGTAGCGTACGCTCGTTAACACAACTCTTACTGAGTTGTGTTAGCAGGCGTCCCGTCCGCTTTGTTTACATAGTCGCACGCTCACAGTTATATTCGTGTCATGTCTAATTTGACTGGTGTTATTTGCCCCTGCTGGTAATGTATACAGTACCGGTAGTATGATCAGTTGATGACAATAAGTCATGGGGGGGTGGAGGGGGCAAAGCCCCCCTCAAGCCATTACCGTATCCCACGGCCGGTAACAAAACAGTTTAGGCCTACCCAACACCTGGCCGTAGGATTCAATAATGGGTTGAGGGGGGATTTACCTCCCTCACCCCTCATGACTTATTGTCATCATATATACAGTATATTACCAGCAGGGGCAAATAATAGCAGTCAAATTAAGACGCGAATGTAATTGCGAGCGTGTAACTAAGTAAACAAACCCATGCCGGGGCTGTTCGGTCAGGCAGCTTAGGGAACGACAAGAACAACAAAGCGGATGGTACGCTGTAACACAACTCCTACCTTGATTTTATTTTATTTTTTTCCAAAAGTATCCCACGGCCAGCTGTAATTTGCTCCCTGCTGGTAATAGCCTATAGGCAAGAATGTAGTTACCGGGTATACCGCCCGCCTTGTTTACACTACACGGACACTCGCAATAATGTCATGATTAGCCGCTAACGTAACTTCGTTCATGCGACTTATGTATACAAGGCGACGTGTACGACCGCTATAGCCATCCTTATCAGTTATTATTAGGTAACAAGTGAATTTGGGCAGAAATTAAAGTCGTATAATCACATCAGAAAAGCCTGTTTACATTTCTTAATAAATTATGGGACCCTTATTAAAAAATACCATAATACAGTATCTATTTAATCATTCTAAAACAATAATAGGACTATAGTTTTCAGCTTAAACTTTAATCGTAATTCTTTAGCTTGGGGCCTTACGCTTCCTTGTTTTAAAAATTATTCCAGATTATATGAGATGGCATTTGAGACCAATACAATACTTAAATTTTGAAGGGAAACGCTAAATTTATGATACAGTAAATTATGTGTGGGCATTGACGACCTCACGTTCGAGTTTACCCTCTTTTCTATTGTTATGGTGCACGATCGGGTAGAATGTAGAGTTCGGGCGTACCGCCCGCCTTGTTTACACTACGCGGAGCGGCGGCGGACGCTTGCCATCATGTTTCCGTCTATTTTGACTGCCGTTGGATACAATAATATGTAGAGGGCGTCCGCTCACCCCCCCATGACATATTGTCATCGTAATATATATTGCCAGCAAAATAGACACGAACTTAACCGCGGTGATCGACCATGTCAACATGACGATGGCGGCGGACGCTTGCGATCATGTTCCCTTCTATTTTGACTGCCATTGGATACAATAATATGTTGAGGGGGGGGGGGGGGGGGCTTTGGGGATGGATGTAGACTCCGGGCGTACGGTCGTCATGTTTACATAGGGCGATCGCCGCGGTTAACTTCGCGTCTATTTTGACGGCGATTTTTTTTTAGTTTTTTGTTTTGCCCCCTGCTGGCAATATATATGATGATAACAATATGTCATGGGGGGGGGGGGGAAGGAGAGCTTCTCCCCCCCCTCCCCCCCTCTACATATTATTGTATCCAATGGCATTCAAAATAGACGGGAACATGTTGCAAGTACTTAAGAATTGCTCCTTGGTGCTCGCTCCTGTATTGGCAAAAAATTTCCGTCTGTGTACTCATACCTCATGCTTCCCAGTATCCTGGAAAGAAGCAAACATTCATCCAGTTCCTATAAAAGGTGCCTCTTCAGATCCATCAAACTACAGACCAATAGCTATAACTTCCACTCTTGGTAAAGTCTTTGAAATTATATTAACCCTTAAAAAGCGGCTCACCACATAAGTCGAGTTGAAAAAACTGGCAAAAAACGGGTGAAAAAAGGGTTGAAATCGAGTGAAAATGGGTGGGATAGTAATGATCCATACGTCCGACATCTGTGGCCTCCCGGCCCACACTAACTCCAGTTCCCCCACCGCGCGTGAGGATGACAGTGTAACCAATAGTTCGCTAAAAGTGAGCAAGGTAGCAAAATCAGCTAAACTTCCATCTTCGAGGTAACACTGTCAGTGCTCCACGAGTGCTACGTAGCTGTATGTGGCGTCATTGTGTAGCGATTTCCACCTAGTTTTCGGCGCAATACAGTTCCTTTCATACTGATGGTTGATATAGCAGTCAGAACGGCCCGGAAAGGCCCAAAACGACCACAGAGCACCCGCTAGAGGAGGGTTAAATAATCACATAATTAAGCATCTTGAGAATACTAAATTAATCAGTGATAGGCAACATGGTTTTAGACGATGTCGATCAACTGCAGACATTCTTTGCCTTCTTACGCATCAAATCAACCAAGCTACAGACCAACATGGTGAAACACATACAATAGCACTGGATATATCAAAGGCATTTGATAGAGTCTGGCATCAATCCTTATTGTCGAAGATGTCACACTACGGCCTTGCATCATTAGTTCCACTAATTTCTTCTTATCTTCATAACAGAAAAATATGTGTAATGGTAGATGGCCTTTATTCTCAATTTCATTCAAAAAATGCTGGTGTTCCCCAGGGATCAGTTTTAGCCCCAATTATGTTCCTCATTCATATCAATGATCTCATATCTACCACTCATAATCCAATACATTCCTACGCAGATGACTCAACACTCCACAGTTCCTTCACATTTACCAATTCTTTCACCCAACCCGATCTTATAAATTCAAAAATAAACACTGCAATTTCTCTGAACCAGGACCTTTCTAGAATTAATGGATGGGGACAAAAGAATCTAGTTTCCTTTAATGCACAGAAAACCAAGTACATTCAATTTTCTAACCGACAGAATCTCACTGACTCCCATATATTTTTTAATGATGTAAATATTCCCACTTCCCCTAGTATTGACATTCTCGGTGTAACATTAACTACTAACTTGAGCTGGACACATTATGTTAGAAGCATTGCTAAGAATGCCTCTAAAAAACTGGGACTCCTGTACAGAGTTCGAGAATTCTTCACTGACGAGCAGTTGGCCGTAATATATAAAAGTCATGTGCGTTCTCAGATGGATTACTGTTCACCTCTGTGGGGTGGAAGTGGAGTGTTTGCATTGAGGCAGTTGGACAAAATTCAAAATAAAGCTATTAGATTAATCAATAACCCAGCAATCACACAGGACCTTCCTACATTATCCATACGAAGAAACGTTGCATCCCTTGCATTATTCTACAGATATTTTCATAGCAATTGTTCCGAGGAACTTGCTTCAATTGTGCCGCCTCTCCACATCTTTCCCCGTAGAACTAGGGCAGCTGAGAGCGCCCATGAATTTACACTTTCTCCTCCACAATGCAGAACTTCTGCTTATCAGAATTCATTTATCCCCAGAGCTACTACTCAATTCACTTCCCTCGAATTGCTTTCCACAAACTTACAATCTACAAATGTTTAAATCCAGTTGTTACAAAAAAATTTATGAATGGAGGATTCCTTTAGGCACATGGACCTTTTTGTTTTATCTGTGTTTACATTTGTCTTTACAAATGTTTACATTTGTCGATCGCCGTGGTTAACTTCGTGTCTATTTTGACGGCGATTTTTTTCTGTTATTTGCCCCCTGCTGGCAATATATATGATGATGACAATTATGTCATGGGTGGGTGAGGGGGGGCCTAAGCCTCCCCTCAACATTGTATCCATTGTATCCAAAGGCAGTCAAAATAGACGGGTACAAGATGGCAAACATCTGACGCCGTTCCGCGTAGTGTAAACAAGGCTGGCGGTACACCCGAACTCTACATTCTACCAGGGCTTTCCCCCCCTCACCCCCCCCCCCCCCCCCGCCCCCCCACCCCCATGACATATTGTCATTATCATATATATTGCCAGCAGGGGGCAAATAACGAAAAAAATTGCCGTCAAAATAGACTCTAACTTAACCGCGGCGATCGACCTATGTAAACATGATAACCGTACGCCCGAACACTACATCCATCCCGCGCGTTTACCCCGATACTCCCATTGACATAACCATTGATGTAGAGGATGCGCTTCTATAGTAAATCTGCACCCATTGTTGTGTAGCTAGTATCGACAACTTTTGTTGCCACTGTTGTTGTTGTTGTTGTTCCCTAAGCTGCCTGGCCGAACAGCCCCGAGTCCCTGAGGAAGACCATGGCCACGATCGGGCTTTCCCACAGAGCTCTCATTGAGTGTAGATTGTGTTGTTGGCGTAAGTGGTTGTGTGAAATGCAGTCTTCTATGATGTGTTTAATGGTATGGGGTGCTGTGTTACATCCCGGGCAGGCGTCGACAACAGAGTCATCCAGTCTCTTCTGATAGCTCAGGAGAGCTCGATGGTGTCCGCATCTCAGCCTGGCCAGGTGGACTCTGTCCTCGCTCGGAAGGATGGATTTCGGGAGGTCGTGCATGCAGCTGCGTGTTGTCTGTGAGTGAGTGGATGGATCGGTGAGAGATATGAGTATGGATGTGCTTCTGGAAGTTGGTTCGGGGTGGGCAGGGAGGGAGAGAGGACAATAATTGTGTGTGATACCGTGTGCTGGGTGTTGTTTTGATATTTCTTGGTGTTTGTGGGTGTGTTGCCATGTAGTTTAGGGGGTGGTCTTGGTTCGTGGAGGCTGCTGCCAGGAATTGAGTGCCTCTCATGTCCAGATGGTCTTTGACTTTGAGGATTTTGGTTTCTTGATGTAGGTGATCTGTGGGTGCAGTAGCTGTGCAGCCTGTATTAATCTTCAGGGCTTTGTTTGAATAGTCTGTAAGGTCTTATGATGTGTTTCAGCTAGGTTAGAAGCCCAGGCTGGGCTTGCGTATTCCATCACTGATCTTATGTATTGTTTATATACTGTGGTGGTAGTTTCTTTGTTGTGTCCAAATTTTTTGTGAGCAAGTGACCTGAGGGCGTTAAGTCTGGGTGTCAGTCTCTTTTTAATGTTTGTGGTGTGCTGTTTGAATGTCATATGAGTATCATATGTTACTCCTAGGATTTTGGGTGTGTGTGTATGTGTTAGGGGTGTGTTGTTTATGGTGAGTTGAGGGATGTATTCGTGTTCTCCTGTCCAGCTTGTGAGCAGGGTTGCGGTGGATTTGGCTGGGGCTAGATTAAGTCTGTTTGTAGTGCACCAGCCATGTAGTGTGTTGAGATAGGGTTGAAGGAGATCTGTTGCTCTTTTTGGGTCATGGTGTGTGCATGTGAGTGTTATGTCATCTGCATAGGAGGCTAAGTTTATTTGGGGCGTATTGGGTGTAGTTATATCGTGCATGTACAGATTGAAGAGTGCGGGCGATAGGACGGATCCTTGTGGGACTCCGTTTGGAAAGTTTCTGATTTTAGATGACTGACCGGCAAAAGATACGTGTGCACATCTGCCTGCTAGGAAGTTGGCCAGCCACCTTTTTGTGTTGTTGTGCATGTTTGTGTTGTAGATTTTGTTTGTTAGGTTGTGGCGGGGGATGGCATCAAAGGCTTTACTAATGTCGAGTGTGGTGGTCTAGCTGAGTTGATGCCGTCAAAAGCACTTTGTGTAAGGTCTGTGAGAAGAGTGTTTGTGGAGTGCAATGGCCTAAAGCCATGTTGTGTTGGAGCTAGGGGTAGGTCAGGTGTAATTAGTAGTAATACTAGGCGTTCCATGACTTTGGAGGGGGAGCAAAGGAGTGTGATGGGGCGGTGCGAGGAGGGTAGCGTGGGGTCTTTGTTGGGTTTGGGGAATGTGATGATGATACCATGCTTCCAAATGTCAGGTATTGTGTTGTGTGAATAGCTGTAGTTTGATATGTTAGTGAGTGCTTGTATGCCTTGTGGTCCCAGGTGTCTGAGGTGTATGTTGCTTATGTTGTCTAGGCCACAGGCGGGTGAGTGCTTGAGATTGTTGATGA
Organism: Paralithodes platypus; assembly: GCA_032716605.1. Lineage (NCBI taxonomy): Eukaryota > Metazoa > Arthropoda > Malacostraca > Decapoda > Lithodidae > Paralithodes > Paralithodes platypus. Next base: position 42,219,774 of record CM064519.1, read on the forward strand.
TATGCTTTGTCTGGTGATTGGTGAAGGGTGTATAGTCAGGGTCTGTGGGGAATTGTCTCTTACGTCGGATGACACGTCGGTCGTCTTTGTGAGGTTTTAGGTGGCTGACATGTGAGAAGTGATTGATGAGAGTGTTTGCTTGTTGTTTACATGAAGGAGTAGAGTCTGTTGTTGTGATTGCAGCATGTGATTGTGTTGTGTTGTGTTGCTGTTGGAAAGTGTGATGCTGTTTAGTGTTTTGTAGAGTTTTTGGGGTTTGTTTTGTGATCAAGTGTTTGTAGGAAGTTATTCCAATTTAGTTTTTGTTGTTCTTGTATTTTGTTGTTAGTTTGGGTGTTGAGTGCTTGAATTTGTTGTGTGGGGTGCTGGGGAGTGTTTCAGTATGTCGCGTTGTCTGATGAGGTTTTGAATTTCTGGTGTGAAGTTGGGGTTGTGTCTTTTTCTGTTACCTCTTGGAATGTGTTTCTTGTCAGCGTTTTGGATAGATTTATTGAGTATGTGTACAGCATTGTTGATGTTAGTGATGGGTGTACTGTTTAGAGTTGTGAAGTGTTGTTCTGTCTCATTTGTGAATGCTTCCCAGTTAGCTCTTTTATAATTGGTTTATGTGTGTTTGTGGCTAGCTGGGGTGAGTGGTTTTGGTGGTGATAATGATCGGGAGGTGGTCAGAGCCTAAGGTTCTGACCACCCTCCAGGATGTTGTGGGGGCGAGTTCTGGGGAGCAAAAGGTGATGTCTGGAGATGATGGGTTATAGAGGGCTTGGTGAGGAATATGGGTATGTTGATGGATGTCGTTAAGGATGATGAGGTTATCTGTTGTCACTGTTTACTGGATAGGTCATTGAAGATTGTTGTGAATTGTTATGGCATCCCCCCCCCCCCCATCCCCTCTCCTTTGTTAGCTAGCAGCAGCTCCCACTGAGGACACTACGTTAGGCTAGTGTAGGTTACAATAATTTGGCCTAATCTAATTTATCGTACGAAGTGGGATCTGCCACCTCCATACCCCAGCTACCTGCAAATCATAAAATGCCCTCCAATCTTCAAAATATGCAGTGGATAGTATGATGACTAATGTATCTAGTGACCAAAATCGTTGATATTGGTGATTCAAAAAGTTTTATGCAGAATTCCCAAAAATTAACAAAAGTATTCATCTACAGATAATGCAAGGCATAGCAGAGTCGATAATGTCGCTGGTTGCAGACCAACTGTTCCTGGGTTCAAGTCTTCGCCAAGCAGCTGTGGTTTTTCATAGGTGATCCCAGGGTTCCTGAGTTCAACAATATCTATGTATATTAGGTGCTGTCATCTACTGTGGTAAAGAATAATAAATAAAACAAGATCTAGAAAGCTTCATTCAATAATCTCTGGGCCTTATAAGTTCTTCATGTTGTCATCTAAGTACTGAACCTCACTTGATAGCACTGTTTATCTATCATATTTTCCAAAAGTTCTTGTATGTATGTGCTGTATATACACAGGCACATACACCATAGCTGGGGGTGGCCGACTCGAGACAGAGCCTAACTTCATAATTATTTCTTTATACTGTACAGTACTTGATAAAATACCAGTACTGTACAGTACTCTATTTGCTACATTAACCCGTCCAGCCCCAGCGACGCGTCTGACGCGTCGGCGATGTATGTAACGCACAGCCCCAGAGACGCGCCTGACGCGTCACCCTAATTGCGCCGACCGTAACCTCAGGTGTAGCCACTCAAGAGGGCTCAGATTTGTATGGGAACTGTATACGTATCCCACGCAACCGTGCCGATGGTTGAAAACTCTCAAAATCCACATGCGTGCGCGCGAGCGCGCAATAACCTGTTTTTTTGGGATAATTGCCTTAAATTTTTTACTCTTGTAAAATCCGTTTTCGGGGGCTCTGTAGGACAATTTTTTAAGCTTTTTGAGCGGTTTTTCGTGGTTTTTCCTTCATTCCTAACCCATTCGCTATTGTTTCTGGAATAAAACCATTTTTTGAAAACCGGCCGGGTTCTGGTGCGCAAACATTACAAAACTAGCCGGGGCTCCACGGGTTAACATCCAGAACTTTACGTAGTATAGCGGCCCAGAAACATTCCCAAGTCTATTTATCATGGAATATTAGGTCAGTAAAAGCTAGGCATAATGGAATGTAGCATTGCTAGTTCTTTGAAACTTACACTAGATAACTCATGGATCATGATTTAGAAGGCATTCCCGACACAAGTACTGTACTGTACTGTACCTAAATTTCAACTCGTAAGACGCAGGTAGAGGGGTAATTGTTGAGCAATAGTTAGCATTTTAAAAAGCCGAAAAATATGTGGTATACTTATAATTTACTGTATTGATCCTTTTTTAAGGTCCAAGCTAGCTTATGTTAGGCCTGGCCTAAATGTTCAAATGATTGGTAGTACTTAAGGGACTGATTCACTAAATCACTTCTATTTATTTTTTATATTTTATATTATTATTTTTGTTTTACCCTACTGTAGGCCAAGGTCTGCTAGTAAAGTGAAGCACTTCAGTTTCATAGTCTAAAATACAGTACAGTAGTCATGTAAGGTACAGGGTAAGACATTGGTGCTAATTTTAATACTTGTGTGCTGTGATACAATCACAATAATTGCTATTTTCACACTGCATTTTAATGTTAAGTAAATTTGTCAGATAAATAAAGATGTAAACATTGGTTTATGATGTATTATTTAACATTTCGTTTTACTGTACATTTATTGTAGATATAGGCTATTGTATATTTTTCATGGTGGATTGGTCACGCATAGAAACTGGTATCGGTATTATTGATTATCACAGACTAATTTTACTGTATAGACTAAAAAAAGAAACACAGTTAGGATAAAAATACCTTAGGATTCCATATAACTAACGTGTAGTCACTTATGTTGTCCAATAAAGAATTAATAACTCTTAACCCGGGAAGTGTGGGAAGACTCTTAAGAGTTCCCCCGGCGGACTGCGGGAAGACTCTTAAGAGTCAGGGGAAAAAAAAATCAATTTAAAACACCGAAAAAAAAAATTGTTTTGTTTTTATTTTTTTATTTTTTTTATTTTTGTTTGCCCCTGGGCCATGCCAAATATCACTCCTCCACCTCCCCTCCTTCCCCAGTTTCCTCCCCTCCTTCAGTTATCACCTATTTTCCCTGTTATTCCCTTTTCCTGTGGTCTATTTTCGTGGTAACATTAGCGAGTTGGTAGCAGGGCGTTGTCATCACTGTTAGCAAGCGAGTGCAAGAGAGAGAGAGAGAGTATCGATCGACAGTCTCTCTCCAGAGGTGGAGGAAAGTGGTGGGCTGGGAGGTTGCCTCAGCCATACATTGTGTAATCGCCTGTATCGCCGATTTTGACCATCCAAACGCTGTTTCCACTTGTTTTATTGTTGTAACAGGTAAATACCTTTATAATCAACCTATAATAGGCGCATATGGATAAGTATTAATGCTATTTATGGTAAAATAAATATTTTAGTGATGGGAACAGCTCAAATACGTCAGCACAGGAGTGTGGTGTCTCATACCCCCCATGTGCACTTCAGAGGTTAACTGAACCAATGCAGTTGTGTATTTATGAGAAATAGTTCATTTAGCTTCTTGCTATCATTAAAATTATCATAATATTGAATATCCTTGGCAGAAATGCTTCCATACTACTTTATCCAGTCATGTTATTTTTTTCTTACAGAATATCTTTCATTTCAAAGACTTTACACTTCCCCCTTATTTATTCCATCTATATACTCTGTTTACACCAGATGCCATTCTGAAATAATGTAACTTATGTCCACATCTGTTAAGATATCTCCATTATTTGCTGTCTATATAGTCTCACCTTGCCTTATCATCTGTATTTAAGGTCATTATTCTTACCTATGGTAATACTGTATATGGTAGTTTAATTGGTGAGACTGGAAAGTGAATAGCGATCTGAAAAAAATTAATGAATGTATTAATTTTTATTGTGATGCAATTCTCCCATCTGCTATGCAAACTTAAAGCAGAATTTCTTCAGGGTTTGGTAAGCAGACCAAAGGTTCAATACACAAGGCACTTGGCAGAGTTCCATTGGATGATAATAGCCAACTGTAAGTGTAGGGCCTGCTGGGGTGAATACAGTACATTGAGTGGCAGCACATGGCTGCTCTTCCTGGCAAGCAAAATAACAATTAAATGACTAGCCATTAGTTGCTGATCTATCAATCCACGATAAACCCATAAAACTTTGCTGAGGTTAAGGAGGCTGTGGCTTGGTTGAAGGTTGGGAAAGCATCTGATACCTGAGGGCAAGACAATAGTCCACAGGTTGTATGCAGCAGCCGGCCTGACTTCTGCATGGCAGGCTGGTAGGGGGATAGGGGATCACCAAGACTGCAACAACTACCATGGTGTTGTATTGTTTAGAATAGTGTGTGAAAATGGAATCTGATGGAAAATGAGGGGAAGAGTAAGGTTATGGTCCTTGAGAGGGGTGCTGTCACAGAGTGTGAGGTGAGGTTGAACGGTCAGGTTAATAGTAGAGTCATTTTCAAAGCTTCCGTGACCGTGTTTAGGATACCAAAGTTTCTCAGTGAATTTAACAAGGGCAACTGATACTAAAAACAATAAGCCCCATACACCTCACCAAAATGACGGGAAAGTTGTTATTTTAGACGTTTTTCAAAATGGCCGCCGCCGTCATCTTAAAAAATTGATAAAGTTCTATTTCTTGAAGTGAATGGCCAAAAATGACAATTTTGGTGTCTATTCCCACTAATTTTGGTGTCAGAAGATCAATGGCATGGCACAATTAAAAAATAATTAATAAATAATTACCAAATCATTAAAGAAAATAATTAAGAAAATCAATGGGATGGCATAATTCATGATTTAGAGTCCCATTAACCTCAACATCTAAGACAAATATGATGTTGTTAAATCCACTGAGAAACTTTGGTATCCTAAATTAATAAAACATGAGACCTACTGCATTAAGATGCACTATCACTGCAGGACAAATATGATGCACAACTGTCAGAATCACTTCCGCTGTCATCATCGCTGCTCTCCATTTGTGGATGACTTGGAGTTTTTAGAAGATCCAGGAATGATGGAAGTGCAGGTTGGGTATAGCGTACTGGGAGGCATAAGCCATTTACAAGGTGCCATCCATGGCCAATTGGTGATGGATGATTCTGAAGCTGGAAATTCTTCTGCAGATATGTGAGGTAATTGGTGCGCTCTAAGTGTGGTCGTAGACTGTCAGAATCAGGTACCAGTCTGATGATCTTCTTTTTCTTGAGTACTGACCACTTTGCTGCTCTCACCTCTGCTAGGGTCTTGTGTTTGGTGTCACAATAGATGTACCGGATAACAAATTTCTGTAAGTCATTGATGATTTCCTGTGTGACTGGGATGATTGTGCCACAACTTTTAAGGAGGTTGCGAGCTTCTGATGATTTTTCTACACGGTCAACAATAGTTTTCTTGCTTATTCCATAAAAGCCGGAGTTATGGTCGCATCCGGCAAGAACATAAAGTGGGATCAAAGACTCCGCCATTGCCTCACTACACAAACACCGAGCATTTATCAGGATGTCAATATGTCAGCAAATATCTCTGGATTCTCACTTTTCAATTCTAGCAATAATGCGTAGACAGGATGATCACCGACGATAATGGCAAATGGCATCCTCTTGTCATCAATTGCCTTTGCAAGCTTGCGCAGGGCATCATACAGAATGGTCTTGCTTGGTGGATCAGGATAAGTCATATGATAAATCGCTTGACTTTTCTGGGTTTCTGGTGATAGCGTGGACTGGAAGCCAGAAAAGGCTGGTACAGTCTGGTCTTCTGGCTTTGGTCTTGTTCCATCTGCCTTAGCTCGGGCCATTGCATGGATGACACCTCTCATTCTTTGAGGAACTGTGTCCAGATGTTGTTCATCCGTTATCCTTGGCCTGATGGGCCAACACGCTTGACTGTTTTGTATGGTTCTATTCTTTGCATCTGGCTCCCAAGTTCTTTGAGGCTATCAGAGAGGTACGAAGGCAAGGTGCTATTTGCAACTGGTCTATCATCATCTAGGGTAGGTAGATTTAGCTTAGGTAGGTCTGGCTGAACAAACATGACATTTGTACGATGTGATTGGCCACTTCCAGTCAAAGTGTCACTTTTGAAGTCATCGTTGTCGACTATACATATTGCCGGTGTTCCTTCAGAAAGTTCAAAAGGACACTCAGTTGAATGCTTCAGGTCAGTAACTGCCCAGAAATCTCTAAGCAAAAGCACATCATTGTAACTGATTCCCAGGCCATCCTTATGTAATATGTCTACCATTTCTCAGCTCTTTGTCATACCATGTAGCAGTACACCGAGGTTTGTCTCAAATGCAGTACGTCTTCCAGTGATGTAGCTGGTCAAAATAGATGCAATTGATCTGACTTGGGGCTTGTCATCGACTTCAGACTTTGTTGGGTGCTTTAACCAAGTGATGAGCTTCAATAGGAGATCATTCAGGTCTTCATATTCTTCTAGCTCATGTATGTATGGAGGCCAAGGAACAGTTTTTGTTTTGATGATCTGATCTCTGAGTCGCCCAGCTACATTCTTCACCAGCTGATCGTCACTTACACCTAGAGAGGATATTGCAGCCTCAAGATATGAACCTGCAGCTCTTGCATCATATACCAGTTCACTCACATTCTTCTGACCTCGTTCATGAAATGCTATGTCATCTCCAAATTCCTTGATCAGAATTTCCTTCACGAAACTGGACTTTGCTGTGGAATAGTAACCATAATTTGAAGTAATGCCTTTGTAATCCTTTACAAGACCTTGCAGTGTACGGATTTCATGATCTTCAAAGATAACTTGACGGACATGATGAAAGAAGATATTTTGGGCCTCTCGAAGATTAACATGTTGCAGATGCTCTGTTTTTTCATCAGGAAAAGACTCCTTCAGAGGGTTGCTGACATAATTGCGCCAACATTCACAATGATAACGAATTTCCAATCCAAACGCCGTTCGACTGTCTGGGATAGATGCAAGTAGGGTATTCAATCTTTCTCTTATAGGCTCATCTGACAGACAAACTGTATGCAACTTGAACCGGTACCATGCATCTACTGTTGACAGCAGCAAAAGTTTGGACTTGCCAGGATTACTGTTTTTTTGTGGTCCTTTCATACACCACACACAGAGATTCTTATCATGAACCACTCCAGTACTAGAACGAAGCTTTTTAGGCACATTTCCTGGGAGTTGTTAACTTGAAGTTGATGCTTGAACTTCTTCCTGTTCAGATTTCCGTTTACGATTCTGTGCTTGCTGAATATAGCGATTACTACTGATCTGGGTGTAACATTTACTATGCATGTACAGGCCTTTAGGCCCCTTGTCCCACTCCACTGCTGCATCGGCATGCTGAAATTTATCAAGTTCCTTCCACCGAAAACACTTGCTCCTTAGATTCTCCCACTTTGTATCAGATGTCTTGTCCGTACTATCATCAGCTATACAGGGATGTTGACATAATATGCATTTTAATCCAGGTCCTGGGTCAGGCACATCACTAACTCCTCTACGTTCCATGCTTATGATTCTTCACGCCAAATTCGATGCAACAAACCTGAAAAAGAAGGAATTGATCAGTCAACATTCTTGGTTTATGTTGATATAGGTTAAGTGCACACACAACATATATCCAGAGTGTACACATGCCTTAATCATATTGCAACATACACACATGTACTTTCAGGGCAATACTATCATTGTTTAATATCCCATGATAATATACCGTACTCTGTAGTATCGGCAGCGTTGCACCAAATATATCCGGCACCGCTGCACATGTTTTCATCAGTAACATCCGGTCGGCACTCAGCATAGCAGTGCCACCCCAGCTCTGTATATATTTGGCTAATAAGAACCTATAAACTTATCTCTGGACTTTTATTCTACATCCTTGTGCAAGAAAGGATTATCAAAGGTTGTTGTAGCTATACATGACAACCATACATGGCGCAGTGTGTTAATACAGCCAGGAGATACGAGCCAAGACCGGATTCTCAGCCAGCCATCTTGCAAGACCTCACCTCTCCAGCCCTGGATATATTATTGTGCAGTGCTTTATAGTGCAGTGAAGTACTTAAAAGTGTGGTGCAGTGCCTTTATTATATGTCCCATGTCATTTGTGCCCATTCCCAACTTGCTGTGAAGGTTATAGCCGCCGAAACATTGCTGGACAAGAGCGAGGAATAGCATACCCTCTCCCTCTAACATCTCCAGCAACACTGAAGCTACCACCCCTCACACCCTCCAGCTGTGCCGGTACATGCGCGCACACGGACACACGCACATCGCTGCCAAGTCAACACGGTGGTGCCACGCCTCACGCACTCACTCACTCACTCTAGCACAGATAATTTCTCGCACTATTAAATAAACTGTTCCAGTTGTACTGCACATTTTCATCGTTCCTGCAAGACTACAGTGTGTCAGCTATCAACCAATTATGGAGGGAGATGAGCAGATTAATGGGGAGCCCAGAGACACCCCACACGACCATACTGGGGAGGGAGATAATGGTGGAGCTACTGGTGGAGATAATGATGGAGATACTGTTGGAGTTGCTGGTACAGGGTACCAGTCAGTTCATTCCACTCCAACCTCTCCTCTCACCACCCCTCATTTTACTCCACCTCCCCAACCTTCCCCCAATTTACCTCCCCTACACTATAGGGGGATGCCACCCCTGTCACCACACCCTGCAAGTCTACAACCTACCACAAGTGCAGACCTCCTTCAGCTCATACAGTATATGGAGCAATGCAGACAACGGGACGACTATACCAGAAGACAGGAGGAGGACCGCAGACGACAGGAGGAGGACCGCAGACGACAGGAGGAGGACCGCAGAAGATGGGAAGAGGAAAACCGACGACAGGAGGAGGAAACAAGACGACGCACGGAGGAGGACTACAGGAGACAGGAGGAGGAAACAAGACGATGCACGGAGGAGGACTACAGGAGACAGATGGACGATGCCAAGTTCTCCGCCCTTGTCCAGGCTCTGGCCCAATTTACCCCACCTGCCGCCGCACCTACACCTACCTCAACGGGGACAACACCCAATTCCACAACATCCTCCACCCCTACAGCTCCACCTCCACCACAGAAGGCTATCACCCAGAACCCGCCGCCCCTTTGTGCTGATGCCACCTTCCAGGTTTTCAGAGAATGGAGGCATCGGTGGGACGATTACTCTATTATGGTAGACTTATCTAAATTACCGAGGGAGAAACAACTGATCCAGATGCGGATGTGCTTAACCCTGGAGACACAGTGGCTTTTGGAGCACACCTTAAGCATACCCCCTGACACCGACAAGACCGTTGATGCAGTCCTCGATGCACTACAGGAGCACATCAAGAATTCTCGCAATGAAGCTCTCCGTCGCAGGGACCTGTTCAGTTGCAAGCAAAAACAGGGCGAGTCATTCAACAACTTGTACGTCCGCCTCTGCCACATCGCCGAAGAAATTGACGTCTGCCCAGGGAACTCTTCAGCCTGCAAGGAGACCCAACTCAAGATGGTCATTCTGATGGGCATACATGACGAAGAACTTGTAGAGAAGCTGCTTTCCCTCGACGCCACCCCTTCATTACAGGACATCGTCAACACTTGCCGTTCTTACGAGGCCACTCGAAGCGCTACGTCAGCCATACGTGCCCCACCGTCCCAGGTTAACGCCGTGTCAGCGTACAAGCAGAACAAGCAAGTTAAGCAACGCGACAAGTTCTCCACATCGCAACAGTCCTTGGCGTCGGCTGCCGCCTGCCAGCGTTGTGCTCGCCGGCACGACAAGAACAAGTGCCCGGCTGAAGACTACACCTGCACTAACTGCGGCCGTCGTGGTCATAAGCCTAGGACTCCTGCTTGTCCTGCAGCCACCGCCCAGTGTCGTCGCTGCAACCATATGGGCCACTACGACAAATGCTGCAGACCTTCCAAGATGCCCGCCACACAGGACAACAACGCTTCCTCCCACAACAAGTCTACAGCAAAGAAGACCACAAGTTGCCGACGTGTGGGATCACCTGTTCAGGCACCCACACTGACATCCGTGAGTCTCACCTACAGCGGCACCACTAGAAATCTCCACATGCTTCCTGACACAGGTGCAGACATCACAGTGATCGGCCGACGACACCTCGACATACTTCGGATTCCTCTCAGCAGCCTACGACCTCCGCCTCCGACAACAATGCTCAACGCGGAAGGCTCTGCAATGGCTCCTGCTTTGGGGACGTTTCATGCACAACTCACCATCAGCAAACGCTCCTGTTCGGCCACAATCCAAGTCCGCGAGGGTGTTCAGACGCCGCTTTTGTCCAAATGCCACTGTCAAGCATTGGCCATCATCTCAGCAGAATTCCCCAAGCCAATTCTACAGGTTAAACACATCTACAGGTGTAAGGAGCTACTCTTCACAGCCACCACGTCACCTGCACAAGCCAAGGAGTTCTTTCTTCGAGAGTTCAAGGACGTGTTGGTCTCCAAGGAGGATCTCCAGATAGCTCCACTCAAGCCTATGAAGGGTCCCCCAATGCGGATCCACCTCAAGGACGATGCCGTGCCTTTTGCCATCTACACCCCGCGGCAGATCCCCTTTGCTTTCAGGGACAAAGTTAAGCAGGAGCTGGACTCGCTAGTGGCACAAGGTATCATCAAACCGGCCGGCGATGAACCTTCAGAGTGGTGCCACCCCCTCGTCGTCGTCGCCAAGCCCAACGCCGAAGTTCGCCTTACCGTAGACCTCACCAAGCTCAACTGCCAAGTTTCCCGCCCAGCCCACCCCTCACCGACGCCTTTCGAAGCGATCCGCAGTGTGGCCCCGCAGGCGAAATTCTTCACGACGGCAGACGCCCTGAGTGGATATTGGCAAATGGAACTTGCGGAGGGGGACCAGCATCTCACAACTTTCATCACTCCTTATGGCCGTTTCCAACACTGTAGAGGTCCAATGGGCTTCGCTGCGACAGGTGACGCCTTCTGCCTTCGCGGTGATAGGGCCCTCCAAGGGGTGCAAAATTGTGCCAAGGTTGTCGACGACGTGCTGCTCTACGACGAGGACTTCAACACACATCTTCAGCGTATCCATGAAGTGCTCATACGGTGCCGCGACAGTGGGATCACACTCAACAAGGACAAGTTCGTGGCCGCCGCACCCAGTGTGAACTTCTGTGGGTACACGCTCTCAGGTGAGGGCATCTCGGCTGACCCTGGCAAAGTCGGAGCGATCAAGGACTTCCCGACACCAGCCAACATCACCGACCTTCGCTCCTTCATGGGTTTGGTGAACCAACTGGCGGAGTTCACACCCGACATCGCCACTGCCGCTCAGCCCCTGCACCCCCTGATGAGCCCGAAGAGGTCGTTTATGTGGACCGCTGACCATGATGAGGCTTTCCGCCGGGTCAAGGCTGCCCTGCTCAGTCCACCCGTCCTGGCCCCATTCGACCCTTCCCTACCAGTGATTCTACAAACTGATGCGTCCCGCCTTAACGGTATTGGATACGCCCTCCTACAGGATCATGGCAATAACCGTCTCCGCTTAGTTCAGTGTGGCTCGAGGTTCCTAAGCGACCCCGAGTCCCGCTATGCCACCATTGAGCTGGAGATGCTAGCCGTGGTCTGGGCCATGTCCAAGTGCAAGTTCTACCTCATCGGACTGCAACACTTCACCCTCATGACGGACCATCGCCCCCTCATCCCCATCTTCAACAACTACACCCTTGATGCGGTTGAAAATCCCCACCTCCAACGTCTGAAGGAGAAAGTCGCACCTTACCTCTTCACAGCCGTCTGGCGCGCTGGCAGGTTGCTCTGCATCCCTGATGCGTTGTCACGGGCCCCTGTCAGCCACCCGAAGCCAGAGGATGAGTTAGCATGTGCCGACGCCACGGTTCACCTCAGGTCCCTCGTGACTGTCAACGCCGCCGCCACCGACGTCAACTCTCCTTCACAGGACGCAGACAGGATTCTCCAGGAACTCCGAGACGCAGCCAGAGCGGATACTGTGTACATCCGCCTGCGTGAGTGCGTTACTTCGGGTTTCCCCACCAACCGCTACGACCTGCACAACTCTCTACTCCCATTCTGGAAACTCCGAGACTACCTGTCAGCAGATGGTGAACTCGTCCTGTACGGAGCGAGGGTTGTGGTTCCTGAAGCCCTCCACCGCCGCACCTTGGCTCGCCTGCATGATAGTCACAGAGGCGTGGAGGCCACTAAGCGTAGGGCGCGACAGGCTGTCTTTTGGCCTGGCATCAACTCTGACATCGCCAATACAGTTCAAGCTTGTGAGCCGTGTCAGGTCTTACAGCCTAGTCAGCAGCAGGAACCCATGATCAACGACGACAACCCAACTAGGCCTTTCGAGTCTGTTTCAGCCGACTTCTTCGCTGTGGCGGGGAAATCCTTCCTCGTCGTAACAGACCGACTCTCAGGCTGGCCCGTTGTCGTACCCTGCAAAGGAGATACTACCGCTTCAAACACCATCAGGATCTTCTGCCGCTACTTCAGGGAAGTTGGTGTACCCGTCCGCCTACGTACGGATGGAGGCCCACAGTTTACTAGCCGTGAGTTCCGGGACTTCATGGAGCGTTGGGGAGTCAATCACTTGGTCTCTTCCCCACACTACCCACAATCCAACGGTCATGCCGAGTCTGCCGTCAAGTCCGTCAAACACCTCATACTGAAGATGGCTCCCTCAGGCAACATCGACTGTGAGGACTTTGATCGTGGACTGTTGGAGCTCCGCAACACCCCGAAGTTCACAGGCCGCTCCCCGGCACAAATCCTGTATGGCCACCCACTACGGTCTTGTGTCCCTGCTCATCCCCAGTCCTTTGCAGCGGAGTGGCAAGCCAAGGCCGAGAACTGTGACCGCCGTGCAGCCGCCCACACTGCGCTTGTGCAGAGAAACTATGACCAGCACGCACGTCCCCTTCCCAGGTTGAGAGTCGGCACCACAGTGCGGATCCAAGACCCGACTTCTCACCGCTGGGACAAGGTTGGGGTCGTCAGGGGCTGCGGTAGGTCCAGGGATTATGAGGTTCGTCTCCCCAGTGGTAAGATATATTGGCGGAACCGTCGCTTCCTCCGCCCAGTGAATTCCCCTGGTGTTGAACCCCTCCCCCATAACCCTGAGATCCCTGTGTCTTGCACGGACCCAGAAAGAGAGTCCTTCACTACCCCCATGGCTCCACGTAGGTCTGAAAGGCTCCTAGAAAAAGAGTCAGCTCGACAACGTCTTGCGAGCTTGAAGGGGGAGGGAGGTGTTGATATAGGTTAAGTGCACACAACATATATACAGAGTGTACACATGCCTTAATCATATTGCAACATACACACATGTACTTTCAGGGCAATACTATCATTTTGTAATATCCCATGATAATATACCGTACTCTGTAGTATCGGCAGCGTTGCACCAAATATATCCGGCACCGCTGCACATGTTTTCATCAGTAACATCCGGTCGGCACTCAGCATAGCAGTGCCACCCCAGCTCTGTATATATTTGGCTAATAAGAACCTATAAACGTATCTCTGGACTTTTATTCTACATCCTTGTGCAAGAAAGGATTATCAAGGTTGTTGTAGCTATACATGACAACCATACAGTTTACATTTTAAATTATATATTATATTATTTGAGTAAGTTTCAGAGGATCCGTGACCGTGTTTAGGATACCAAAGTTTCTCAGTGGATTTAACAACATCATATTTGTCTTAGATGTTGAGGTTAATGGGACTCTAAATCATGAATTATGCCATCCCATTGATTTTCTTAATTATTTTCTTATTTTCTTAATTATTTGGTAATTAGTTATTAATTATTTTTTAATTATGCCATCCCATTGGTTTTCTGACACCAAAATTAGTGGGAATAGACACCAAAATTGTAATTTTTGGCCATTCACTTCAAGAAATAGAACTTTATCAATTTTTTAAGATGACGGCGGCGGCCATTTTGAAAAACGTCTAAAATTACAACTTTCCCGTCATTTTGGTGAGGTGTATGGGGGCTTATTTCTTTTAGCATCAGTTGCCCTTGTTAAATTCACTGAGAAACTTTGGTATCCTAAACACGGTCACGGAAGCTCTGAAAATGACTCTACTATAAGGAGAATGTCAGCTGCACAGCTGTGCAGTGTGTCGAGTAAAGACGGGAGTATGAAGGAAGAAGTGCGGAAGAGGGTTGTAGGAATGCTGAAAGCAGTAACACGAAATAGGGTTTGTCAGCATGGAAGTGAGAAGTCCTTGTATGATAGTTTGGTTATCCCGACATTGACGTATGAGTGATTGAAGCATGGATGTTGTTGGAGAGACAGAAACCATGAGTAAGAGGGGTGGAAATTAGTTACTTGCGGAGTTACATGGAGGGATAGACAGACAAATGAGAAATTACAAGAGTGGTGTGGTGTGAATGTAGATCTGGAAAGTGTGAAAAGGAACACATTGGGATGGTTTGGCAATGTGTAACGTATGGGAAGCGAGAGAGTGAAGTGTGACAGAGAGGGTGAGGTAGACCGAGAGAGAGGTGTAAGTATGGAGTTAAGAAGTATATGCGTGAAAACGGTGTTGGATGGGAGGAGGGGCATAGACTGACTAGGGACAGTGGTGCATGGGGGCGATTCATTTGTGGCCACACCTTCGGGGATCATGGCATCTGGCAATAAATAGATAGAATTTGAAACCACTTGTAAAAGGTATGAGACCTGTCTGTTTTACACCCAAGATGTCAACCATTGACAGACTTCTGGCTGAGGTATGGTGGTGAGATAGTGACCGAATGGGTATGGGAGAAGGGGAGAGCACCGGATGACTGAAAGACAGGCATAATAGTCCCCCTGTATAAGGGGAAAGAGAAGTTTGTGGTAACCACCGGGGAATATGCCTTCTAAGCGTAGTAGGGAAGGTTTACAGTACAGTAGGGTAGTGATTGAGAGAGTGAGAGTGAGAACGGAGAAATGGATAGGTGACGAGCTGGGCGGGTTGAAGGATATAAGTTGTATGCTGCCTTTATGGACTTAGAGAAGGCCTATGACAGAGTTGATAGAGAAGGTCTGTGGGAAATATTGAGAATATACCGAGTAGATGGCAAGTTGCTGAAAGCAGTGAAGAGCATGTATGAGGGTGCCTAGGCATCAATCAGTATGTGTGGAGAAAGAGCAGAGTGAGTTCTTTGATCTGAATGTTGGGTTAAAGCAAGGGTGTGTGATGTCCCCATGGCTGTTCAATATATATATATGTAGGGATGAAGTCATGAAAGAAATACAAGGAAGAGCAGTGGATGATGGTGTACCTCTGATAAGGGAAGGAAACAAGTGGAAGTTGCCTGTAGGCTACTGCTGTTTGCTGATGATACAGTTCTGATGAGCGATAGTGAATGGGAGTTGCAGGGGCTGGTAAATATATTTGGAACAGTGTGTGAAAAATGGAATCTGAAGGTAAATGCGGGAAAGAGCAAGGCAGCCATAGAGCGTGAGGTATGGTTGAATGGTCAGGTTATGGAGAATGTCGGCTCATTTAAATATTTGGGCAGTGTGTTGAATAAAGATGGAGTACGGATGAAGAAGTGCGGGAGAGAGTGCAATAGGGGAAGAGGGTTGTAGGAACGCTAAAAGTAGTAACAAGAAATAGGGTGGTCAGCATGGAACTAATGAAGTCCTTGCATGACAGTGTGGTAGTCCCGACATTGACTTACGGGAGCGAAGCATGGACGTTGGTGAAGAGACTCAAACCAAGAGTAAGAGGGGTGGAAATAAATTACTTAAGAAGTGCGTGCGTAGTTACATGGAGGGATTGACAGACTAATGAGGAAGTACGAGAGAGATGTTGTGTGGATGTAGATGTGGTGGAAAGTGTGAAAAGGAACACCTTGACTCCTCGAGATGGTTCGGTCATGTGGAATGCATGGGAAGTGAGAGAATGAGTAAAAGAGTGTATGAGAGTGAGGTGGAAGCACAGAGAGGGAGAGGTAGACCAAGTGGAAGGATGGAGTTAGGAAGTATATGAGTGAAGGCGGTGCTGGATGGGTGGAGGGGAGTCGACTGACTGGGGACAGAGGTACATGGGGCCTTTTATTTGTGGCCACCCCTTTGGGGATCACGGCGTCCGGTAAAATATATATATATATATATATTTTCTTTAATACATACGAGGTTGAAAGAAATGGCAATTTCTGCGTTGGAAATTTTATTATTCAAAGTTTCCAGGTCTCTGATGAGTTTTCGCTGGGTGGCAGGAAGTAGATGAAGGAGATGAGCAAAATTCATGGTGGTACAGGGTTACATTAAAGTACATGAAGATACAGGATATACGACGCGTTTCACTGGACAACCAGCATTATCAAGTAAGCAAGGAATGATATAAAAGGTAAACAGGAAGGGTATATATAGAGGGTGGAGGATCAGAGGAGGCAGAAAACAGGGGGCAAAAGTCTGCTATTGGTGGAAGGGTAAACTAGGAGAGAGAAAGGGGGTAACCGCTTCACGCATGCGCACTGGATGCGCGATGGTGGTCGATAGGTGGGGTCGAAGCTGATTGGCTGCGTGTCGAGGGGCGTGGCCTAAGTTGTGTGGCGCCTGCAGAAGACGAAGCTGAAGGAGGTAGCGCGGGGGGCGAGGAGGGGTGTTAGGTCCTGTAGGGTAGTGCCTTTTGGCAGAAGGAAGGATCTGAAGGTCCAGAGTTTGGTTGTTGATGTTGGGATGTAAGGCTTGGATATAAAGCTTCGAGTATAGGTAATCTCCTTGGGTCACTTTCTTTATCGAGTATGGTGGTGTGTTTCTCTAACTCGTTGCGTGTGAGGTGAGGGTAGTTAGGGGTGAGATAGTGGTCTTTGATGGCTCCAGCCTGAAGGTGAAGAGTTAACCGACGTGAAAGACGAGTCTGCGTCATACCAATATAGGAATGAGGTCCACAGTCCTCATAATTACAGGTATGTTGGTAAATGACGTGATCGTCGGTCATCGGGCTCTTTATCTTGGTGGAGGCTGGTTTGTTGCGGAGAACGAGGTTGGAGGTCTTGGGGGATTTGTAATAAATTATTAATTTGATTTTGTTTTCCGGGTTGGTTGGGTGGACATGCTTGGAGATTATTTCTTTTAAGACGGCCTCGTCATTTTTGTGTTCAGAGGACATGTAATTGCGGTAGAAGATCTTAATTTCATTGGGGGGGTCAATGTTGGGAGGGCTTTGGGTGTACCATTTTTCAAGATGGTGGTTGATGGTGCTGGAGATGTCGGAGTTGGAGTATCCGTTATTTACTAAAACTTGGGATAGTCTTTCTAGTTCCTGGTGGGTGTCGGCCCCGGTAGAGCAGGGCGTGAGGGCTCTCCTAACATAGGCGGAGATGGAGGATAGAAGATAACGGCGGGGGCATTCACTATCACCGTTGAGGCATTGTCCTGTGTTAGTTGGTTTAATGTAGACGGTGGTTTTGAACCCATGGTCGTTCAGAGCTACGAGGATGTCGAGGAAGGGGAGTTGTCCATTGTTAGATTTTTCAAAGGTAGTTTACCCTTCCACCAATAGCAGACTTTTGCCCCCTGTTTTCCGCCTCCTCTGATCCTCCACCCTCTATATATACCCTTCCTGTTTACCTTTTATATCATTCCTTCCTTACTTGATAATGCTGGTTGTCCAGTGAAACGCGTCGTATATCCTGTATCTTCATGTACTTTAATGTAACCCTGTACCACCATGAATTTTGCTCATCTCCTTCATCTACTTCCTGCCACCCAGCGAAAACTCATCAGAGACCTGGAAACTTTGAATAATAAAATTTCCTACGCAGAAATTGCCATTTCTTTCAACCTCGTATGTATTAAACAAAATGTATTACCTGGCTTTACCAACATATATTTATATATATATATATATATATATATATATATATATATATATATATATATTATGTTCTATCCAACAACCAACTCTACTCCTAAAATCGATTAATGAAATATTACAAACACATGTGGCAGTCCATGGATTCGAACCCAGGACGCTCACACCGAATATCAACGCCTTATACATTGCACCACGAAGGCAGGAGTGTTGGACCAAGGAACCTATGATCTACAGGGGAAGGAATTATAACATTTAAACATGCTAAAAGCTTGGCATTCAGATAAAGCTATTGCCCAAATAGCAGAAACTGTATGCTGTAGAGGAACTCCACAGAGTCTCAGTGGTCACTGATTAAAATAGGATGTGTGATAGGAGGAAGTATGATACTGATACAAGTGAGGTTTGAGAAACCACCTGACAATATACATTTTAAAGCAACACAAATACAAAGGCAAACCAGTAAATGTATTATACTGAAAAACGAGGGACAGGAAGTGACTGAAAGTTTCCAATAAGAGAAGGATTCCATACTAATTTTGTGGACCATGTATTTCAGCATGTATCCTACTCCTCAGTCCTCTCGACTATTATGGAAGTAAAACACTGTATATTCTGGCATAATCATGATAATTCGAGTGAGAGCTACGGAAATAAATATACTGTACATACTGTGTAGTGCATACCTTAAAATCTAATGAGTCAGAAAATAGCGATATTTAGTAGGTGTGTGAAGCTAGGATATATGTCTGGTCGTCGAAAACAAAAGTTTTCTTAAATGGTATTTCCAAATGACTATAGCCGTAAAATGAGTTTTTCCTTTC
This sequence comes from Paralithodes platypus, assembly GCA_032716605.1. Classification (NCBI taxonomy): domain Eukaryota; kingdom Metazoa; phylum Arthropoda; class Malacostraca; order Decapoda; family Lithodidae; genus Paralithodes; species Paralithodes platypus. The sequence goes on from CM064519.1 coordinate 42,238,504, forward strand.
AGAAAAAGGGTGAGGGGAAGTGTATTGGAAGCAAAGAGATGACATAATTATGGAAGGCCATGAAAAGGATGGTATGACAAGGTGGCTCAGTGTGTGTCATAGTGTAAAAAAGGATTAGATAAAACAATAATCATTAACAGCTGAGGAATGATTGTAAGAGATGCTGCTTGAGTGTTTTATGTCTGCATTAACTTGACTAACTTGATGGTCTGTGCTCTAGATGATGTCATGAAAAGGCCTTGTTATAGATATTTAGAACATGTGAGACAATTTGTGGGGCTGATGAATGAGTGGTGACTGTATCAGGTGTTGCCTGTTTGTTTTTCTTATGTCAGCTTAATTATGTTTTATAATATTTGCCATGCCTTATGACCAATAAGCTGCTGATCTCCTCCTATGCCATATAATGGACTCTGAAATTTGCTACGAATTGGCTGACAAAGATTGCATGGGATGATGTTGCAATTGAAGATGATTACTAAACCTGGAAATTAAAAATGGCCAATATGAGAATAAATAAGTAACTGAGGAATGGTGTCATTGACAGAGACTGGTAGCAGAATGTTGACTGTTGAAATGTATGAAAGGAAAACTGACAGCACAGTGAAAATGGTGTCAATGGAGTGCGGCAGAGAGACAGTTTGTTGTATGTTTGACAGTCTTAATGGAAAAAATATGCCTATTGGATGCAACCTTAGCTCCTTTAATACACTATATTGATTTCCATGATTTTCTGGTAAACCCATTATAGCTTTTTCAACTAAGTAATTGTCTTATGTAGTACAACGTTTCAATGAATATATTTACTTTTTAACTCTAAGTGATTTATCTATGCTTAAAATTTAATATGGGAAATCGTTGCTTGATGTTTAGAAGCACATTGCTAATATGTGCAGATTTTCATAAGGGAATTGGGTTAAAGAACAGAGGTTTAAATTCAAATCCTCTCTTAGCATGTAAATTCTCTCATTTAAATAGTGCGCCCTCTCATTTTAAAGAACGTAAACAAGACATGGGGAATTTGGCGCCAATTTCAAATAAGCTAACAGATATGACGGAGTAAATAATTATAAAGTCATCATCATGTTGATATGTTTAACCCCTTCTATACCAGTGACGTCTTATTAATTTTATTCTGGCTACTATTAGACGATTGTATTCAGTTTATAAAGGGCCTCCATCAATTAACATGCTTCGAAATATTTCACTTCACCTTTTTTACAACCACAGATCCTTTCTAAACTCTACATAATAATCTAGATATAGCAAGATTAAAATACAAGACGTCGCCAGTATAGAAGGGGTTAATGACCTAGTTAACTGTAAGTGCATATTTTGACACAGGTAGCCACAGTGTGGACGTCATATCTACCATATAATAGTGGGACATCTTTCTATATTCAATCTATTTATTATTATTATTATTATTATTACTATCTATAATCAGTATCTCACATGGAGGGACCATATTACCAGTCTTGCTAAGGCAGCCTCCCAGAAGCTGGATGTGCTCAACCGCCTCAAGGGGTTCTTTACCCCTGCACAGCTTCTTGCTCTGTACAGGGGCACAGTGCGTCCTTGTATTGAGTATTGTTCACATGTGTGGGGATGATCCTCTCACACCGCACTCCTAGATAAAGTAGAAAGGAAACCCTTTTGTATCATTAACTCCCATCCACTCACGCACTCTGTGCAATCTCTCTCTCTTCGCCGCATTGTTGTATCTCTTTCACTATTCTATCGCTTCTACAATAATCAGTGTTCCTCGGAGCTTTCCCAGTGTATACCACCTCCTATACGTAGGGTACGTAGTACCCGTCTTGCAACACAATCCCACCCTTACTCTGTGCAACTCTCCAACCCAGGAGTGAAATGCTATTCTCAGACTTTCTTCTATTCAACTGCTGAGCTCTGGAACTCTCTCCCAGAATCAGTCTTTCCCTCTTCCTATGACTTAAATTGCTTCAAACTCCGTGTGTCCAGACATTTTAGCTCGAATGTCCCTTGATTTTGGCCCTGTCACTCTTTCAACTCTTTGGGAGGCACTCGCTGCAGGCAGTTCTGCCTTTTGTCTCCCTTATTCCCATAGAAAAAAACAAAAACAAATCCAACCTTTTTTCTCTTGTATATTTTGACTCCACGTCTCATCCCCATACATCACTGTTGGTACAACTATCCCTTGGTCCCTCCAACCATTCCACTTTTACCTTTCATTCAAAGATTTCTCACCTTCCACATACTTCCCATTGCTCCGAAAGCTTTCCTTCCCTCACACACTCTCTGTCTTACTTCCATTCCCACACCTGCGTCCCTGCTTATCACTCCACTTACATATTTAATACACTCCACTTATGCCAGCATTTCCCCATCCAGTCGTACATTTAGGTTCACCCTACGTGATGGTGATATAATACACACCATCATTTTACTTTTATTTACATTCACCCTCAACTTCCTCCTCCTACATATCACATACAGGGGAGGTGTGGTGGAGTGGTCTTGCCACTAGACTGGTAATCCATTGAACCCGGCTTCGAATCCTGATATGTCAATGAGAAGATAGTATTGGGATGGAGTTTATTCTGTATATAGTATCAGTGCATTACCACAAAGCCCACTGAAACGCCAAATAAATACCCTCATTGTTCCCCGATTAATAGCACTGTATGAATATTCCTATATTCAAAATAGGCTACAGGGGGACAATGCCTAGTGAGTTCATTGTTTAATAGGTGGCGTTCTGAGAGTGAGGGTCCGAGTCTAGGAGGTAAAACAGTGAAGCACTGGAGTAAGGCAGCTTCAGAGATGAAGCTGCTTCGAGCCATGAGTGCGCAACTAATGTACAGGTTCTCAGCCTATGCCCGAGAGGGAGTAGTTGGAATATAGAAAGAAAAAAACTCTATTACTACTCACTGCAGCTTCTCATAATCTGCCACCAATGCTGTGTCATCAACAAACAGCAACTGATTAAACTCCCAATCACCACCATTATTTCCTACTAATCCAAATCCTCTACCCCTAGATCTCAGCTTTCCCTCCCTCATCACACCATCCATATATACATTAAGCAACCACAGTGACATATTACACAACCCTGTCACAGAACTACATTCACCTCAAACCATTCACTCAACTCATTCCCTACTATAACACATAACAACTCTTGACTGCTCTTAACAAATATCTTCCAATTTTGTAAATCCTTAGTACCTTCCACACTGCTTCTCAATCCACACGAGCATACAGTATGCTTTTTCCAAATCCATGGAAGCCCAATTAATATCTCATATATTTTATAAATACATTACTTCTTGCATACTGCATAGCTGTCTTACTGCAAAAACTGATCTACACACCCTCTTCCCCTTCTAAAACTGCACTACTCTTCTCCTATTGCACCTTCTGTACCCTTTATTACCCTCTCTATCAACACCCTGCCATACAGCTTTCCAACAACTGACAGTAAAGTAATACCTCTATAGCTTGAAAACTCCTGCCGGTCTCCCTTCCCCTTGTACAAAGGCATTATACATGCACTCCTCCAGTCTGATGGTATAATTGACACATCAAAACACATACTGTATTGAAAATTCTCACCAGCCAATCTATTATCACATCTCCACCCATCTTAATGCATTCCACAGCAATACCATCCATATACCTTATACTTTACCCGCTCACATTTGTCTCCCTGCTTCTTTCACCTCATTCTTCTCAATCCTTTCATTTATTCCCTCCCGCCTCTATAGCCTACCTCCATCAGCCACTGCTTCAATCACTGCCTCTCTTCCATCTCTTACATTTAGCAAAGATTAAAAATACTCAACATATCTATTCCTCACTTCCATACCTTCCACTAATAACTCTCCATTTGCATCTTTCACCGACTCCTCCCTCTTTTGTTCTCCTTTCCTTACTCTATTTACCTCCTTCCAGAATATCTTCTTACATTCCTCAAAATTCTCACTCAATCTATGACCCCCCCTTTCATTTACACTTTTCTTCGCTTCTCTAATCTTCCGTTTTGCCTCTATCCTCTTCTCCTTGTACTTCTCCCATACCTCAACACTTCCATCCTGCAAAACCCTCTTAGATTACGGTCTCTTCTCCTCAACTGCCTTTCTTACCAGTTCATTCTACCACTTCTTTCCCTTCCTGATACCTCTGCTACCTACTATACTTTTACCACAAACTTCCTCTGCGCTTGCTTTCACTCCTTCCTTAAACTGTTGCCATTCATCCTCTATCTCTCTCTCTTCCATCCATTTCTCATTTAGCCTCTCCCGGTGCTGCCTCTCTTTTGTAGTTTCTCTAACTCACTAACTTTTAGTAGATATTACCTCTCTTACTTCTTGCTTGTCTTGCATTCTCCTGCAACTCCTCCTCTCAGCTTTCCCTCCACAAGATACAGTAATGACCAGACATACCCTCAGCCTCACCTCTCAGCACATTCACATCCAGCAGTCAACACAATCTTTCATTTATCACCAATATATAATCCATTAACGCCTTCTCTACAATCTCTCCCCTCACAAGTTATGCCATCTATACTTGTGTATACGTCTCTTTTTGAAGAATGTATTACCTACACTCATTCTACTCTCCACATATATAATTATTAATTCTCCACTCTTGTTTACACTATCCACACCAGAACTACTTATCACTCCCTCAACAGATTCATGTTTAAATGTTCTAATCCCTTCCCCTGTAGATCATAGGTTCCTTGGTCCAACACTCCTGATATATATATTCTGACATACGGAGCCCTGTATGTTAATTTAAGAGTTAGAATTAGAGTTGAAGGAGCCCACTACCCAAAACGGTGAAGCAGACTAGCGAACGAGCGAGTGGGCAAACCATCTCGCCCCATACCAGCATGCTAGCCTTCACACCTCGATGACCGATGCTATGACGTATGATCGACGCCAGGAGCTGTGAGTGGACCATGCACCTGTTATGTGATTCGAGGAGCTATGATTGGAGCCGGCACCACCCGCCGCCTCCTGATTCGTTCCTACACCATCATTGTTTGGTATATAAGACCCGAGTTGTGGGCATTCAAATCAGTCTCATTTGGAGTTGGGGAAGGTGAACTTGCAGCTGGAGGAAGACGGGGTGAAGTATTATAATGGGATTGTGACTGTCAGTCAGATTATATAAATGTGTGTTAAGTGTGTTCGGTGTAAACACTTACGTTATGTTGGTTAGTGAGATATGTGATTGGGAATTAACGTGATGTGTTTAATGTGTGTAATGTGTTTAACTATTTAATTGGGAATTAACGTGAACACTACTATTATGTGTTTAACGATTTAATTGGGAATTAACGTGAACACTACTATTATGTGTTTAACGATTTAATTGGGAATTAACGTGAACGCTACTATTATGTGTTTAACTATTTGATTGCGAATTAACGTTAACGCTACTATTTATGTACTTAACTATTTGATTGGGAATTAACGTTAACGCTATTATTATGTACTTAACTATTTTAGTTGACTAACTTGTGGACTAAAGCAACTCTTTAAGTAATTGGGTTATGATGAAAGTAATACTTGTTTTATATTAATACTTACGAGTTCTTTCATTTTCTTTGAATTAAGCTTACATTGCTTAACGGTGCTTAGTACGGTGATGCTATTGTCTCGTATTAGTAATATCGCCTTAGACTAACATGGCTGTGTTAATATTACTTATAGTGATTTCCTAAGCTGAAGAAAATTCTTTTGCTTCAAAATATTATATTTTGCTTTTCATATTATTTGAGTGAGACCTGAATCGAATCTATGAAGCGATCCTGTAACTTTATTTACTCATAATCAAACCTCAATGTTACGTGGTTAAGAAATACATTTAACTAATTATTAAATATATATCTAACTTTTTATGTGACTTTGATATAACCCTGATGATAATAATAATATAATACTATTAACGTAAGACAAGAACCAAGAATAATTAAATTAAATATAAATAAAAGGACATATAAGAAAACTACCTATTCATTTCAAAAAGGGTAAGAGACGGAAATATTCTTACTTTAATATTTATCTTTCAAGACTTTTTATAAAATTAATAGTCCTTCTTTAGCTATAACTTATTCGGTTCATAACCATAGCCTACTAAGCTTCGGTTAAATAATAATTCTTTATAAATACTACATGACTTTAATTAGTTTTCAGTATTTTTCATAATTAAAGAGTATCAGTCAATAAAGGATACTAAGTCCTAAGATCAAAAAGGAAAGGAAGCAACAACAGGAAATTATTTTATTAGATTTTACTTTTGTTTTGCCTTCAGCTGACTGATACCTTAATATATATCTCTGTGCTATCTAGATTCATCAAGTTAACCACTTGAGGACTAAGATACGTAACAGAAGAGTGGCGACCTTGCCAGGATTCGTTTCATACAGTTTCACTCAGTTTCATTAACGTTTCACTACTTAACAATCAAATATTAATCATGCCTCAACTAATTAATAACGAAGATGCTCGAGTTTTCATAGAATCAGAACCCACATCCCCTGATATTGACTATCTGTCAAAATCCCAACTGAAAGTGCTTGCCTCACATCTCCAATTAACTGTCTCAAACATGTCTAAAGTAGAGGTGGCTCAGACCATAAAAACCCACCTGTTCCCTGTAGAAGGCGGGGAGGGTGACGGAGCAGTTGGTGGGATCCCGAGTAAACCTAGCCAACTTGATATACAATTGCCACCTGGTTTGACCGGCGATCAAATATTCGAACTAGAACAAGCCAAACTAAAAATAGAACTAGCCAGAGTAAATGCCGAACAAGCCAGAGCAAATACCGAAGAAGCCAGCATAAAAGCCAGAGCAAATATCGAAGAAGCCAGAATAAAAACCGAACATTATGAATATCAATATCGTACGGCTCAACTAAATGTCAATACGAATGCTCCCGTAATTGCTCCCCCTCTGGGATTGACTATGACTAGTGTCATTCCACCTTTCACTGAGGATAATGTGCAGGATTTCTTTGTTTTGTTTGAGGAAGTTGCTGGAGGTATGAAGTGGACAAGAGATCAATGGCCTTTTATGTTACAAACTGTTTTGACAGGGCAGGCACGAGCCACGTATTTGTCAGAAGTAGCAGAAGTTAGGCAGGATTATGACAATCTCAAAGAAGCTATCCTAAAAACCTATCAATTGCAGCCTGAGGCTTACAGGCAATCTTTCCGTAAAAACCAGAAGAAAGTAGAAGAAACCCATAAGGTATTTGCCAGGACCATGACTAAAACTTTCAATCATTGGGTCAAGAGTAAGAAAGTCACAAGCTACAACGATCTGAAGGAGTTGGTCCTGTTAGAAAATTTCCTATGGAAAATTGATTCTTCTGTATCCTATCATTTAAAGGGGAAAAAGGTAGATTGTCTTGCCGACGCCGCTGACATGGCTGACACATACGTGCTCAACAACAAATTTCGTGGAAAGAAGCCCTACGATAATTCTAGTTCTAATTTTAAGTATCCCAATCACAAATCTGACAGACCCAGTCACAAGCCTATAACGTCTTCCCCAGCTAGCCAAAATAGAAATGTTCCCCCAACTAAAAATGCGACTCAGGGCAATGGTAACAGAGGTGGGCCCCAAACTAATAGTAATGCTCAAAGAGGGAACTTTCCCGTATCCCCTAAAGTATGTACTTTTTGTGGCAAGAGAGGCCACCTAGCTTATCAGTGCTGGGCCAAGGAGAGAACCGAGAGATCGGGGCAGACAGTTTCCGCCGTATCTCAAACTCCATATGTGCCTGTAATGCAGGACTCCCGACAGAAGGAGTACCTAGCACCAAAAGTTCCTTTAATGCAGGACTCTCGACAGAAGGAGTACCTAGCAGCTAACGTAAACCATCTAGACAGGGGTGTAGTAGCATGTGTGGTGCAACCCACTAGGGTTAAGCCAATAATAATTTCACCATCAGTGCAGGACAGTTACCGTCCCTTTATTTCATCTGGCAACGTGAGATTAAATGGTTGCATGCATGAGGTAAAAATTCTGAGAGACACAGGTTCTACTAGCACCCTCATGGTGAATCCTTACACGGAGTGCCCGCCTGGCGAACCAGTTGTAATGAGAGGTGCTGGAGGCCAGTTTTATGCATACTTGGTAAAAGGCGAAATTGAATGTGAGTTACTACAGGGTGAGGCCACCATAGCTTTGTGTAGGTCCCAAGATATCCCTGTGCCTGGGGTAACACTCCTTTTGGGGAATGATGTAGCAGGTGAGAAGGTCCGACCAGACCCCATTTTGTCACTTTCCCCTGTTAACGAGCCACTAACCGGTGAGCTCGAAAAGGAGATGCCAACAGTTTTCCCTGTGTGTGCTGTCACACGTTCAATGTCTCAAGTAGCAGTTCCCTCAGACAGAAATGTACCGAATGTAAGAGTTGATGAAAGGGATGATGAGAGTGTGAATGATGCTCCAACTGTGCCTGATGATGTGACTGAGGTGGATTTATCTGACACCTTTATGGCTCATCTTGACCCTAACGATGACCATGAAACCCCTCCAAATTGTCCTAGTGGCCTGGTAGAGCTACAGAGAGATGATAGTGAATGCAAGGAGTTAGCTGCCAGGTCCGTGAGTGAAGAGGAATGTGTGAGAAGGAGGGTGGTGAATGTTTCTACCTCAAAGGAGGAGTATTGTGGCGAAGATGGAGACCGCCACACAGACCAATCGATGACGGGGCTTGGGACGTCCATCAAGTAGTAGTCCCCAAACCTTGTCGTAGAGATATAATGGAAATGGCACATTGTATACCATTGGCAGGACACCTAGGTGTGAGAAAAACTCTAGACAGAATCCGAGCCCACTTTTACTGGCCAGGAATGCGTGCAGATGTAGTGGAGTGTTGTAGAGTGTGTCACACTTGCCAGATGACAGGAAAACCCAATCAGAAGGTGCCTGTACATCCTCTGGTGCCCTTGCCCGTTTTCGAGAATCCTTTTACTCGGGTGGTAGTGGACATTGTAGGCCCATTGCCTAAGACTTCCCAAGGTAACATTTATTTATTAACTATCATGGACATGGCAACTCGCTACCCAGAGGCTATACCCTTAAGGACTACCTCTGCTCCAACTGTAATCAAGGAACTGCTCAAATTTTTCACCAGAATGGGTTTCCCCCATGAGGTGCAAAGTGATCAAGGAACTAATTTTACCTCTAACATTTTCCAGCAGTCCCTGAAGGAGTTGGGTATCGAGCATGTAAAGTCTAGCACCTACCACCCAGAGAGTCAAGGGGTTCTCGAACGATATCATCAGACATTAAAGGGAATGTTACGTAAGTATTGTACAGAGACCGGAGTTGAGTGGGATAAGGGGGTACCTTTTCTTTTATTTGCTACTCGTGAGGTTCCAACTGAATCCCTGGGTTTTTCCCCTAATGAGCTAGTTTTCGGTCACCAAGTAAGAGGTCCTTTGCAACTATTGCAGGATAGCCTAGTTGGCCAGGAGGGGAACCAAAACCTCCAAGTATGTTTCAGATTTCAAAACCCGGCTGAGATCCTCATGTGAGTTTGCCGCTCAAAACTTGACAGTGGCTAAAAGCTCCATGAAGAAATGGTATGACAGAAAAGCCCGTGAGAGGGAGTTTAAGCCCGGTGATGAGGTTTTGGTCCTGCTCCCCCTTTTTGGCCAACCTTTATCTGCCAAGTTCAGGGGCCCATATAAGATCATTCGGAGGGTGAGCATTACCGATTATCTAGTCACTACCCCAGACAGGAGAAAGCCCACGCAAGTATTCCATATAAATATGTTGAAGCCCTACCATAGGTCCCCTGATTCCTCTCCTCCAGATTCTCCCACTGTGGCAGTGAATGTCAGGACCTGTGAGCAGCCTGGTGCGGACAAAGTCTTCAGTTCTCTTACTGACCCGCAACAGACTGTTCCAGAGCCTGAAGGTATCCATGCAGACTTTGACTTGTCATGTAGCCTATCCAACTTTCAGTATAATTCAGTGGCTTTGAGGGAATTACCATCTAAACTATGTCATCTTCCCTCTGATCAAGCGAACCAACTAATCTCTGTTTTATCTCAGTCTCCCAATGTGTTCCGTGATACTCCAGGGCTCACTTCTTTGGCCGTGCACGACATCGACGTAGGGGATGCAACTCCCATTAAACTATCCCCCTACCGTGTCTCGCCACAACGCAGGAGTATACTGCAGGTCGAGCTTGACTTAATTCTTTCAAATCAGCTGATCACAAGGGCCTTCAGCCAGTGGAGTAGTCCGGTCATACTTGTGCCGAAGCCAGACGGGAGCCATGGGTTTTGTAGGGACTATAGGCAAGTCAATGCTGTCATAAAGAACGATACCTACCCACTGCCACGGATCAAAGATTGCATTTACCAGTTTGGCCTCATGCAGCAGTAAGTATAATTTAATGAGAGGATTTTGGCAATTAGCTCTCCCTTGTAGCGAGGTAAATATCATGCTTTTGTAGTGCACTTTTAAGCCTTCAGCTGTGAGATGCCTTGCAGTTCGAATAACGCTGCAGCTACGTTCCGGTTATGTTCTGATGTGGTACCTGGAGACGTTGCCTACTTTGGGTGATATCCTTATTATATCCTCATTATAATCTTGCTTTTGCCAATCTGGTGGTGAATCTATTTATGTATTATGTTTAATATTATGTACTATACTCCTTAAACTCTTTTCTAGGGGGGAGGTCTGACATACGGAGCCCTGTATGTTAATTTAAGAGTTAGAATTAGAGTTGAAGGAGCCCACTACCCAAAACGGTGAAGCAGACTAGCGAACGAGCGAGTGGGCAAACCATCTCGCCCCATACCAGCATGCTAGCCTTCACACCTCGATGACCGATGCTATGACGTATGATCGACGCCAGGAGCTGTGAGTGGACCATGCACCTGTTATGTGATTCGAGGAGCTATGATTGGAGCCGGCACCACCCGCCGCCTCCTGATTCGTTCCTACACCATCATTGTTTGGTATATAAGACCCGAGTTGTGGGCATTCAAATCAGTCTCATTTGGAGTTGGGGAAGGTGAACTTGCAGCTGGAGGAAGACGGGGTGAAGTATTATAATGGGATTGTGACTGTCAGTCAGATTATATAAATGTGTGTTAAGTGTGTTCGGTGTAAACACTTACGTTATGTTGGTTAGTGAGATATGTGATTGGGAATTAACGTGATGTGTTTAATGTGTGTGTAATGTGTTTAACTATTTAATTGGGAATTAACGTGAACACTACTATTATGTGTTTAACGATTTAATTGGGAATTAACGTGAACACTACTATTATGTGTTTAACGATTTAATTGGGAATTAACGTGAACGCTACTATTATGTGTTTAACTATTTGATTGCGAATTAACGTTAACGCTACTATTTATGTACTTAACTATTTGATTGGGAATTAACGTTAACGCTATTATTATGTACTTAACTATTTTAGTTGACTAACTTGTGGACTAAAGCAACTCTTTAAGTAATTGGGTTATGATGAAAGTAATACTTGTTTTATATTAATACTTACGAGTTCTTTCATTTTCTTTGAATTAAGCTTACATTGCTTAACGGTGCTTAGTACGGTGATGCTATTGTCTCGTATTAGTAATATCGCCTTAGACTAACATGGCTGTGTTAATATTACTTATAGTGATTTCCTAAGCTGAAGAAAATTCTTTTGCTTCAAAATATTATTTTTGCTTTTCATATTATTTGAGTGAGACCTGAATCGAATCTATGAAGCGATCCTGTAACTTTATTTACTCATAATCAAACCTCAATGTTACGTGGTTAAGAAATACATTTAACTAATTATTAAATATATATCTAACTTTTTATGTGACTTTGATATAAACCCTGATGATAATAATAATATAATACTATTAACGTAAGACAAGAACCAAGAATAATTAAATTAAATATAAATAAAAGGACATATAAGAAAACTATCTATTCATTTCAAAAAGGGTAAGAGACGGAAATATTCTTACTTTAATATTTATCTTTCAAGACTTTTTATAAAATTAATAGTCCTTCTTTAGCTATAACTTATTCGGTTCATAACCATAGCCTACTAAGCTTCGGTTAAATAATAATTCTTTATAAATACTACATGACTTTAATTAGTTTCAGTATTTTTCATAATTAAAGAGTATCAGTCAATAAAGGATACTAAGTCCTAAGATCAAAAAGGAAAGGAAGCAACAACAGGAAATTATTTTATTAGATTTTACTTTTGTTTTGCCTTCAGCTGACTGATACCTTAATATATATCTCTGTGCTATCTAGATTCATCAAGTTAACCACTTGAGGACTAAGATACGTAACAATATATATATATATATATATATATATATATATATATATATATATATATATATATATATATATGTATGTATAATATATAATTATATATATTTTACCGGATGCCGTGATCCCCAAAGGGGTGGCCAAAAACAAAAGGCCCCATGTACCTCTGTCCCCAGTCAGTCGACTCCCCCCCACCCATCCAGCACCGCCTTCACTCATATACTTCCTAACTCCATCCTTCCACTTGATCTACCTCTCCCTCTCTGTCCTTCCACCTCACTCTCGTACACTCTTTTACTCATTCTCTCACTTCCCATGCATTCCACATGACCGAACCATCTCAAGGAGTCAAGGTGTTCCTTTTCACACTTTCCACCACATCTACATCCACACAACACCTCTCTCGTACTTCCTCATTAGTCTGTCAATCCCTCCATGTAACTACGCACGCACTTCTCAAGTAACTTATTTCCACCCCTCTTACTCTTGGTTTGAGTCTCTTCACCAACGTCCATGCTTCGCTCCCATAAGTCAATGTCGGGACTACCACACTGTCATGCAAGGACTTATTTACTTCCATGCTGACCACCCTATTTCTTGTTACTACTTTTAGCGTTCCTACAACCCTCTTCCCCTATTGCACTCTCTCCCGCACTTCTTCATAGATACTCCCATCTTTACTCAACACACTGCCCAAATATTTAAATGAGCCGATCGACATTCTCCATAACCTGACCATTCAACCATACCTCACGCTCTATGGCTGCCTTGCTCTTCCCCGCATTTACCTTCAGATTCCATTTTTCACACACTGTTCCAAATATATTTACCAGCCGCTGCAACTCCCATTCACTATCGCTCATCAGAACTGTATCATCAGCAAACAGCAGTAGCCTACAGGCAACTTCCACTTGTTTCCTTCCCTTATCAGAGGTACACCAACATCCACTGCTCTTCCTTGTATTTCTTTCATGACTTCATCCATACATATATATATATATTGAACAGCCATGGGGACATCACACACCCTTGCTTTAACCCAACATTCAGATCAAAGAACTCACCCTGCTCTTTCTCCACACGTACTGATGCCTATGCACCCTCATACGTGCTCTTCACTGCTTTCAGCAACTTGCCGTCTACTCCGCATATTCTCAGTATTTTCCACAGACCTTCTCTATCAACTCTGTCATAGGCCTTCTCTAAGTCCATAAAGGCCGCATATAACTTATGTCCTTCAACCCGCCCTGCTCGTCACCTATCCATTTCTCCGTTCTCACTCTCACTCTCTCAATCACTACCCTACTGTACTGTAAACCTTCCCTACTACGCTTAGAAGGCATATTCCCCGGTGGTTACCACAAACTCCTCTTTCCCCTTATACAGGGGGACTATTATGCCTGTCTTTCAGTCATCCGGTGCTCTCCCCTTCTCCCATACCCATTCGGTCACTATCTCACCACCATACCTCAGCCAGAAGTCTGTCAATGGTTGACATCTTGGGTGTAAAACAGACAGGTCTCATACCTTTTAGCAAGTGGTTTCAAATTCTATCTATTTATTGCCAGATGCCATGATCCCCGAAGGTGTGGCCATAAATGAATCGCCCCCATGCACCACTGTCCCTATTCAGTCTATGCCCCTCCTCCCATCCAACACCGTTTTCACGCATATACTTCTTAACTCCATACTTACACCTCTCTCTCGGTCTACCTCACCCTCTCTGTCACACTTCACTCTCTCGCTTCCCATACGTTACACGTTGCCAAACCATCCCAATGTGTTCCTTTTCACACTTTCCAGATCTACATTCACACCACACCACTCTTGTAATTTCTCATTTGTCTGTCTATCCCTCCATGTAACTCCGCAAGTAACTAATTTCCACCCCTCTCACTCATGGTTTCTGTCTCTCCAACAACATCCATGCTTCAATCACTCATAGGTCAATGTCGGGATAACCAAACTATCATACAAGGACTTCTTACTTCCATGCTGACAAACCCTATTTCTTGTTACTGCTTTCAGCATTCCTACAACCCTCTTCCGCACTTCTTCCTCCATACTCCCGTCTTTACTCGACACACTGCACAGCACAAATACTTAAATGAGCTGACATTCTCCTTAACCTGATCGTTCAACCTCACCTCACAGTCTGTGACAGCACCCCTTTCAAGGACCATAACTTTACTCTTCCCCTCATTTTCCTTCAGATTCCATTTTCACACACTATTCTAAACAATACAACACCATGGTAGTTGTTGCAGTCTTGGTGATCCCCTATCCCCCTACCAGCCTGCCATGCAGAAGTCAGGCCGGCCGCTGCATACAACCTGTGGACTATTGTCTTGCCCTCAGCTATCAGATGCTTTCCCAACCTTCAACCAAGCCACAGCCTCCTTAACCTCAGCAAAGTATGATGGGTTTATCGTGGATTGATAGATCAGCAACTAATGGCTAGTCATTTAATAGTTATTTTGCTTGCCAGGAAGAGCAGCCATGTACTGCCACTCAATGTACTGTATTCACCCCAGCAGGCCCTACACTTACAGTTGGCTATTATCATCCAATGGAACTCTGCCAAGTGCCATGTGTATTGAACCTTTGGTCTGCTTACCAAACCCTGAAGAAATTCTGCTTTAAGTTTGCATAGCAGATGGCAGAATTGCATCACAATAAAAATTAATACATTCATTAATTTTTCTAGATCGCTATTCACTTTCCAGTCTCACCAATTAAACTACCATATACAGTATTACCATAGGTAAGGATAATGACCTTAAATACAGATGATAAGGCAAGGTGAGACATAGACAGCAAATAAAGGAGATATCTTAACAGATGTGGACATAAGTTACATTATTTCAGAATGGCATCTGGTGTAAACAGAGTATATAGATGGAATAAATAATGGGGAGTGTTAAGTCTTTGAAATGAAAGATATTCTGTAAGAAAAAAATAACATGTCTGGATAAAGTAGTATGGAAGCATTTCTGCCAAGGATATTCAATATGATAATTTTAATGATAGCAAGAAGCTAAATGAACTATTTCTCATAAATACACAACTGCATTGGTTCAGTTAAGAGTTATTAATTCTTTATTGGACAACATAAGTGACTATCTATCTATCTATCTATTGCCGGACGCCTTACTCCCCTTACGAGGGTGGCCATATACAGAATACCCCCAAGCGGACCTATTCCCTGTGAGAGGGACAACCCGAGCCAGTTTAGTGAAGGACTTACAGAATTGACCACTCGATTTAGGATCCGTCCGACTTCGAGGCCCTCTGTGTATCTTGTTAGCACTATTTTTCTACAGTGGTGTTCGGCTAATCCATCCACTAACCTGCCTTACCCTTAGGTAAGCAGTACGGATTTGTATCAGGTTTACTCCCCTAGACAGGTTGCCAACCAAGGCTGACGAGTCCCATCCACCCGGATTTGTATAAGGTTGTCTCCCCTAGATGAGTTGCCTACCAAGGCTAACGAGTCATAAGTGACTACACTTTAGTTATATGGAATCCTAAGGTATTTTTATCCTAACTGTGTTTCTTTTTTTAGCCTATACAGTAAAATTAGTCTGTGATAATCAATAATACCGGTACCAGTTTCTATGTGTGACCAATCCACCATGAAAAATATACAATAGCCTATATCTACAATAAATGTACAGTAAAATGAAATGTTAAATAATACATCATAAACCAATTTTTACATCTTTATTTATGACAAATTTACTTAACATTAAATTGCAGTGTGAAAATAGCAATTATTGTGATTGTATCACAGCACACAAGTATTAAAATTAGCACCAATGTCTTACCCTGTACCTTACATGACTACTGTACTGTATTTTAGACTATGAAACTGTAGTGCTTCACTTTACTAGCAGACCTTGGCCTACAGTAGGGTAAAACAAAAATAATAATATAAAATATAAAAAATAAATAGAAGTGATTTAGTGAATCAGTCCCTTAAATACTACCAATCATTTGAACATTTAGGCCAGGCCTAACATAAGCTAGCTTGGACCTTTAAAAAGGATCAATACAGTACAGTATAAGTATACCACATATTTTTCGGCTTTTTAAAATGCTAACTATTGCTCAACAATTACCCCTCTACCTGCGTCTTACGAGTTGAAATTTAGGTACAGTACAGTACAGTACTTGTGTCGGGAATGCCTTCTAAATCATGATCCATGAGTTATCTAGTGTAAGTTTCAAAGAACTAGCAATGCTACATTCCATTATGCCTAGCTTTTACTGACCTAATATTCCGTGATAAATAGACTTGGGAATGTTTCTGGGCCGCTATACTATGTAAAGTTCTGGATGTTAATGTAGCAAATAGAGTACTGTACAGTACTGGTATTTTATCAAGTACTGTACAGTATAAAGAAATAATTATGAAGTTAGGCTCTGTCTCGAGTCGGCCACCCCCAGCTATGGTGTATGTGCCTGTGTATATACAGTACATACATACAAGAACTTTTGGAAAATATGATAGATAAACAGTGCTATCAAGTGAGGTTCAGTACTTAGATGACAACATGAAGAACTTATAAGGCCAAGAGATTATTGAATGAAGCTTTCTAGATCTTGTTTTATTTATTATTCTTTACCACAGTAGATGACAGCACCTAATATACATAGATATTGTTGAACTCAGGAACCCTGGGATCACCTATGAAAAACCACAGCTGCTTGGCGAAGACATGAACCCAGGAACAGTTGGTCTGCAACCAGCGACATTATCGACTCTGCTATGCCTTGCATTATCTGTAGATGAATACTTTTGTTAATTTTTGGGAATTCTGCATAAAACTTTTTGAATCACCAATATCAACGATGTTGGTCACTAGATACGTTAGTCATCATACTATCCACTGCATATTTTGAAGATTGGAGGGCATTTTATGATATGCAGGTAGCTGGAAGTGGCAGATCCCACTTCGGACGATAAATTAGATTAGGCCAAGTTATTGTAATCTACACTAGCCTAACGTAGTGTCCTCAGTGGGAGCTGCTGCTAGCTGACAAAGAAGAGGGGATGGAGGGGGGGGGGGGGGGGGGGGGAAGGATGCCATCAAAATTCACAACAATCTTCAATGACCTATCCAGTAATCAGTGACAACAAAAGTTGTCGATACTAGCTACACAACAATGGGTGCAGATTTACTATAGAAGCGCATCCTCTACATCAATGGGAGTATCGGGGTAAACGCGCGGGATGGATGTAGTGTTCGGGCGTACGATCATCATGTTTACATAGGTCGATCGCCGCGGTTAAGTTAGGAGTCTATTTTGACGGCAATTTTTTTCGGTTATTTGCCCTCTGCTGGCAATATATATGATAATGACAATATGTCATGGGTGGGGGGTGAGGGGGGCAAAACCCGGGTAGAATGTAGAGTTCGGGTGTACCGCCAGCCTTGTTTACACTACGCGGAACGGCGTCAGATGTTTGCCATCTTGTACCCGTCTATTTTGACTGCCTGATACAATAATATGTTGAGGGGAGGCTTAGCCCCCCCCTCACCCACTCATGACATATTGTCATCATCATATATATTGCCAGCAGGGGGCAAATAACAGCAAAAAAATCGCCCTCAAAATAGACACAAAGTTAACCACGGCGATCGACAAATGTAAACATGACAGCGGTGGGGGAGGCGTCGGACGCTTGCAACATGTTCCTGTCTATTTTGAATGCCATTGGATACAATATTATGTAGAGGGGGTGGGAGAAGCCCCCCTTGACATATTGTCATCATCATATATATTGCCAGCAGGGGGCAAAAAACAAAAATGAAAAAATCGCCGTCACAATAGACGCGAAGTTAACCGTGGCGATCGCCCTATGTAAACATGACGACCGTACGCCTGGAGTCTACATCCATCCCCCAAGCCCCCCCTCAACATATTATTGTATCCAATGGCAGTCAAAATAGAAGGGAACATGATCGCAAGCGTCCGCCGCCACCGTCATGTTGACATGGTCGATCACCGCGGTTAAGTTCGTGTCTATTTTGCTGGCAATATATATGACGATGACAATATGTCATGGGAGGGGGTGTGAGTGGAGGCCCTCAACATATTATTGTATCCAACGGCAGTCAAAATAGACGGGAACATGATGGCAAGCGTCCGCCGCCGCTCCGCGTAGTGTAAACAAGGCGGGCGGTACGCCCGAACTCTACATTCTACCCGATCGTGCACCGTAACAATAGAAAACGAGGGTAAACTCGAACGCGAGGTCGTCAATGCCCACTCATAATTTACTGTATCATAAATTTAGCGTTTCCATTCAAAATTTAAGTATTGTATGGGTCTCAAATGCCATCTCATATAATTTGGAATAATTTTTAAAACAAGGAAGCGTAAGGCCCCAAGCTAAAGAATTACGATTAAAGTTTAAGCTGAAAACAATAGGCCTATTATTGTTTTAGAATGATTAAATTGATACTGTATTATGGTATTTTTTAATAAGGGTCCCATAATTTATTAAGAAATGTAAACAGGCTTTTCTGATGTGATTATAATTTGACTTTAATTTCTGCCCAAATTCACTTGTTACCTAATAATAACTGATAAGGATGGCTATAGCGGTCGTACACGTCGCCTTGTATACATAAGTCGTATGAACGAAGTTATGTTCGCGTCTAATCATGACATTATTGCGAGTGTCCGCGTAGTGTAAACAAGGCGGGCGGTATACCCGGTAACTACATTCTTGCCTATAGGCTATTACCAGCAGGGAGCAAATTACAGCTGGCTGTGGGATACTTTTGGAAAAATAAAATCAAGGTAGGAGTTGTGTTACGGCGTACCATCCGCTTTGTTGTTCTTGTCGTTCCCTAAGCTGCCTGGCCGAACAGCCTCGGCATGGGTTTGTTTACTTAGTTACACGCTCGCAATTACATTCGCGTCTTAATTTGACTGCTATTACCTGCTGGTAATATACTGTATATGATGATGACAATAAGTCATAGGGGGTGAGGGAGGTAAAGCCCCCCTCAATCCATTATTGAATCCCACTGCCAGGTGTTGGGTAGGCCTAAACTGTTTTGTTACCGGCCGTGGTATACAGTAATGGCTTGAGGGGGGCTTTGCCGCCTCCATCCCCCCATGACTTATTGTCATCAACTCATTATACTACCGGTACCATATACATTACCAGCAGGGTCAAATAACACCAGTCAAATTAGACGCGAATGTAACTGGGAGCATGCGACTATGTAAACAAAGCGGACGAGACGCCTGCTAACACAACTCAGTAAGAGTTGTGTTAACGAGCGCACGCTACTGTCCGCGGCAAGAATGTTAAGTGCGGGCATACCGCCAGCCTTGTTTACACTATGCGTAGTGGCGTCGGACCTTTGCCATTATGTTCCCGGCTATTTTGACTGCCTTTGGATACAATATTATGTTGAGGGAGGGCTTTGCCCCCCTCACCCCCCCATGACATATTGTCATCATCATATATATTGCCAGCAGGGGGAAAATTACCGAAAAAATCGCCGTCAAAATAGACGCGAACTTAACTACGGCGATCGACAAATGTAAACATGACGGCGGCGGGGGAGGCGTCAGACCTTTGCAATCATGTTCCCGTCTATTTTGAATGCAATTGGATACAATAATATGTTGAGCCCCCCTCACCCCCCCATGATATATTGTCATCATCATATATATTGCCAGCAGGGGCAAATAACCGAAAAATTCGCCGTCAAAATAGACGCCGAGTTAACCTTGGCGATCGCTCTATGTAAACATGACGACCGTACGCCCGAACTCTACATCCATCCCCTGTCCGCTTTGTTTACAATTTACATAGTCGCATGCTCGCAGTTACATTCGTGTCTAATGCTATTATTTGCCCCTGCTGGTATCCTGGCAATATATATGATAATGACAAGAAGTACTCAACAGTAAATTGGCAGATGAAGTTTAACATTGACAAATGCAAGGTATTAAAGATAGGGAAGATGCATACAAATGTTAAATATAAACTACCCGGTAGCTAATATGGAATTAGAAAACTCAAATTGTGAGAAAGATCTAGGTGTGTTTGTTAGCAATGATTTGAAGCCTAGACAACAGTGTATAAGCGTTCGAAACAAGGCAAATAGGATTCTCGGGTTCATCTCTAGGAGTGTGAGTAACAGAACTGCTGATGTTATCTTAAAACTTTACTTGTCATTAGTGAGACCCCATATGGATTATGCTGTTCAATTTTGGTGTCCTTATTACAGAATGGACATAGATTCATTGGAGAGAGTACAACGTAGAATGACAAAAATTATCCATAATATTAGAAATCTTCCGTATAAAGAAAGGTTGAAGAAATTAGGCTTAGCCTACATTCGTTAGAGAGACGCAGAGTTAGAGGGGATATGATAGATGTGTTCAAGTGGGTTAGTGGGATTAACAAAGGGGACATGACAAATGTACTAAAGCTCAGTGATAGCGAAAGAACTCGTACCAATGGTTTCAAATTAGATAAATTTCGTTTCAGAAAAGATATAGGCAAATATTGGTTTGGTAGCAGAGTTGTAGATGGGTGGAATGGACTACCAAGTGCTATAGTGGGATTAAAAACGATAGGGAGCTTTAAGATAAAATTGGATAAGCATATGGACGAGAAGGGTTGGGTGTGAAGGGGGATCAGCAGGGTTGGGCCAATCAGCGCTCTGCAGACCCCCGTAATCCTGCGTTAATCTCTAACCGTTTTGGTAAGATGATCCTCAGGGTATTAGAGTGTTGAGCCTGTAATTGGGGTTGTGTGGGACAGGGATCTGCCTTGCTTGGGCCAATCGGCTTTCTGCAGACTCCCATTTTCTTATGTTCTTATGTTCTTAAGTCATGGGGGGTGATGGAGGCAAAGCCCCCCCTTGACCCATTATTGTATCCCACGGCTGGTAAAAAAAAAAAAAAAAAAATTTACCCAACACCTGGCCGTGAGATACAATAATGGGTTGAGGGGGGCTTTGCCGCCCTCAGCCCCTCACCCCCATGACTTATTGTCATCATCATATATATAATATATTACCAGCAGGGGTAAATATCAGGAATAAATAAGCAGTCTAATTAGACGCGAATGTAAGTGCGGGCATGCGAATATGTAAACAAAGCGAACGGCACGCCCACTAACACAACTCTTACCAAAAAAATAAAATAAAATAAAATTAAGCTAGACACCAGGGAACCGAGATCGTACGATTGATGTAAACAAGTCGACGACGACGCGTACGTCCGCTAACACTATCTATACCGCCTAACTTAATCTAAACTTACCTATTATAGCCTATAACCATAATTTACCTAATCTAGCCTAGGCTACTCGACCTAACCGATTGCAACCATGTTTATGTAAATCTATAATCTCACCTAGATGGACAATTAGCCTTAGCTACCATATAGCCTAATTTTGAATTGAATAGGCTATAAGCCTAGAGAAGGCCAATTCTCCCTACCAATAAATGCCTACAGTGACCGATAGAGGCGCTGAACGCAAGGTTTACCGCGGTGCATTGTGGGAAATGGGCGACATCGCGGAGCTATCCACCCTCCCTCTCCTTCAATTCTATAATATACCGATAATACCGGTATGCAGTTAGTCGAAATTTCTGTAGCTGACACATACTTTGGTCTATGCATACTGTTGTTTTGTATATTTTAAAATCACCCATATTCATAAATAACGTATATTTACAATACAAAGTCAGCAGGTATTTTATCGCGCCAATTTTGTTATAATTAATCAGCTAATAATTATGTTTGTAGTCATTATCAGCTGCATATGGACTTTCCCTTTATTACTATACTATATAGGCCTAGGCCTAAGTACTTAGTGTAGTCGTATACTGTATAATAAAAACGTGTAGAATCGCACAAAAATTGAGATAAACTGTGCATATCCTAGGTGTTGGGTATAGTGATGTCTACAGTCGTAGCTCTGGCGCTAGTTCAGAAGCGTCCACCAAAGGTCTCAAGAGAATTGTTGGTAGGGAGAATTGGTGGCAAACTTGGAAATTATGGAACACTTGCAAAATAATACAGAATAACAGAATACTCCACTTTAATGTTAGGCTAGCCTACTCCGAAGATTATCATCAAATAGCTAAGAGGACATTTTAGTTCTCGTTGGCAATTAGTGAAATTGTTCACAAGCCTATAGGTCTATGACTGTCACCGACTCACCTATGATAATGATACTGATTCCCTATGTAGTGGGCGTACCACTACCGACATACAGCATAAATCATCTATAAAACATTAACCTAACCTAACCTAGTACTACATGAATACTAGGTTAGGTTAGGTTAGGTTGTTTGGTTAGGTTAATGTTTTATAGAGGAGTTATGCTGTATGTTGGTAGTGGTACGCCCACTAGCCTACTCCTAATCTTACCTTGAATCCCTTAGCAGCTAATTTATCAATACTTAGGGCCTAGGCAGAGGCTAGGCTAGGCCTAATGGAAGAACATGTGAAACGATAGGCCTAGTCTATTTTTTCCAGCTTAGGGTAAATTGTCATGTTTCTATCTGTGTTACTCAGCTAGGCCTATAAGGTAGATTTTGTAGCGAAATATGATGTTAATTATGAAAACTTTACATTAGGCCTAGGCTAATACGAGACACAGCCATAGTAGTTTCATATATTGCCATTAAGTATCGAGCACTTATATCTATGGCATTTTGTTTACATTTGTTTACATTTTGAGAATAGAAGTTTGGTTCTTTTTCGTTTGTATGTGTTTCCAATAATTACACAGTATTGGTTGGTGGTTTATTATTATATATGTATTTCAATGCTATAATTGTTATTATTTGGCAAAGAAAGCAAATAACTATAAAATTAAACATACACGTAGGTACTATAAAAGCTACGCGTAAGTTTGAGAAGGTTACGCGTACCCCTGGCCCTGATCTTTTGCCATACCGACGTGGCACGTGGGGAACACGACGAGGGGCGATGGACTTATGATGGTGACACGTGGCCGACCCGACGAGGACGACGCCACAACGTCAGGCAGCCTGACAGATATCATCAATACATATGGTGTTAAAGGTATTACGTTCAACGGTCAAGTTTAAGGTAAGATAAGGTCGAATTATTTCTTTGTAAGGTATAGGCGTATGATTTTTTTTATATAAAATCAAGTTTTTGTCGTAGAGAGCTGGTTCTTCGTAAATAACAATCTGTATTCATTGCCGGTATACGAAATTAATATCTAAAAACTGTATCGAACGTTAAATTATATGAAAATAGACCATGAAGTGAAGCGAAAATATTTACCAGTGGGCGACGGACAAAAAATATTCAGGAAAAATAAAAGTTTTGATCGTACATAGGCCATATATGTACCATTGGAAAGCTAATGAAAAATCCAATATATCACTTGCTTTCAGAATATTCATTGTCCCATATTTTTTCGGTGAAAATGGGGAGGGAAAGTATGGGCGGACTGAAGAGTAACCTTCACCTACGGTGAAATTCCACATATTATTATTTTAATTTATTTTGTTGTTGAAATCTTATATAATAACCTTTCCCCTTGCCGTTCATATTTTGTTTTAAATAACAAACAATTATTATGGGTGAAAACCAACTGAGATGGGGAGGGAAAGTACGGGCGGACTGAACAGTAACCTTCACCTACGGTGAAATTCCACATATTATTATTTTTATTTATTGTTTTGTTGAAATCTTATATACTAACCTTTCCTCTTGCCGTTCATAACAAATGTAATTAAAAAAAAAACAATTATTATGGGTGAAAACCAATTGAGAGCGAATATTTTGGTGCGGCTGGGATTCTATAAAAACAAAAAACGATCGTTATAGATTTATTTCTATAAAATCCATTATTGATGATAGCATATTCTAAACACCGCCATCATGTTCAGCGGAAAAAATTGTTGTGATGTATTATGCAAATAAAAATAACGATAAAATAACGATATACCGGTACCGGTATATCTCATATAGTATATAATATAACAGTGCGTTTAATCTCCACAGGTAGGCTACACTTCGTGATGAATCATATTTTCTCTAATTGTGGAAGGTAAAATGTATTGATTAAACCTATCTTGTGCAAAAGGATTGATATAAACATAGCTTGTGTAAGGATGGAATCGTCGAAAACACAGGAACAATCTCCTCCATCTAAACCCATCCACCCACACAAACACTACCTTGTGTTAAATTAATCAATAACACTTAGTATTTCCTTTGGCTTTTACTATTATAAACACTACTGTATTAGGGAAAATGAAATTAAATTCCATAGAGCATAATTATAATAACATATTTATTAGTGGCCCCTCCATCATTGATGAACATGCCTATTACATAAGGCATCCTCTTCAAACACTAATCCGCCGTAGTTTGAATCTACCGCGCAGAGCATTTAAAAACTGAGGAGCCTTCATCATGAGCGTACGCGACCTCACTCATGGCTTCAGTCATTATGAATTGGGTTCTCACTACGAAAAAACTTCGTAAAAAATAAAAACAAAAAGAAAATAAGAATAACTATCCAATAAGCTTTCCATCATATCGTGGATGTACTTGTGTGGATTTCTGACCAGACGCTGAATCAGGCGTCATTCCTCCTTCTTTGCTCTGCGCTCAGCCTGCCCGGACGTACCTTTCAGGCTCCGCTGGTTCCGCATTCGTGGCGTCCCTAGTGAGTTTTTTCTCATTTGTTTACTCTGGGATGTATCGAGTAAGGTTAGGATAGGCGTAGCAGGAGTGTCCTGGGCTGGTTGCCCGCAGTGCAATGTATTTTGGGTCGTATGTATGGGGCATCTATTTCGGATGTACCCTCGTGGTCCTGTTGTGGACACGTGAACTTTTCACAGTTGGGTTAGTTGGTGATGCAGGCGGCTTTTATTACGCGTTAATTATTGCTGCCTTTTATCCTTCTGATGAGGTAAGCTGTGTGTTTGCTGACGTTCCCAGCGTATTTTTCTTCACTTAGTGAAGTTTTTTCTGGGTCCGTGTCAGGCTTCCCGGGGTGGGAAGTTATCGCTTCGGTGGTGTGTTGGCGGTGGTTCCTGTTGTGATATTCCAGTGTGTGTTTATATTTCAACTATTTTCATGCCGTCTACCTAGGCCTAGCCAGCCGCTCGTAGCTTTGCCACATGTCTAGTGTTATTTATTTTATAAATATGCCCTACTGTGTCATGTGTATCCGGGTTTTAGTTGTGTATTGGCTAATTCCTCGGACTATTTTTGTTTCCTGGTTTAGTTGTGTATTGGCTAATTCCACGGATTATGTTGTGACCTTGGTTAGTCGTGCGTGTCTCTCCTCGTGTCGTATTGTTCAGATGGTGTCTGT
Source organism: Paralithodes platypus (assembly GCA_032716605.1). NCBI lineage: Eukaryota > Metazoa > Arthropoda > Malacostraca > Decapoda > Lithodidae > Paralithodes > Paralithodes platypus. The sequence continues at coordinate 42,264,174 of CM064519.1, forward strand.
TCAGGGTGGGGTTTGCCTTCCGGCGGGTTTTTCTCGGTTTCACCATGAAAAATCCTGACCGATGAGCAGTGTTGGGCCACACGTGGTTTTTAACACTGGCTGGTTCCCCGGCGAGGGGAGGTGTCTGTGGCTCTCCAGGACTGCGTCTCTGTGGGTGCCTGGTTTCAGGCCTCCTTTGAAATTCCCGGCGGGATGGCTGTACCCATCCTTACATATATATTTAGTTATATATAAAGAAACGACGTTCTTGAGAACACTCGTTTTTATAGGTTTTTCTACCTGGTTTACGACAACCACGGGGAAAACCTAGCTGTTGTTTAGGCGTTCCTCCCCGGCGATCTTTTACAAAGAAGTGGGGTCAGGAACTTGTGGGGTTAACTTTTAGACTTCTCACCCGGCGGGTGCACCTGAGCAGGGTGGGATAAAACGACTTAGGTCTCTTATAGTTAACCAATCCATTTAAGTGATACTCTGTGTATCGCTGCCTTTACTCTTACGGCAATTGAAGGATCAGTGAGGTTTAACCAAATCGATTTCCACACCCGGCGGGTGCCCGTAAGTAAAGGAACTAAGGAATTTATAAACAAATTCAATTTCGATTAACCTTAATTGGGTGATACTTTCAGTATCGCCGCCTTCTATTTTTACGACGATCGTTTGGGACAATTCGTTAAAAAATCAGATCTCGTATATTCCTGCCCTGGGCTATTCTACTAAAATATTTCAAGGGCCGGCGTCTTTATGAGGGGGGGCTTTGTTACAAAATTGAATCTTGAGACAGTCACCACCTCCTACAGACTATAAGTGCCATACTGGACCATTATATCAGAGGGTATTCTTCATGTTCTTTAGCTAAGAAGATTTGTTTAGCCTCTTTACACCCAGCCGCGTGGCGAGATGTGTTAGCTGTGTCTTTGCATCCCGTTACCCGGCGGGTTATTAACACTTGTATGCGAACACTTGGGTTAACCTTATGAGCATTAATTCCTGGAAATTTGTCTTTATTTTTCCAGAGCTGAGCTCCGGCGGACCAATACAGACCCGGCGGTAGTTCCTCACACCAGTCTCTGTCATGGCTAATGTGACCCCAGTTTTTGCCCTGTGCATTACCCCTACTTGCGCGGGTATCCCAATTTTTGCACATACCCTTTGCATAAGGTGTGTTAGATGTCTAGACCGTTCAAGGGGTCTCTGGGTTACACTTAATTGTTCATTTTGCTCCCAATTAGCCAATAAAGTCCTGTGTGACAATGACAAGACTGCGGCGGTAGCGTTGAGAGAGGTCAGACAACAAATGTCGGCCTACACTACCATTGTCGCACATAAGTCACTTCAATGTGACAACGTCCCACTTTGGGATAAGTTGCTGTCAGAGCACCCTCCCCCTAAACGTACCTCTAGAGTAAGGGGTTTTAAGCCGACAGAGACTAGCCAGGGTTCTGTATCGTCTGTGGATACGTTTAAACGCCCGAGAGAGCCTACTCCCCCGGCAGCCACCTCCTCGTCGCAGGCGAGATCGAGGTCAAGGTCACCCCTCAGACAACGGTCTTCAAGTCGGGCCTCTTCCCCGGCTAATAAGAAGTGCAAGACTGAAGCTTCCCCCAGTGGCCATGGTGGTGATTCTTCCAAACCTAGGTCTAGTTCGCGGTCACACCGTAGCCACAAATCCTCCAAAAAGGATTCCCATAAGAAGTCCTCTCGACATTCTACTAAGTCTAGTGCATCTCATCGTACCTCTACACCTGACAATGTTTCTGTTACAGCCTCAGAGTATAGTGAAGCGCCTGTCCCTAAACAAGATTTACCTATTGATATTTTAACCCTAGAAATGGAAAGTTCAGGATATTCAATAATTGAGAATGTTTCAGACTCTCAAGAGAGCGTAGGCCAGAGCCTCGGTGTTTGGCGGTTTGCTCAGCCAGGGTCTGACCATCCACGTCCGACTCATACGAGTCACACAGTAGCCGATGTCCACAGGGACGCGGCGACCCCATCCTCTATCCCTGATTTATCTTGGAAACAAGGTGCCCCTGCCTCGGCGGGGTCTTCTCAGGAGGATCGGGAGGAACAAGATGAAGTGTCATTAATTTCAGATAGGGAAGGACAAGGGTCAGGCTCAGGCCTGGACGCCGCCCATGATAATACTAATTCACCTGAAAGTTCTGCACCTAACCAGTTTGTTACAGCACAAGAAATTGATGGGTTACTTACTCATGCTCTATCAAAATTCTTTAATCAACAACGAGAAAACCCCACAATGGACTTGGGGGCTCCCTTGACAGGTTCTGCGGTACGGCCTCTGATAACGTCAATCGATTTATCTAAGATTCCTAACCCTCCTACTCTGTCACCGGCAGGGAGCTCTAAGCCAGCTACGGCGGCATTCACTACGTCAAATGTCAGGGTCATTACGGATGTTAATCCACCCCCTCTAGACAAAGCGCCTCTTAGAAAGGTAGCTATGCCCCTGCTTTATGGGCCAGACGAGTCATGGGTCCCTTTGAACCCCTCTAAGCCAGAGCTTGCCCAGCCTACCTTGTCAGGGGAACTCCCGGTACCACGTGAGTGGTTTATCCAGGGAAATAAGTCTAAGAAATTAAGGGCATTGGATGCCTTGGGTAATGTTTTGGACGTAAATATCAAGGCTATACCTAGTTATTATCATCAGGATTATTTTGTTTATGCATTTAAGCCTGCTTTACCCCCTGCCTCAGCTTCAAAACTTTTTTCAGACTGGTCTAAGCTGGATGGGTTTAATGATATTAAGGCTCTGTCGGCTATTACTCCTGAACTAGATTTACAGACCGTCACAGACGAGACAGCTAATCCAGTGTTGAAGGTGGGACAGTTGGGACCAGGACCTTGGGTGGATTGGGAGGTAGAGGCTCAAAACTTTGCAACCACTTTCACTTCTAAATCTTCCCACCAGATCCCTCAGGATACACATTCATGGTTCTCAATGCCGGTAGGTTCTGCCGGCGGAGTTCCGTCAGCTTTATTTTCTTTTTTAGCTGCCCCTAAGATTAATCTTTGTGAACTAAAGGAACCATTCATTACCCCTACCCCTTCTCACCTAGACAGAGAATTTAGGCTAAGGGGAAAAGCTTTCCGCCTGTTTTCACAGTACATAGTTTCTCAACAGGTGGCTAAGTCTTTACTCAGGTCTACTCAGGCAATCGCAGACGCGGATGCTCGAAGATCAGTTGAATTATCCCGGCGTCTGATTCTTCAGTCGTCAATTCAATCCTTAGGTGACATACGCACAGCCTTACTTGAGGCGGTGCGAGCACGACAGGATCTTAGGATGTCATTAGTTCGCAAGCTGCCTGATCGCATTGCTAACCAGGTGGTAATGTCCCCAGTACTTACACCTTCTTTAATGTCCCCTGATGTATGGCGAACAGTGTTTAACCCTTAATTAGCGGCGAGCAACATAAGTCGAGTTAAATAAAGCTGGACTATGTGGCGGCGCTCGACATAGGTCGAGTGGCAATTTCAGCACGTAATGTGGCTGAGAGAGAGAGACAAGTGGTGGCAGGAGACTAGCGAGCGTATGACTGCTCCAGACCACCGCGGCGAACCTACTGACACAAATCTCAGCTCCCTCCTCCCTCTCTCACTCGCTACATACTCAATTATGTACCGAAAGTACCGAATTACCTGCTTTTTGCACTCGCGTTGCACGGTTATTGCAAGAAAACTATCCATCATACAAGGATCGTTATGGTGTCATTCGAAAGCTCTGTTTATGCCCTTTCAGGGATAGGTACTTGTTTTACGTTCTGGGTCTTATTTAGGCATGAAAATGATCACGTAAACAGCCCTATTTTGGCTAAAAACACCCCGCTGTGCGGTACATATAAATAAACCGCATAGGCCGCTCGTAAGGTGTTAACATGGCACAGGCCGTGAAGCACAGTCCCGCACAGGCTAAGAAACCCGCATTTAACTTCCCCAAACCTAAGCCTCCTACTAAAGCTCAGCCAGGGGGTTCTAAGCCGTTTCTTCCGCCTAAGTCCTCCCAATCCCCCCTGGGTCAGTTCAGGCATAGACAGAGAGGGTTTTCAGGACAGAGGGGACGCGGCCAGTATAAGCCGGGGCAGGGCCAGTCTTCGGCCCACACCAGCCAGCCGGCGAAGCGTCCAACACCACCAAACCCACCATAAAAAAACTAAAGTCTTTCTCACTCCCAGTGCCTACCTTAGAGCCGGAGGAACCGAGGGAAGTACAGCCGGCGAACCCTTGTCTGCTAACTGGGTCGTTCCGAACGTGTCACCAAGCATGGCCGTTAAAAACCTGGGCACGGATGGTGGCACGCAAAGGCATCACTTGGCAGTGGCTCCGGCGACCTCGCTTACGTCAGCCGACAACGGCAAATTGTGTTTCATTAGAGGTGGAGTTGCTGGTCCAGGAGATGATTGCCAAGAATGTCATCATCCCGGTACCCCCAGATTACCCTGTATTCACGTCAAAACTGTTTTTGGTTCCCAAACGGGACAGTGTTCAGATGAGGCCGGTCGTAGACCTGTCGTATCTGAATCTTCACATTTACAACGAGTCTTTCAGAATGTTAACAGTTCATCAAATCAGGCTAACACTTCCGCCGGGTGGCTGGATGTGTTCCCTAGACCTGACAGACGCCTATTGGCACGTGTCGGTCAACAAAAGATTTCAAAGGTTTCTGGCCTTGAGGATCAGGCACCAAAATTTTGTTTTTCAGAGGATGCCGTTCGGTTTGAACCTAGCACCTCGATTATTCACGAAACTAGTCCGGCAAGCCCTGATGCCATTGTTAAAACAGGGAATCAGAGTGTTGTGGTATCTAGACGACTGGCTGGTGGTGGCAGAGACACAACAATTATGCATAAAACATGTCAATATCATTTTAAATCATGTCAAAACTCTAGGCTTCAAGGTAAATCTGGTAAAGTCAAACCTTGTTCCCTCAAGAGTAATTCAGTGGATAGGGCTGGTCTGGGACACCGCCGCTCTCACTCTGAGTCAGAGTGTGGACAATCGCAACAGGTTTCGCAGGAAACTGTTCAGGTTTCTTCACAGTCTGACTACGACACGAAGAGTCTGGGAGTCTCTGGTCGGCTCTCTCAACTGGATTCAGCTAACTGTCAAGTTGGGCCGGTTGAAAGTAAAACGATTAATATTGGAAGGCAACAAATATTTCCCACTCTTACCGGCGGGAAAATTATGGCCCATACCAAAATTAATCCACACCTTACTAGCGGTCTGGGCGAAGAGGGAAACATTGCACTCAATCATGTCATGGACCTCTCCTCCTCCAACGGTATGGGTAGACACGGATGCGTCAGGCACCATAGGGTGGGGATTTCAGTCAAATCAGGGGCACCAGGGTCAGGGACTTTGGTCCCACTTAGAAATCTCTCACATAAATGTCAAAGAGTTACTAGTCCCCTTGTATTTCCTTCAGGCTCACGGCCCGGCGTTACGGGGCAAGTCAGTGGCCTTCAGAATGGACAATCTGAATGCAGTTCACTGTATTCAGAAACAAGGGTCAACGAGGTCAAGGAAGTTGCTACTCGTGTCGGAAGAGATTTTTGTTCTAGCCACCAGTCTAGATATTTATCTTCACGCATCTTATCTCCCAGGCGTAGCGAACGTCTGGGCAGACGCTCTGTCCCGGAGACAGAGCACGACAGTAGAATGGGAGCTCAAGCAACCCATTTTCGACCTAATGATTGCGGAGCTCTCCCATCCACAAGTGGATCTTTTTGCGTCCGAGGAGACTCACAAGCTCCCTCTATACCTCACCCGCCGGACGATAACGCCGGCAGGGGGGCCAGATGCCCTAGTGACAGACTGGAACAGATGGAGCTCCATCTATCTGTTTCCGCCGCCAGATGCGTCACTAATGTGCCACGTAGTGAACAAACTACGAGTTTATCGAGGCTTAGTCTCGCTAATCGCGCCCCTGTGGCCAGCGCAGGTGTGGTGCCAGCAGTTAATAATGTGGTGCCCGGACCCGGTATCGCTCCCGGTCGGGTATTTCCACTTAGACACGATTGGCAACCTAGAGACCTCGCTGACTTTTGCATTATGGACATTCAGGAGGCCAAGTGGCTAGCACCATACGGTAGGGATGTGACCAATAAATTGCTCAATCAATATACTCAGTCTACTAAGCGACAATATCAATCTCATTGGAAAGCTTTTACTTCTTGGATTGTTAGAACGGAACAAACTGTACCCTCAGTGGCATTGGTTTTTAATTACTTGAACTATCTGTTTGAGCAGAAACGTTTATCTGTGGTTACTTTGAAGAATCACTTAACTGCGATTAGAGTGCCCTTTTTCGACCTTACAGGTCTATCCATACCGGTGGCGGAGGAAACAGGATTTATGAGAGCGTGTTTTAAACTCCGCCCACCTCCCCGTCAGCTCATGCCTACTTGGTCTCTGGACAAAGCTTTGTCTTTACTTCATTCTCGTCTGTATCAAAATACTGCAGACTTTGCTTTAATCTTAAAGAAGGCAGTTTTCCTTTTGGCTTTGGCCACCGGAAACAGAGTGTCTGAGCTGGCGGCGATGAGCAACACACCTAATTGTCTTAGGTTTGGTAGACTTAATGATTCAATTTCCATTGCACCCTCCCCGGCGTTTGTAGCCAAGAATGAGCATAGTGCACACGTGTTTTCTGAATTCACGGTGCCGGCGTTAAAAAGGGGAGAGGTGCATCATAATTTATGTCCAGTGCAAGCTCTAACCAAATATTTAAGAATAGCTCCTCATAACCCCCAAGGTGCTTTATGGGTAGCGAGTACGGGTAAACGCTTACTTAAACGGCGATTAGCCTCTCTTCTGGTAGAAGTCATTAAAGAGAGTAATCCCGGCGTTGTGGGTAGGGCCCACGATTTACGCAAGTGGGCGGCCTCTTTACGTTTCCTGAAAAACTTTTCAGTTGAAGATATTGCGTCCACACAGTTGTGGGCGTCTAATCATACGTTTCTCTCTAGATACTTGTCAGTTGCTCTAGACAAACCTTCCTTACCATGTATAGCTTTAAGGCAGAGGGTCTAGGTGGCCCTGCAGTCACTTATGTTTATTTTCAAGGAAGGGGGGGGGGGGGGGGGGGTGCAGTCAGTTGACATAGGACACCCTAGACCCCGCCGGAGTATGAGAGCTGTGATACAATTTAAGGTTGAAATGTGATATGAAAATTTCTCTGCGAGAATTTGTGCTAGTACAAAGTTTAGTACAAGACAACGGTGTTGTTATAGTAGTTTTAGCTGCGAAAGCAATGTAACATTAGTTCAATGGAGTTCATTAGCAATTGATCTCCACATGTATTTTGGGGTTTATGATGTGCACATATAAACTTATAACTTATTATTTTGTCACCACTCGTTGAGTGGGGTGCCTTTTGTAACTACAGATCTGTGTTCAGAATCTTCAGGGTTACCTATTTTTGTCAGGCAGGCTTCTTTGAAGCACGCACCTGCCTGAACCCCTTTTTCTTGTATATTTCCGGCCTACGCCGTATTAAATACATTTTTCAAAAGTAAGAATACTATGTGGTTGTTTTTATTATCTGCTTTTCTAGAGTTATGATATGATTACGAATGTCCCCCTCCAGTCTTAGATATCAGGCATGTTCGTCAATGATGGAGGGGCCACTAATAAATTATAGGTTTGACTCCTGTAAGGAGATAAAGAAAACCTAATATTTAGTAGTGGCCCCGTAATCATTGACGACTGGGGCCCTCCCGACCGTCCCTTCCCATTCGTTGATGTATTAAGGATTTTGGTTTACTTGATATGTCAGTGAAGGAGGAATGACGCCTGATTCAGCGTCTGGTCAGAAATCCACACAAGTACATCCACGATATGATGGAAAGCTTATTGGATAGTTATTCTTATTTTCTTTTTGTTTTTATTTTTTACGAAGTTTTTTCGTAGTGAGAACCCAATTCATAATGACTGAAGCCATGAGTGAGGTCGCGTGCGCTCATGATGAAGGCTCCTCAGTTTTTTAAATGCTCTGCGCGGTAGATTCAAACTACGGCGGATTAGTGTTTGAAGAGGATGCCTTATGTAATAGGCATGTTCGTCAATGATTACGGGGCCACTACTAAATATTAGGTTTTCTTTATCTCCTTACAGGAGTCAAACCTATATTATTGCATACCGTGTATCAGTGGCGGTCGATATAGCCACACAAGAACAATAACACACTCACGCACACGCACACACACTCCCACTCACTCGACAATTAACCCTTCTTTAGCGGCCTATGCGGTTTATTTATATGTACCGCCCAGCGGGGTGTTTTTAGCCAAAATAGGGCTGTTTACGTGATCATTTTCATGCCTAAATAAGACCCAGAACGTAAAACAAGTATCTATCCCTGAAAGGGCATAAACAGAGCTTTCGAATGACACCATAACGATCCTTTTATGATGGCTAGTTTTCTTGCAATAACCGTGCAACGCGAGTGCAAAAAGCAGGTAATTAGCCACTTTCCCGATACAATTCCGTATATAGCGAGTGAGAGAGGGAGGAGGGAGCTGAGATTCGTGTCAGTAGGTTCGCCGTGGTGGTCTGGAGCAGTCATACGCTCGCTAGTCTCCTGCCACCACTTGTCTCTCTCTCTCAGCAACATTACGTGCTGAAATTGCCACTCGACCTATGTCGAGCGCCGCCACACAATCCAGCTTTATTAAAAACGACTTATGTGGTGAGCCGCTTTTTAAGGGTTAACACACACGTGTTTCGGTAATCATACCGGTACACTGATTTTTCATTTGAACTTATTAACTCGTTTGATATAAGTTGATTATGGAATATTATATACGGTATATACGGTATAGGCCTACGGTATACCATATCAGGTCTTTATTTATTCATCATGTGCGTATTAATAGTGTTGTCAGAATACTCCACTAATCCGAAGCACTGTCGGTCCACCGCCATTCGGATTACATGACTTTTACTGTAATATATTATAACTATTTATACCCCGACGCCGCCACGTCGATGCCGATGAACCGGATGCAGACACGCGAGACCCACGCCGTCGACACGTGTTGTACCCGACGTTACCCGATGATACCACGCCAAAAGTCCATCATGCGAAATTTTTGAACAAATCCAAACCTTTGGTGGCCAAGCCTGATTTGTCACGTCCCGCATCGCGGGTAACTCGACGCTCCCCGACGACCCCGACACACGTTGGAGATTGCACCACGTTGTGTCCCGATATTCAAATCGGGGTACATCGGGACCAACATCATGAATGTGTGAAAGTGGCTTAACACTCGCACTTGGTCACTGCACTCAAACAGCTTGCAGGATATTTTTAAAGGGGATTTTGCCTAACCCCTACGGAAGTATTCTCCGAATTACTATGTCTACGATTAAGTACGCTCACCCTAAGAAGAGGTACTCGAAAGTAGAATCAATTTTGCCTAACAATATCTTGTTTCAGGCAGGTAATATTTGGTTTTTAATTTGGTATTCGGGTAATGGGTTTCGGAATAGGAGAGGCATTAGAATTACAGGTTTTGGATTATTGTTCGGTTATTAAAGGTCTTAAAAATATAGTACATATTATAGGGTTACATAGATAATGTTATTCTTTATTTAATAAAATTAGAAGTAATTCTTAGAAAGCTGGTAGAAGTGAATTATAATTAAATTACAGTTTTGATGGTTCTTATACATTTGTTAGGTCTTATGCAATGCTTTCGTTACGAGTTGGAATACTGCTCTTGTTGTTCTTTGTTGTCCTAGTCGTGGTAGTGGTGGTCATTTTTGTCTGGGTAGAGACATGGAAATTGAGGAGGTTGATGCCGTAATTCCATAAAATATTTCTCGTCATAGGCGAGATCTGGTTCTGGTTGGGACTTCTCACCTGTGGAGGGGAGCGGCCAGTGTTGGAGCCTCGGCCGGAAGGGATTAGCGCCTGGGAGCGGCCCGTTTTCCTGCTGCCCAGGTAGTAGGCTTTGTTTACCTCTGGGTGGTGGTAGGGGGCACTGAGGTAGACCGATTTCTTGTTTACAGGTGTTCTTCTTCTTTTTCCTTCTTGTGGTTTTAATGGCAGGAATTCTACATGTTGATGTTGGGGTCTCTTCTTTATATGGGAGCAGGTTCAGGAGATGCTTTGGCTCATTGTCCTCGAGCCCCGTCATCTCAATATATATACAGTATATGTATATACTGTATATATATATATATATATATATATATATATATATACAGTATATATTCGGTCCAGAAACAAAAAGGGATGGTGTACTGTATGTATAGTATTAAATTATGACTTTAAAAAGGTTCCTGAAAACGAGGAACGGAATGACTTCTGGTATCTTTATCTATATCTATATTAGTTTCCCTGGGCTCACAGGTAAGGGAAGCTCAGGAGCTAGTGCCTTCTCAGGAGTACTGGGAGGGCCACAGTTCTGCTGTAGGTAGTTTGTCGTTTTTTTTTTTTTTTTTTTTTTTATGGAGACAAAAGGCAAAGCTGCCTGTAACAAGTGTCTCCCTAAAAGTTGAAGGAGTGATAGAGAACCACATTCAAGGTACGTTAGAGTCATTTTTCTGAAGCAGTTTAAGTCAAAGGATGAGGGAAAGACAGATTGAGGGAGAGAGTTCCAATTATTCTTTGTTGACTAGAAAAAAACATGGGAAATTGGTTCACTCTTGGGTTAGAGAGTTTAACAGAATAGGGGTGGGAGTGTGTTGAAAGCCAGGTGCCTTGTACTTATACACTGACAATGCTCTGAAGAGTGAGAGAGATGCAACATTTTATATAACATTCGTTGTCTGTGTTTTTGTCTTCTTGTTGCAAGTGGGTCAAGTCCAATGTCTTGTTTGAGCAAAGTGACAGACGTGTGGCTGTGAATAGTGTATGGTAGAGTCATCAGCTTATGAGTGGATAGGACTAGAGGTACAATCGAGAAGATCATTAATGAATATTAGAAAGAGAACTGGAGACAGGACAGAACCCTGAGGAACACCAGAGTTGATAGGTTGAGGAAATGAGTGATGACATCCACAACCACAGCTATGGAACAGCCAGAAAGGATATTAGAGATAAAGTCACAGAAGGAGGGAGAGTAACCGAAGGAGGGTAGTACCATGCAGCAAATTAGACCACGGGAGTTAACCAGAGTGGCAGTTAGTTCTGAGGCCAGGCCAGAGGGGCATAAGAACCAGTCTTCCCCTAACCGCGCACGCCCTTCTATCCCTCAACTGACCCCACCCCGCAGCTGCAACTACCAGAGCGGCTACCACCAGACACACCATACCGGGCCAGAACCATCAACCTCAACTGGGACGTAGTAGTGTTTAACATCTAATGTGATTTCTTGTAGTTTCCCTCCACTGCACAAACAGGCTATCCTCTTTCTTCATATTACACAATCATTGCAAACTCTGATGGTCCGTAATAATTTCAAATTTAGAGCCTTTTTTCTTTGGTAGCACTGTAGTTCTGCTCCCCTTTTCTCAGAGATCAACTAGCACAGGCGATGATGCCTTCTTTCCCCTCTGTTTCTGGGCTAGTATGCGCCTAGTCCCAAATCAGAAGCATCTCTGCATAATTTAAAGGTTTGAGAAAAATCAGGATGACAGACAGTGGGTCCTGAAGTAAGCTTCTCTTTTATATTTTCAAGGGCAGTATGGCATATCTGATCCTAGTCACATATTTTTTCCTTTTTCAAAGCTCGCATTAAGAGGCTGAGCAATCTTAAACATTTTGGAATACAATGTCTGTAGGAAAGATGCCATTTCGAGGAAAGCTCTACTTTCCAGAACACTTGAAAGAGAACAAAATTGTGCAATTGCTTTTACTTTTTGAGGATCAGGCTTGATGCCTTATCGTGGCACTACATGGCCTAAATTAGCTACTTCTTTAGCTCTTAGTTGGCACTTAGAAGGCTTCAATTATATATCTGCATGTTTGGATGTGTTGAAATACTTCAGGCAACCGCTCTAGTTGTTCCGGCCAGGTAGTAGAGTATATTATGACATCATCTAAATAGGCTAAACATGTTTGCCGAGTTAATCCTCGTAAAACTTCATCCATGATTCGAGTGAAACTAGCTGGCCCATTACACTCTCCAACTGGCATTATAATGAATTGATAAAGTTTTCCTTCACTGGTAGCGAAAGCCTTTTCCCCCTGGTACTCTTTTCTTAACGGAATTTGCCAATATCCTTCTTGCAAATTTAAAGTAGATAACCAGGTAGACCCATCTAGTGATTTATTCTGGGAAGAGGTTGTGCACCTTTAATAGTAATGTCATATAGTTTCCTGTAATCTACACAAATCCTGATAGTACTGTCTTTTATTTCTTTACGAGCACTACAGGTGAGGACCAAGGACTCTAATAATGCCTTGTCGCAGCATTACTTGGACTTGTCTTGTTCCTTCCTGTCTCATCATAGGGTTTTCCTGCGATAGGATTGACATACAGGAGGCTCTTGAGTGTGAACTTCATGACATTGTCTTGCTTTTGCTAGGCTGCAGTCTTCCTTATCTTGAGCAATAATATTCTGAAATTCCCACAGTAACTCATATAATCCATGAGCTTGGCTGGACGTCAGTTGCTTCGGGATTTCTGGCAAAACAAATTTGGGATTCATGAACACCTGCTTCTGTAATGGGACTGATGCAGCCTAGTGGTTCCCACAGTTGTGCACCACCGAACCTTTTCCAAAGTTTGCAGGAAATGCCATCCTTTGCAATTTGGCAAACAGGGTAGGGGTGACATGAATCCCACTCAAGTTATCCACGTTTCGCTCGAAAATTCCCCCTGGTATACTGTATTTTGTATCTCTGGGATTTCAATAATTTTCCACATTTGAGGTAGCAATGAAATTTTTCCTGATGTGGATACTACCTGGTGTTTAATACAAGTACTGGCTCTATCAATACCGCATTGAATATCTAACCTCAAACGGCTCATAGTAATCTATCCTTAAGTACCCGTCTACCCCAGAGGGTGAATCACCCTCTAGAACAGATAGGCTGGCCCCAAACTTGATTCCCTTCCATCGGATATTCAATGTTCCAGTATTGCAAATTATCTAGATAGGTTTCCCTCAGCTCCAGTTAGTATTTTTTGAGTAGGAAAAGTGGGCTTTATAGATACTGTTGGTTTTTAATAAAAAAATGTAGCTAGCAAACAGATCTGTGTTGCTCGAGTATCCACAAACATATTAGCTACCCTAACGTTTATAACCATAGTTTCACTAGGTGATATTCCTTCTCTGATCTTAACCTCATAATGCCACTTCATGGGTGGTTTTCTACAAAAAAAAAACGTTTCTTTGGGTTCTATCACTATGGGTTTCCTACAGGGTTCGCTTGGATTGGGTAAGCTCCTGTGTTACCCATTGCACCCATCTCATTTGAAAACTGAAAATAGCCACTTTGCCTCCTAAATTCCACTGCCACTGCCCCACTATTATTTCTCCCAGGGGTTGCAGGAAGAGAGAGAGCTCTGGGAATTCTGGGCATATTTTGTGATCTGGCAGGACAGTAGTGTGCAATTTGTCCTATCTGACCGCATAAGAAATGACGAATGACTGTTCTCTATTGTCATGGGATTGCCGTGTCAGTCGTAATTGTCACAGGCTCCCGGTTAGCTTAATGTCCTTTTCCTCCTGAGCTTCAAGGACCCTCTAAAGCTGCAATACTCAATTCGCGTATTCGTGAAGGGTGTCCCTACAGTATAATATGCATTAATACGCTATGAGCATATTGGTGACTTTAAAAGTTCGGTAAAAATAAGCGCAATACGCGATTTGAGTCAAATTCTGGCAGAGAATAGGATCGGATATGTATCACAATGGCAGACATTTGGCAACACTGTTCTCGGCCAACTCTCCAGTCCCGAGAGGAGGAAAGAGTGATAGTTTCTCAGTAGGCTATATGTTCGTTAGTGAAGCTGGATCCATTTAAAGATGGTTGATTTATCGGTTGGACTGCGGGTATGTTATTGTTTGTCTATGTGCATGAAGGAGACAAAAGGCAAAACTTTCTGTAACAAGTGCCACCCCAAAGGTGAAATAATGATAAACGGTGTTATTATTTTTTTATTTTTGGTGTATTGGAAAGAAGTGTGGTGTGCTTGTTTAGTGTACTGAAATGAATAGGAGGAGGAGGTGTTTGCTAGAACTAGCTGGATTACTCTCTGTGTAGGTGAGACACAAATATAAACAGTGAGGGAAACTAGACAAATGAAACAGGAGTTCCAGCAACTTCTTATCACACCCCCTGGGTATTGCCCTGTTCGATTGGTGTCTACAATCTCCCCAATGTGTATCTAATATACTATATGTATACCTGCATAGTGTGAGCCAATATTTGTGTAATGTGTATTGTATGAAGGTTTTGAAGAAAAAAACACTTGTAAAGGTATTTTTTTGTCTGTCAACGAATGCCCATTGATAAATATTCATATAACATAAAATATTAGGTGTAAGGACTTCAAGTTTGTTTTATGCTCATCTTCACACCCCTATCTATACGCACCATCATAATTAATATCGCTATTACACTTTTCCAGAAAATTCAATAACGAATGGTACTGTACACAGCTCCGAGTCCGAAGACGGCAGGCGTATACTCTTCTGCCAATATATTCACACAAAAACAAATATTGACGATAGACAACTTCCGTTTTCATTTTTGGAAAGAACGTGAAAAAATACTAGTCATATCATATATATATATGATATATATGGGATTAATCCATGTTGTTGCTGAAAATTTAGAGATATAACAGTGCAAAGTGAACTGATGTTGAATAATAATTAGTTTTTAGTCAGCTACGGTAAAATCTAAAATCGAGGATAATAATGTGGGGTTTGATGGTGGAATGTAATAGATTGGGCGTTCTTCTTTCTATTGAAACATAATAGATTGCACTAAACGTAATTCTTGTGACTGAAAATCAACATAGAGTGAATGCTTTCGTTCCGCTTGCATAATTTGTACTCGCTATGTATTGATTTTGAAAATAATCATATTAAATCAGCTATTGATGATAAATAAATTCCGATGGCATATTTGGAATTAGTATGAAAAACATATCGTCTTTCATAACATCTCTTATATATTACTTTCCATATAACGAAATTTTTATCGTGTAAACACGGAAAATCGCTAAAATATTTCTTATATTGCCATATGCAATGTGATAACTTTATCTTGTGGGATTATTTCTGGTTTATAGTTGTATTGGTCTTGCATATCTATTTGCATGTATAATACATGCAAATAGAGGCGATTATTGTGTGTTAAAACCGAGCGATAACATGGGTGTGTCGGCGCTGAGAAGCGAAATTTAAGCTCGACGGAGAACGGTCTTGGAATGTTAGTTTAGTATGTAACTGTCAGGCCTGAGAGAGTTAATTATTCCATGTAATTCTTTAATACTGGAGATTTCATGGATTGTGCAGTGCTTCCTCACTTTTGCCGGGCAAGCCTGGATCAGAACTTCACTTATTTCTTATTGAGATGAGGGAATGCTAGCTGTACATTCAGCTCTACTTACCTCTCAATTACATTATGGTTGTTCAACTTCAAATCTCATAGCCTGTCTCTAATCTTTTTCTTTGAGATCTCCCTTCTGAACTCGGTTCAATTCTGTAACTCCCTCGAGTCTCACCTAGAGCCTTCCCCCGGTGTGCATTGCAGTATATGAGCTTCTTCCCTTCATCATCGAGCTCTAGTAGCTCAAACTGGCACTCTTTATGCTCAAACCACACTTCAATCTCCTTTTACCCTTCTTCTCAAACTCTAAATGATAGCATGGTTGTCATCTTTTGATTTGTTTGTTACCCCTGATGATCAGATTGGAATACTTTGTACTTGTTCTGATTGGTTTGTCAAAATCCCACCGCTGCCACCAAAATGAAGAAATATATTTTTACTGCTTCATCCTGGGGATACAAGACAGCCAATCATAAACAAGAAGTTATATTCACCATCTTTTCCCACAAAAATTAACACTTCCTTTCTCAATATAAATTATTCAACCTCATAACATCCTGCAATTCTATGACTGGACAAATTCTTCACTTAAATGAAATAGGCTATGCAAATCTGAATAATTCTTTGCAGTTAGCGTAGTACTCTTGTTTGGATTCTACTTCTATTAGAGCCAACCCAACTATGGGCTACTCAATGATAAAGGCAAAGATCGCCATTCACTACCACTAATTACTGAGTTTGTTCAAATAGGTAGCAGTAATATATACAGTTACACTGATTTCCTACATGTTTAAATCCTACACACTGCAATATCTAAAGTTCATAGTCAACAACAAGAATATAATTCTTGTTATCCTCAGAATACCCCTCTATAATTGACCACAATATCTCTCTGTACCTGGTAACCTGTCACAGAATATACACCTAAAATATGCACATAATATTATTTATAGAAAGGCATAATGGAATCATATTTCTACCTCACACCAAACCTCACATTATTATATAAAAAAATAACAACACAATTTAGTATATATTTAGTACACCTTACTATATATCTGTATATTGCAACCTCTCACAGAAAATACACCTCTTTATGTATGTATATATATACTCAGGCACATAACCTACAGCTGGGGGTGGCCGACTCGAGGCAGAGCCCGAATAGGGACAAAAAATAAAATAAAAAATAAAAAATAAAATACAAAAATAAAACAATAATCAGACGCATCTAAGTCGCCCAGGAGAAGACCCAGAGACCTAAATCCATTTCTGGGGTCCCCAGAGCTAAGGCAGCCAGGTCCCAGACCTCGTGGAGAGGTTCGGTCTCAGCAGGCAGACACGCAGTGGAGCTTTACCACCAAAATGCCCGCACACCTTACTTTTATCTTTTACCTTCTTTTACCTTCTTTTACCTTCACAAGGTAAACCGGCTCTCCAGGCCAGGCGCCTGAAGGACAATTATCTAGTCCAACTGGTACCTGGCCCCCTCTCCCTATGACTTCATAATCATTTATCTAGTCACAAGCATTCTCCATTCATTCCAATTCATTACCACTTTTCTTGCGTGTTCTACAGTCATGTCTCTACCTTCCAATGTTTGTACTACACCATCTCTCCATCTCATCCAAGGTCTTCCTCTCCCTCTACCTCCCCTTATATCTGACTCATATACTCTCTCTGTAAAGCAAGTGTCACACTATGCCGATTTAAGTGCCGACGCTCCACGACTTAAGGGTCAGGAGCAGGTCTTTGCCTACATCGCCATGCGACGTGGGTGGGCGCCAACTCAAGAGAGCCGTCGGGAGAGGTCGTCAGGGGCCTCAGGAAAAGTTTGACATGCACAACTCTCAAGAGCTGAGTCGGCGGCTAGTAAATTGACGGGACGGGGACGGTAGGCGGATGGCGTCAGGCGGCATCCAGTAGGCGTCAGTTGGTACAAGGGCGTCGACCTGTCTGCGTCAGACGCCGCTTATAAGGTAGGTCGTCGTCAGGCAGCGACCCGGTAACGCCCAGGCAGCGTCATAGGGGAAGGGCATACCATGAGTCTGCGACCTGGCAACGTCGCACGAGACATCGTTGATAGAGGGATTTGGGGGTGTTTTTTTTTTAAGCTTGATGGAGGTCTAGCAAGGAAACTAATAAATAAATTAATATTTTAATAAATAGACCCCAAAAATAACCACTGTCCCCTTAATCCGATCCCATCAACGAGTGACTATCTATAAACCCTTTCAATAGCGGTGGCGTCTGTTTTGCCTTAGTTCTGCCATACTTAGACGATTTTATGCAGCTTAAGAACGGTCTGTGGGAGTTAAGAGAGATAAATGAGAGGAATGGAGGTCTTGTGATTGCCACAGGCCCTTCGGAAGCATAATACAATAACCTAATAGTTGCCAGACTATAACGAGAAAGACACCACCGGTACTGAAAGGGTTAACTATAGATGGCCTTGTTTTACCAATTACTCAAAGAACCATTTAATTAAGGGGAGATGGGCGTATTTATTTGCTCATTTATGGATCTTTTTATTATGTTTTTAGTTTCCTCCCTAGACCTCAAGCTCAATACCCTCCCCCCCTTCACACACACACACAAACGTCGCCTCCGACGGACCGGTTTGCCTCGGTCGGGGTCATGTGTGACGGAGTAGGGGTTCAGTGTGACAGGGTGGCTGTCCTTCGCCGCCGTAGTATCTATAGGCGCCGCCCTACTTCCTATAGGCGCCGCTCGTCAGGAGCATTGTCGCCAACCAGTTTGCGCGCTACTGCGCATGACGCCGCCCTAGCGGCGTCATTTATCTTCCTTAGGTCTTGCATGGTTGCCGCTCGACCCCCTCCAGTTGCCGTTAGGCGGCGTGCCCGTCCATAGTGCCCGCCGTGGGCATCCCGTCCTTCGATCACCCACGATACTCGGCAGTGGTCTCCCCCTTGTATCGCCACTCCTTAAGTCGTGGAGCGTCGGCACTTAAATCGGCATAGTGTGACACTTGCTTAAGCCTTACATTTCTCATTCGTTCAACATGTCCATACCAGCTCAGCACCCTTCTGTTCACTCTGGCCGATAAGGGTTCCTGCTGACCCACTCTCCTAAACTTCGCCTAGACAAATATCTTGCATCAAACCCGCGACTGACTGCGTTTGTAGATGAATAACTTTATTTTATTCCCCCCTCAGATTCATCAAAGGATTATTGCGTTTATATATTGCTAAGATGTTACTCTCTTTTTCCCAGATATACGAAAGATCCTTATAACTGTGTTATGTTACTAACCCATCTGTCCCCTACTAACTTCCTAGTCCTGTCACGGACATAAGTTCCAGGGCAGTGGTTTCCTTTCCAATTTTCCCTTACCCACTCTAAACCACTGTTTGGACACTTGATTCGCAGTGTTTTGGAGGACAAGCAGCCTAGAGGGGTCACTAGACCTGTTGTTGCTTGATTTCCTTTATACTCCTACGTATCTCTTCATTCCTCAACCTGTCTCTACATGACGTCACTCTACACATACTCCTCAAGCAGTTCATCTCCATCACATCCAACTTTCTTCTCTCTTGTGTCTTCAGAACCCATGTCTCACCCCCATAAATCACTGTTGGTACAACTATCCCTTGATGCATTGCACTTTTAGCTTTCATACACACTAGTGATGTATCAGATACCACATTTTAGAGCTCCATGAAGGCGGAGGCGGAGCCGGATGTCTATTTATCATAAAATGCAGTTTTTGCGGACGCGGAAACAACTGCGGATTATTTTTACCTCCATATCCGCGGTTGCGAACTCGGACGCGGATATTTTTACACATGATTACAGTACATTTATGCAGTTAAAGTGACGAGTTCCATCCACACATAAGTGTACACTTAAGCACTTACGTGTACACTTACATGTGCTACCAGGCTATCGTTTTACCCCACTGAGCACCAGCTGATTTATAATATATGTACAGTTCCGGCCAAAAGCCTCTCCACTCGTCTGGCAGCATTTGGCAGCTCATATTGGGGGAAATGGGGTTGGAGGAAGGGGAATTCTCTCCACCTTACCTGAGTGATATGACAGAGGGATTCTGATTGGCTGACAGGACAACATAGCTAATACACGTTCTTTTATGGACGTAAATACGTAGGTGACAAATATAGTGATTTAGGTATTCATTTGTGTTTGCCACAAGCTAATATAATCCTTTCATGTTAAAGGTATTGATTTAAACTAACATCAATATCGTGAACGAGTAACGATCACAGCAGTAATCTGTGCCTAAAGACCAGGATAGATGGATGTATCATATTTAGCCCTCGGCAAATGATTTTTATCAATTTAGCAAATAAATCTTTGGCGGGGTTGAACAGTTTTTTTTTAACCCCTTGAAAATTATGAAACGTTTTTTAGAGTTTATTCTGGCTATCATCAGACGATTTTATTCAGAGTTGGAATGGGATACGGACGTCAGAGGGTTGATTGGGCCAATCTTTGCCCTTATAACTCCCACAGATCCTTCCTGAACTGTATAAAATCGTCTATTATAAACTAGAGTTATGTAAGTATCAAGATTGTCACAGGGTTAATTTCCTGATGCATATAAGCGTAACTGGCACTGGATAACACCTTGTAAGTTTTGACACAACAGCAAATTCAATTTTTCATTCCCTACTATACATTCGTATGTAAGCCGTATACTATATGCTTCCTATTAATGAATACATTCCCGTACAGAGCTACATTATATTTCAACAGCTTTTCCTAGACCCATTCTAATTTTAACAGCTTGAGAATTATGAGACATTTTGACATCTTATACAACTTACGAAGGGGATTGGACCATCAAAATGTAAATGCTAACTCTATTAAATATATTACATTTTATTGCAGACGGATACAACAAAAATATTATATACGCATTGATCACATCTACACGTGTGGTGAGCTGGTAAAGAGGAGGAGCGGGTGGGTGTGGGAGCTGGGTGGTAGGGAGGGAAGCGGTAGGGTTGTTTGTTGATTTGCAATGCCGTATGGAGACTCAGTTATTGACAATTATTTATTGTGTGTATTTCATTACGACGAAGCTTTACTTCATATGAAGTGAACTATTAGGAAATTGTTTTCAGCTTAGGAAGGATCTCATTAGGTCAAATGGGTTCAATCAACTTTGTATTCAAGCAGATCGTTCTTTAAGATTCGCTGATCCAGAAGTAAGCACAGATTCTGTCAGTGGGATTACTATAACGTTGTTGTGAAATAAATAACACCATATGAAGTCAGGGTAACTTAACATCATTTTCCATAACTGAAAGTTTCATTACATTACGTTACATTACGTCCAGTACCGATGTCGTCTGTGGTATTTTGTTTCAGCTATAATTAGACGATAATATGAAGATAAGGATAAATATGTGGCAGTTAATGGGATTAATTTATATAGTATATAACCTTCAATTTGGTAGAAGGCATTCCGAAACAGAATAGATTCGTCCACTCCTTGTCAGAATAGAGGTATAAAGAACGAGACGTCACTGGTACTAGATGGATTAATAAACTCTAGCTCCACGCGACAGAGGCCATATGGCACTGAACTAATATGCTAAACGTATTAAGAACAAGGATGTCCAAATATCACGAAACAAGTGGATAAGATGAAGGAATGATATGATAGGCCACAGTGGAAAGCATTAACTCTTACAGTACCAGCGATGTATTCTAAACTATATTTCAGTAATATTAACGTCAGTTTACCTTTAATTATGGCTGAGGTTAGACGGTTTTATGCAGTTGAAGAAGGACCTACTTAATTCAGAGGGCATGTTGAAATCGTATTAACACCTATGAGACCAAGAGTTGCATTAAACAATAAAGTAGACGTACCGTTTTGCCCAAAATCAAAACGACATACCCAACTCTGCGATGGGTCACCATCATCACTACTAGTTACTATCACCATTACTATCATCAGCACTATTACTATTATAATCATCACTATTACTTTCACCATCATCACTACTACTCACCATCATCACTAATACTGTCACCATCGTCACTACCATCATCACTACTGTCATAATTTTCACTACAACTATCATCATTACTTGTCACCATCATCACTACTATTATGACCATCATCACTACTAGTACTGTCACCATCATATCTACTACTGTCATCACCACGATCATCATCGTCAGCAATACAACTACAACCATCATCACTACTATTATCACCATCATCACTACTATCACCACCATCCCCACTAATACTACCATCACTTCTAATGTCAACTAAACTAACTTAACCTAGCAAATGCGGAGCTAGTTGTTTTTGCCCCCAGAACGATGGCGTTCTGTGTGTGCGCCCCTATGGGACACACACACACAAAACGCCATCATCATTGCTGAGGATGGGGGGGGGGGGTGCCGAGGGGCTGGTGGGAGGCCAAGGGAGTGTGTGGGGGAGGGGGGCAAAACCATATTTTTGACCTAAAATCATAACTATTGCACAAATTCAATTTTTTTTTTTTTATTACCGTCGCATTCACGCACCGAATGTTCGTGTGAAGTTTGGTGAAAATCCGTCTTAAGGTCTAGGAGGAGTTTTCGGACAGACAGACAGACAGACAGACATTTCGGCCGGCATGTACCACTTTACGGGGGGCGATACCACTCTTCTTACGCAGTTGATAAAGAAAATCGTCTACTTGGTGGCCCGAGTAAAATGGAAATACGCCCTGGGTCTCAAGGGGTTAACTCAATTTAATTAATGAACATTACAAAGGATATATGGTAGCTAAAAGGATTAACTGACATTATTCATAGCCGTATGGCATACTTCCTTCCTAAACTGAATAAAATTACCTAATAGTAGTCAGAATATAAGGAAAGGTTAAAGGCTACATACTATCTCATTTAACACATCGAGCTACTATATATCCGTCCTAAGTTTCATAAAATCGTCTCCATGTAGCTGAAACCAACTATATCAGACGTCGCTGGTAGTGAACAGGTTAATATGAAAATATAAATGGTATCTTATTGGGTAATAGTTAACATATTGGTGAGAGACACTTGAAAAGTAGACAGAATAACTAAAAACACCATCTGAGGAGGATCAATTTAAGACAACGGTTCGCAGACAGTTTCTTCAGGTTACTAACCTGAAGACTAACCTGAAGAAGCTGTCTGCGAAACGTTGTAAAAAAAAGTGCTCCTCCTCATACGGTATTTTTAGTCATCACATAACATATTACCTACCAAGAGGACCTACAAATTATAGTAATTCATTCGTTGATTCGGCAGGTCTATCTTAAGATATAAAAACTCCAATATGACTGAAAGGATATATCCAATTCCTAAATATGTGCCGCCTTGTGGCAAAAACCTCTTATTTTATTATATGCCACACTAATATTGGGGATTTCATTAATTTAAAGTATTTGGTTATTGGGTATGTGGAATTAAAAATTATATGTTGCCTAATGATGTGTTTAACACCATCTTTAAAATATAAATAATTGAATAGTAAAATATCCTATTATAACGATCATGAATCTGTCAACTGTCATAGTGCCTTTCCTTATCCATTGTGCCGCCCACCGCGTCTTGCTGATATTCTTTTGAGTCCCCTTCTTATTCTATTGACCTTAACAGGTCCTTCCTTTTTCATCTTCGCCTTCTTAATATTTAACTTCCGTTTTGTTTTGTTTTTCTTAACAGTATTGACTAAGAATCGGTGCCATATGGCCTTCGTCGCTTGGTGGTCGGATTTGAATAGTGTTATACCATCCGGAATCGGTGACATCCTTTTCCATATATTCTGACTACTGTTAGGTAATTTTATTAAGTTTAGGAAGAACGTATGCCTTACGGCTATGAATAATGTCAGTTAATCCTTTTAGCTACCATATATCCTTTGTAATGTTCATTAAATTGAGTTAACCCCTTGAGACCCAGGGCGTATTTCCATTTAACTCGGGCCACCAATTAGACGATTGTCTTTATTGTTTAATGCAACTCTTGGTGCTGAAAAGGGAGGGAATTGAGTGGAAGCTACCTATACTGCTGTTTGCGGATGATACAGTTCTGATGAGTGATAATGAATGGGAGTTGCAGGGTCTGGTAATTGAGTTTGGAACAGTGTGCGAAAAACGGAATTTGAAGGTAAATACGGGGAAGAGCAAGGTTATGGTCTTCGAAAGGGGTGAAGTCACAGAGTGTGAGGCGAAGCTGAACGGTCAGGCTATGGAGATCGTCAACTCTTTTAAGTATCTGGGCAGTGTGTTGAGTAAAGATGGGACTATGGATGAAGAGGTGCGGGAGAGGGTACAACAGGGGAAGAGGGTTGTAGGAACGCTAAAAGCAGTAACAAGAAATAGGGTGGTCAGTATGGAAGTGAAGAAGTTCTTGCATGACAGTGTGGTAATCCCGACACTGACTTACGGAAGCAAAGCATGGACGTTAGTTGAGAGACTCAGACCAAGAGTGAGAGCAGTGGAAATTAATTACTTAAGGAGTGCGTGCGGAGTTACATGGAGGGATAGACAGACTAATGAGGAAGTAAGAAGGAGGTGTGGTGTGGAGGTAGATGTGCAGGAAAGTGTGAAAAGGAACAACTTGAGATGGTTCGGCCATATGGAACGTATGGAAAGCGAGAGAATGACTAAGAGGGTGTACGAGAGCGAGGTTGAGGGACAGAGAGGGAGAGGTAGACCGAATATGAGGTGGAAGGATGGAGTGAGGAACTACATGAACGAAGGCGGTGCTGGTTGGGGGGAGGGGCGTCGACTGACTGGGGACAGAGGTGCATGGGGGCGGTTCGTTCGTGGCCACCCCTTCGGGGATCACGGCGTCAGGCAATAGATAGATAGATGGAACTCTTGGTCTCATAGGTGTAAATACGATTTCAACATGCCCTCTGAATTAAGTAGGTCCTTCTTCAACTGCCGTCTTCAAAACCGTCTAACTTCAGCCATAATTAAAGGTAAACTGACGTAAATATTACTGAAATATAGTTTAGAATACATCGCTGGTACTGTGAGAGTTAATGCTTTCCACTGTGGCCTATCATATCATTCCTTCATCTTATCCACTTGTTTCGTGATATTTGGACATCCTTCTTCTTAATACGTTTAGCATATTAGTTCAGTGCCATATGGTCTCTGTCGCGTGGAGCTAGAGTTTATTAATCCATCTAGTACCGGTGACGTCTCGTTCATTATATTCTGACAAGGAGTGGACGATTCTATTCAGTTTCGGAATGTCGTCTACCAAATTGAAGGTTATATACTATATAAATTAATTCCATTAGTTGCCACATATTTATCCTTATCTTCATATTACCGTCTAATTATAGCTGAAAACAAATACCACAGACGAACATTGGTACTGGACGGGTTAATGCAACGTAATGTAATGAAACTTTCAGTTATGGAAAATTATGTTAAGTTACTCTAACTTCATATGATGTTATATATTTCACAACAACGTTAATCATACTAAAATACATTCGGAATATCCTATTAATATGTTGTTAGCCCTCTCTGTATATCATAGTGCAGTTTTGTGTTTTACTTCACTCGGGTTCATAATTATCAGACTATTCTTTCGACTTAAAGAACGATCTGTTTGAATACAAATATTGATTGAATCCATTTGAGTTTAATCAGATACTGCCTATGCTGAAAACAATTCGCTTATAGTTCACTTCATGTGAAGTAAAGATTCGTCGTAGTGAAATGCAGAAAATAAATAATTGTCAATAACTGAGTCTCCATATGGCATTGCAAATCAGCAAACAACCTTACCGCTTCCGTCCCTACCACCCAGCCCCCACACCGACCCGCTCCTCCTCTTTACCAGCTCACCACACGTGTAGATGTGATCAAAGTGGATATAATAGTTTGTGTGTAGAGTTAGCTTTTCCATTTTGATTGGCCAAGCTCCTTCCCACATTGTATAAGATCGTCTAATGATAGCCAAAATAAACTGATAAAATGTGTCATAATACTCAAGATATTTATATTAAGATGGGTCTGGGAAAAGTTACCGCTTTAATACACGATGACGTATTTCTTTTGAGGTTTATCGTTATTATTAGATGAGTATATTCAGATTCGGAAGGATGAATGATAGTTAAAGGTCTATTTGAGATAGTCTTTGGCCTTTGAATCCCCACAGTTCTTTCTTAACCTGTATATAATCCTCCAAGGATAGCCAGAAAAAACTGTCAAAATGCGTCATGGTCTTTAAAGGGTTATAGAACTATAATGAAGACCCTTATGCAAATTAATTAATTAATAGGAAGCATATAGTATAGGGCTTACATATTAATTTATATTCGGGAATGAAGAAATAAACTTCCTGTTATGATCAACAACTAAAACCTGTTCTCCATTACACATATATTCATCATCAAATGTTTCACACAGCCAAAAATTTATTACCTAAATGTTGAAGGCTAAATATGATGAATCCATCTATCCTGGTCTAAAATGGTTAATCTTGAGGCACATATTACCGCTGTGATCGTTGCTCATTCACGATATTGATATTAGTTTAAATCAATACTTTTTACATGAAAGGATTATATTAGCAAACACAAATGAATACCTAAATCACTATATTTGTCACCTACGCATTTACGTCCATAAATTAACGTGTATTAGCTATGTTGTCCTGTCAGCCAATCAGAATCCCTCTGTCATATCACTCAGGTAGGGTGGAGAGAATCCCCCTTCCTCCAACCCCATTTCCCCCAATATGAGCTGCCAAATGCTGCCAGACGAGTCGAGAGACTTTTGGCCGGAACTGTACAACGAGGGACCAGCAGGTTGTCATTTTTTGTTCTCCTGAAAACACATGGGATGGGTTAGTAATGAAGGAAAAAACACATAAAAACGCTCACCTAGGTCATTTAGGGGTCCTACGGGGCGTCGGAAAGTCACAAGTAACATGGGGGAATGGGTTTGCAAAATATTGGAAAATCACTCCCGCGCGTGCCAACACACACGCGGCTGGACTTGGAGGTTTTCCAACCATCGGTATTGTTGTGTGGGATACTAAAGCAGTTCCCATACAAATATGAACCCTCTAAGTGCCATAGGACAAGAGTAATTAAGGCAGACACAACCATTGCGTCACTGGGGCTTAGCGTTACATACATAGGCGACGCATAACATGCGTTGCTGGTACTCAAGGGGTTAAATGTATGTATTTTAATCAAATTTTATACTGAAAGTACCTACTTAAAACATCTTGCGGTGTTAATCCCATGAATAATTGAGGATCTTTTGTATCACATTTGGCTTTTTAGAATAGATTATTTAAATGCCATTGAATAATAACAAACGAACACTTAGCGCTATGTAAATAGGCCCATGTTGTGTCTATACTGCCACTGGCTGAACATCCAGATATGCCTATATATAGCACATGTAGCTATTGTGATATATATATATATATATATATATATATATATAGAGAGAGAGAGAGAGAGAGAGAGAGAGAGAGAGAGAGAGAAAAGAGGAAAAATGAGAGATGGAGGGAGGAAGGAGAGAACTAATAGAGAAGAATACAGAGGAAGAGAGACTGGTAGGTGAAAGGAACGGAGAGGAGAGACGTGGATGAAAAGAAGGAGAGAGAAAAGTGATGACAAAAATAGAAGAGAAATATTGATGGGTAGAGATCCGCAACCTCCGAGGTTCTTTGATGCGGAGGCGGATAATTATGAGGAGTTTTTATTATCTGAAAACGCGGTGGCTGATAATGATGCGGAGCTTATATTGTCTGAAAACGCGGACGCGGATAGTAATGCGGACATTATTTTCACTGCAGAGGCGGAGGATCCGATACACCACTAATACACACATAATAATATTTGCACATTTGGAACAATACTTCTATGTTTCTTATAACCCACAAAAGTTCACCTTAATATCTACAAGAATAATAACACATGTTAGTGTCTATACAGTACACCTTACTCTCTATCATTCTGTACCTAGCAACCTGTCACAGAATGTAAACCACATATGCAAACATAATATTTAGTCATGCACACAATAAAGCAATGTTATGCCTCTAACAATGGTAAAGATCTTGCCCAACTGTTGGCAGTGTAAAGGGGATAATACATAAACACAAAACCAAATCATTATCTGGGTTCTGCATGAAACGGCTGGCTAGGGGTTGAGGGGCAGCTTGTTGTTATATTGCGTTGCCCGGCACTGCTCACTATGCATTTAACTTAGGTTTTTACTGCTTTGGAGCATAGACCCCAGGGAAGTGCCAATCGGGCCTCTCCTGGCCCTGTTGTCAGCTGAGGCTCAGGGGCTGTGCCGTAGCGAAATGAAACGAAAAGAATATAGGTAAGTAGTGAAGAAAAACAAGGTTAGGTTGATGAAGAATGTGAAAAATGAGTTTTTAAAGGTGTAGACACACCCAGGGAATACATGACAACGTGAGACAAGCAATCAAATTTACCCCAGGATACGACCATGCCACTCCAGGTAACCCCTATTATGTCTGGGTCGGCCAAGGCTAACACGAGAGAGAGTCAACCCGATGACCCGACAACTCATGAGCAATCCTGGTAGCTAACCAAGTTCTCATTCATGTGTGTTTGGTGGTAGCAGTTAAGCCACCAACCGTGTCACTGGATCATTTGTGCCACAACGAAACCATCTACTAATTTTCGTCTGAGTGAGATGGAACTACACAACATAACACCTGGGCTATTTGGAACACTCTTGGGCTATTTGGACCTTGGTGGCAATCCAAGGAAATTTTACCCACGCCATGTATGTATGGCATCATCTGGTGTGCTGGACGGTCTCCCATCCAGCTACTGACCAGACTTTATGTAGATTAAGCTCGCTGATCAAAACCAGCGTTGCCAACCACGCAGGCCAGGGTTGCCACAGAATGAATGAATGAATGAATGAATATAGAAAAGGTGGGTGAGAGTGAAAGAAGGTAAGTTTTTGTTGGTGTAGTAAGAGAGACAGTGTTAAAGTAGGAGAATATAGTGTCGGGGCTTGCCCGAACGTGCGTGAGTTGTACATTTTTTTGGGGGGAGGGGGGGGGGGGGGGGTTGTGATTTATATCAATTTTATTGAGAGATTAGTGAAGAGCTTCAGTATGGCATGTCAAGAATGGGTGGAGACTATATTTTGGGTGGTAAGGTTGCAAAAGGTGGCAATTTCGGATGGAAAGGGTCTAAAAGGCAGCCTGCTAATTATTCTGGAAGGTAAGGGACTAAACAGGGGAGGGCCCCATAGCTGTCAACTGCCGAGTTTGGAGGTGATTACACTGTCATATTATTAAGAGCATACTTTACAGTGTGTGATTTGTGATTTTTGAGAAATTTTGGATGGTGGGTGAGTAAACGATTGGTGACATTTTAGTATAAGTTTGTGGTGTGTCAAAGATTTTTAAGTGGATTGGGGATCGGGAGCCTCTCTGTCAATAGAGTGTAAAAGGTTTGACCGAGGACGGAGGGCTTCGGTAATATTATTAAAAATTTGGACAAAGTGATCAAAGGTCTCAAGTTTTTCAAGTTGTTTATTTGCCAGAAAGTTACAATAAAAGTTAAGTGGAGGGATGGGGGAGAGTTCATATAGATGTTCCGATGTTTAGAACTACCACTGAGTTCCATGTATCCACCTCAGTGCTTTGTTTTGGACTCTCTGGTGTTTAATTTAGTGGGTATTTGCCAAAAGAGTGCTGGTCAGTGGGGCAAAGCAAAGAAGGGGTATGATTAGGGCTTTATATACATGAAGTCTGGTATTTATTGAGGCATTTCTTAATCGGAAAATCGATTGAAGGGAATATGCAGCAATGGGGATGATTTGATTTGAGTGACGATGAAAGCATAGTTTTTTGTTGAAAGTTAGACAGAGTACTTTGTTAGTGGGTGAGACAGTTACTGGGATATGGTCGGGAGTAGGTGAGTAGGAGTTGAGGAATAGTGATCTAGGACGGAGGTAACCATTGGAAACGTAGGTGATAAAGGATATTCTTGGATGAGCCTGAATCCACCATTTCTGTTCCCATTGTGTTAGTCGGTCAAGCTCTCTATTGGCTTTACAGTATTTGTCAAACCATCTATTGTATTTGCCCTAACAAGATGTCTCACATCATCAGCGTACATAATTGTAAGAGTCGTTATTGATGGGATCTGGCATGTCATTAGTGTAGAGTGTACAATGTAGGTGCGAGCACGGAGCCCTGAGGTACGCCTGCATTGAGTGGAAAAGAGTCTGAATGGAGATTTGAAAACTTGATTTTGGCTAATCTGTTCACCAAAAAGTTGCAACGAAGCACAGGGAATATAGTCTATAGGCTTATGTAATATTTTCTAGATTTGTAATTTTTTTGGGTAGATTCTTGGCACTCATGTCTAAACACATCTAGAAACTTCACTGATTTAGAAAAAAGGGTGCCAGTTTTTCTATTAACATTTAGGGTCTCCATTTTTAATTTCAAAATGGCCATCACCGATTTTTTTTGTTTTAAATAATTGCCAATTAACCATAACTATTCATTCAAATGTCATACAATATTTGTTTCATTTTATCTAAACTCATATAAAGGGGTCAGTGATTCATTGGAAACAAAATAAGAGCACTAGAAATACTCTAAATTAGCAAAAATCCAAGATGGCCACCAGATTTCAGGCTTTTTTAAATGTAAATGTACTGTTGAACCAATGGACATAGGAAGATGTTTTTGTTGTCTAACCATATGTTTTGGCATATGAGGATTCCAATAATAACAACGTATTTATGATTGGAACACTCTTTACCAATCCTCCAAAACATTTAATAGAAATAATATAGAAGATGTAATTCAATATAAAATTATTTTGGTGGTTATATAACTTGAAGATGGATAAGTGTTTTTTAATGGTATGGCAATGGTACATGTATGAATCAGGAGTGTCAATGTTACTGATTAAACGTTCCTAATTGTCATTGCTTCAATCATCTTCTAGATCTTCGCCAATCATTGGTGGTGTAATGTTCGTACAGCTGTCGCCTTCCCCACCACATTTGCAAAGTTCAGTACAGACCACATTGTTTCCTCTGCATGAGCACCTTCACTGTGATTTCTCACAGTTACACCTGACGAGCTGCAGCACTGAGACCGGAGCTGGTGCAACCTGAGAAAGAACCGTCAGTAGCTTGTTGTCTAGGTTTCGCCACTCCAAGGTCAGAGGGTCAAGACAAGTTTGGTTCAATACCATATCCTGGCACCAGATATTAGCCTGGACATGGGCACGGCGTATATGTTCAATCCATGCTCCCTGAGTCGGTGGCAGTTTGTCAACTCCTTGTTCATCTTTGAGTTGCTTGAACAAAAACCATCTGAGCATCTTTGCTTGCCCAATGTGGACTCCACCTGGACAGAAAAGAGAGCAAAGAAACTCTTCACAGCCACGTAGAGCTTCTTCGGACGGTTCATCTCCTTCGCCAAGACCAGCTAGTGCTATCAGAATGGCGGGGCTTGCCTTCAGGAAAGTTGCAAAGCATCCCTTCTTTCCCTTTCCTTGGATATGTCCTGTCGTATCACAGCCTGTGAGAAAATGCCAGTTGATCAAAGCTGCTGATTTCTCCAGGCCAAGCTTGTCATATATAGGCTGTAGGAAGACTTTGCCTCGTCTTTCGCTTGTACCCATGATTAGCGCAGAATGCTTGCCAAGTAGTGGTGTTCTTCGTAGAGCCAAAAGCAGCACATCTGTGTCTTGTGAATATATGTGGACATTCATCCCGTTGCTCGCAACTTCTACAGCATGATAAATCATAAGAGTGTCCGCCTCTTCCTGTGTGCTGACACCGGTAATTGTTTCACATTCATAATTCGTCATGACCTCCTGCCGTGTTGCAGTCATAACCTTGACGGTACTGTAGCGGATGAGCTGATGGGAAAGATAGAGAGTTAGCGAATCCTTTGTGCTGCTGCTGGCGAGAAACATCTTTTTGTCTTTGATGCCCGTCGAGTCTTGAACGATGTAGGATTTAGTTACCTTCACCTTGCCTTTCCGCCGCTCTCTAGTCTGTTCCTTCATTGATGCTTTCTTGGTGTAGTTATCAAATATAACTCGCACTTGACAATATCCTCGAGCCTTTGAGTCCATGAGTGTGACGAAGCATGTTCCAAGCTCTTTGCAAGTCTTGAAATTCTTGACTGCCATCAACTCCTGTACCACTCCCATTCCATCAACTACAAGACACGTCTCCGAACCCTCTTCAAACTCGATAGGCTGTGCAGAAGTGTGAGCTGTGTCGTTGGTCACCAAATCTTCCAGAAGCTTTATCACTGTGCTCTTGTCCGTAGTGGGATGAATAGATCCATCCGGTGCCATGAGAACTTTGTTGGTGTAGGCAAACTCATGCATCCCAATCACCTGTTCCAGATCGACACTCTCACGAGATGACCGGGCAATAACCAGCAGTCTGGCAAAGAGTGACGTGGTTGCCTTCAAGATCAACACCTCAGACCCTGTGTTCAATTTAATGTCTTTTGCAGCAGACATCCATGTCTTCTGCTTGACTTTGGTCATCTTGTCCCACAAATTGCGACTCCCGATGATGCGTTCCTCTACAAACGTTTTGTAAGCTTCCATGCCAGTCTCCTCTGTTGCTAGGATACTTTGTTGAACTTCGTCAGGGATGATCTCCTTTGACATGAGTTTGAACATGCAGCCTTTACAGTCCGAGTTCTCGCTACCAGTCTCCGTTTGGAATAAGTTGCAGGGTGCTAACACTGATTTCAGCTGTGCAATGGAGCATTCTTGGTGAGCAATTTTTGACTGAGAGAGTTGATGATGCTGTGGTACTGCAGTTGTGCTAGTAGTAGCTACAAGTCGTTCTGACTCATCAGCAAGTCGTGCCAGCTCCGGAGCAGTGAGACAAAACTTCAAGAGCGTTGCTGGATATGTTGTTATTCCAGAGATCGCTCCTTGGCCTTTCGTTGATTTGTTGAGGTGTTCCATCGCCTGATCAACACCAATTCGTGTGAATGGAATACGGTTGCTGGTATTCACTGCAAACTCACCATTGGTGAAGCTCTGCCATAGTTCTGGATCAGAAGTTTTTATGGCATCCATGCGTGCGATGGACTCTGGAATGTTTTGAGCGTAATCTAGCCTGGCATATGCAAAGAATTACTTGCAAAGATGCTCAAGTGATGCCAAGTAGAGGTGCCAGTTACCTTCCCGTATAGCCCTCTGGAACTGTAACAGTGTCATCACCTGTCGCATATACATCCTAGCCCATTGAAACATTGGGTCTGTCTTATGACTAGCATCAAACTCTTGCAGCTGTTTCTCAAGATTCAAGGATTCTATATCCATTAAGAATGCCTGGTGTGCTTCTGCAATGCCTGTCTTATCCCTGCATGCTTCAGTCAGTTGCTTTACGCTGGCTACCAAGGCGTCATGTACAACGGGGTGATCCTCAAGGAATTTATTCAACCAGAGATCGAAGAGTGCCTGAAGAGTTAACTGGTGCGCTTCGATCGCTCTGTTGTAATGATTGCCATTTAAAATCTGTGATACAGTCGCGCTACTGTACAGATCTGCTTCTTGCCATGCGTCGTCAAGACCGCTGCCTTCAATTGTCCGTCCCAAGCACCTAAGTGCACAGATCACTGTGTGGAATCCTCCTGGGCTGAACACCCACTTGTTCTTGAACTGTGGATGTAGATACTCGAGTTTCACAGCTCTCTTGTATAAGTCCATATCTAAAGTCACAACGAGAGTACTGGTTGCTCCAGACACAACTGCGTTCAATCTAGTCAGCTGATCCAAGGCAGTAACTAATGTGGGCCATTCAGTAGCAGCAGCATTGATGATAGGCAGACTGAACGTCTTGTCGATTACTGGTAAGGCATCCTGATCATCTGGGGTGTGTACGAGCGAGTTGACCACAAATGCACTTGTTGCTTTTCAATGCTTTGATTGGCTACCAATGCCTCAGGTTCTTCGGTGGTTTCTGCTGATTCATCAGGCTGTGATGTACTTGAATCGGACAAATCTGGAGCTTTAGAGTCAATGCCAGGCAAGTTGATGTTTGTTGACGAGTTTCCTCTGTTACAGTAACGAGCAGTCATCCAAGCGAGGTCATTGACTTGTGAAGCATCGTACAGCTTGTAATATATGCCCATCTTGTAGCTGGCATACTGTGGACTTGTCTGTGGTTTCGGACTGCCTTCGATAGTGCAAGGCAGTAACTGGATAACAGTTTGTGGGACATTGCTTAGAGTTTCTGATACAGGCTGTTGGCTACTGAGCTGAAGTTGATTAACTATCGTTTCACCATCGCCTGATGACTGATACACTCCAATGGCCATGCCATGGAAACTGTGTTTCCCATCTGGAGTGTAAACTTTCTTGTAAATGTTATCCATTGATGCTCGTATGGTCTTGTTTTTCAGAAGACCTGGTGGAACATAAACACCATACTCTCTCATGTTTTCGCATACGGAATTAGCAATGCTGTTACATATCTTCTGTACTCTGTCATATGTAACTCCTACGCCTGCATTGTTCAGCAGCGTTATTGCCTTTTGACTTCGGAAACTGTGATACATGTACAATGAGAGTCCTACTGAGTAAGGGCTCTCAAATGTACACCGAAATTCAGCTGTAGTTGATTTGGTGTTAGAGACATTTGTCTCTTTATCTTGCATGCTTGCACTATGGAATGTGAAAGAATGCGACATGTGTTGTTAAGCTCTTTGGCACGTGTGTCTGTTGTTGCAGCTTGAGATCCTTGTACTGTCCACCTCATCATAGTGACTAGTTCTACAGGTACACACTGTTCTTCGCAATCTGTCAATGAGCCGTTAAATGTCCATGGGTTAGATCTGCGCGATTGCAAGATAGATTGCCTGATCAGTTTTGAGCAACGAAATATGGCCTTCATGTCTCGTTTGATAGCTTAGACATCACGTTCCTCCACAACAGTATCTATTGCTGACCGAACAGTTTCCTTAGAATAAATGACTGCAGGTTTTCTTCTTTTTGTATCAGTAATTGTGAAGTTCGATATTTGTTCTTCTATTTTGGTGAGGAGCACTGCACGTGTAATCTGTTGGTTTCGAATGCCATGATCGCGCATCATATGGTTGTATCGTGTTGCTACTTCACTCAAGGTAAGGATGCTTCCTTGATTTAGAGAGTCCTGCAATTCAGCACTGAACTCGATCTCTGCAGAAATAAATTGCACTGTATTTTCTGCCTGAGATGACGGTTCTCTGTTGCCGACTCTTTCTTTGGCTTGTATGTACTTGCGCCAGTTAGCGGTATGGCAACTTTTGTGATATTTAATATCTCTTGAAAGAAAGTCTGCATCAGTTATGATGTTTGCTAGATTTACTGTCCACTGTTCATTCCCGCTAACATCAACTATGTTTTGGATTGACACTCCAACATTGGAACTTCGACAAGTAACAAGGCGTTCTGTCTTACCACCACAAATCTTCTCGTTTTGACAGTAGAAACAGTGTTCCCTTTGGAACGGAGGGTAACGAGATCTTGTTAGTGAGCTGGTAGATGCAGAGGTTGCCTCGTTTGGGGTGTTAGATGTTTGGGACGCGGGAGGGCGACCGCCGACTTTGCTGTATGACAATACACTTGACTCTTGGGATGAAATCGCTTTGTCATATCTAGCTTTGTCTCTCTCAATGTGTTGTTTGTGTGTTGCTTTACCGTGACATGATTTGTGCCACACTGCATGTTGGTTGTTCAGTTCTTCTCCAGATATGCCACTCAGTTTTTGATGCAAACGAACATACTCAGGGTTTTGGTATTGAGCCCTATTTTGTATACAGTCCACCAATGGTTGGTATGATTCCAATTCTGGTTGTCGCAGATGCTCCAGCTGGTGATCACCTTAAATGTAAGTGAACTTGTCTCCTTGACACAACAAGCAGAGTCGAAAGTCAATGGAAGATTCAGTCGCACGCTTCTTCCGTGCTGGTTCTTCACTGGACGCCATGGTTAACCTGGAAAAAATAAAGCAGTAAGTTATTTGGTTCACATTGGATATGCATCATTACATACTGTGAGCAGAAAATATTTGTCATATACCAGTAATAAGTGTCACATTCATACCAATATTTCTTGATAATAACGCTGAAAACCTGTTGATATCCATGCAAACAGAGTTCAGATGAACAGTTGTCTCAACTATAATACATTTGGTACCCAAACTCTTTGCACACATTTCGATTATGTGTTTAAAATAATTTTGAATACCAAAAAATCATACAGATTGGTTTAAAAAAGGCGGCCATTTTGAAATTCAAAATGGAGGCCCTAAATGTTAATGGAAAAACTGGCACCCATTTTTTTCTTAATCAGTGATGTTTCTAGGTGTGTTTAAACATAGGTGCCAAGAATCTACCCAAAATTTTGCTTTTTTTACATAAGCCCACAGACTAATACAGGACAAGGTGAGACAAGCAATAATTTTGATCACCCAATGCCTCAAATGCTAGAGTTGGGACAGATGAAGTAGTAAGGGGTGAGGAAATATGCTGTAGTAGGAGATGAAGGCGTCGGGGCTTGACCAAACATGAGTGAGTTGACACTCAGTTGAGTTATGTTTGAGGGATCTGTTCAGAGAGGGACGGACAGGGCGGACCAACACATAACCAAATAGATACCGGGAATACAGGACAAGGTGAGACAAGCAATAAAATTTACCCCAGGATATTACCATGCCATAGCCGATTTCACACTCCAAGTACCCCATTTTATGTATGGGTGGGACAAGGTTAACACGAGAGAGAGTCAGCCCGACGACTCATGAGCAACCCTGGTGGCTAACCAAGGTAAGGATTTGCTCCCTTTTTTAATATTGCTGTTACGTTGGCGAGCTTTCACTGATCAGGCATAGTTCCAGACTGTAAGGATTTATTGAAGAGCAATGTCAGTGGTTTGGACAGCTCATACTTAGCTTCCTTTAGAACTCTAGGTGAGATCGTATCAGGTCCAGGACGTGGGTATAGCCTCGCAAGCGAAATTTCAAGTGCATAAGAGCCGTGTTCTGATTAACTTTGTGTCAAGCAAACTTCTCCAGAGGCGACCTCTCTAGAATGGGCAAGTTTCCTCTTGCAAAAATACACCCAAAGCTGCCTTGCCGGGTTATTATTACGGGGAAAATAGTAAGAACATGAAAAATTAAAGAACCGAAGAAGGAGAGAAGGAAAACTGTCATTCAAGCCGTAACTGAAACCCGTTCACCAACCAGCACAGTGCCAATGCATATGCTGTCTATAAAAGTTTGGGCCGAGCAGTTTCTTTGTGTGGCAACCCTGGCCTGCATAGTTGGCAAAATTGTTTTCGATCAGCGATGTTAAGCTACTTAAGGTCTGGTTAATAGCTGGATGGGTGACCATCCAGCACACCAGATGTTGCTACACATACACAATCCCTGTGTAGTTCCATCTCACTAAGACGAAAATGAATACCTGGTTTTGTTGTGGCACAAATTAATCCAGACACACGGTTGGTGGCTTAACTGCTATCACCAAACACACGAGAATGAGAACTTGGTAGAATAGTAACCATCGTCCAATTAGCTTAACCTCAGTTGTATATAAAATGCTAGAAACACTCATAAGAGACAGACTCGTAAATCACTTAGAGGAAAACAACATACCTAAAGATACTCAACATGGTTTTCGTAATAAACGCTCTTGCTTAACACACTTCTTAGACTTCTTCCACGATATCCTCAACCTATATGATGAAAGTAAAGCTGTAGATATTAAATACCTTGATTTTCAAAATTTCTTTGACAAAGTTCCCCACAAACGTTTATTGATAAAACTAAAAGTGCATGGAATGCAAGATGGTGTGTTGAAATGGATAGAAAATTGGCTAAGTGACAGAAAGCAAAGAGAATCATAAACGGTAAAGCATCCAAATGGATCAATGTAAGTAGCGGGGTACCCCAGGGATCGGTACTGGGGCCAGTTCTCTTCCTAGTTTACATTAACGACATAGATGAGGGTCTCACCTGTACAATCTCAAAGCTTGCTGACGATACAAAAATTGCAAATAGCGTACTCTCAAATGAACATGTTGAAGATATGCAACATAATCTAGATAAATTGTCACATTGGGCTCAAATTTGGCAAATGTGTTTCAATGTGGATAAATGTAAAGTATTTCATATCGGAAACCGAAACGAAAAAGAAAACTATTCAATGAATGGCACCCAGCTTAAGTGTGTAGATAGAGAAACTGATTTGTGAGTAACAATATCGAGTAACCTGAAACCGAGTCAACTATGTTCAGAAGTTGTTAAGGCAAACAAAATAATTGGCTTTATAGGCAGGTAATTTGAGCATAAATCCAATGATATAATCCTAACTCTTTACAATTCCTTAGTCCGCCCTCTCCTGGAACATTGCGTTCAATCCTGTTGCCCTTACTACCAAAAATATATAGACAAACTAGAATGAGTTCAACGAAGAGTTACCAAAATGATACCTTGCCCAAAGAACAAACCATACGAGGAGCGTCTTAGAGAATTAAATATATTTCCTTTAACCCAGCCTAGATTAAGAGGCGACTTAATTCAAGTGTTCAAAATCATCAAAGGCATCGACAATATGAACTGTAATAAATATTTCACTATCGACCAATCAAATTACAAGCGGGGGAACGGTTGCAAAATTATTGGTAAATCTTTTAACTCACATGAGTCAAAGAATTTCTTCTTCAATCGAGTTGTCAACTTGTGGAATGGGCTTCACCGAGATGTCATAGACTGCAATACCATTGATTCTTTTAAACTTTGCCTAGACAAACACCTTGCCTTAAAACTGTCTTCGTAGCGCAATGGATAAATGCACTGAATTTCGGGGTGAGCATCCTTGGTTCGAATCCCTGGACTGCCACATGTATTTGTTGATTTCATTAATTGAGTTTAGGAGTAAAGTCGGTTGGTGGAGGTAACATAATAATCCACGACTGACTGCATTTGTAAATGAATACATTTTTTTTCAGTATTTTGGAAGGTAAGCAGCCTTGAGGGGTGGCTGGACCTGTTGTTGATTGATTTACTTTGTAATCCTTTGTACACAAGGAATCAGGGTTAGCTTCCGGAAATCCTGCTCTGCTCTCTGATTGACTGGCAGAGGGAAATCTCGTAGCGTCTGTACTTCGGCCATTTTCACCCCAACATTCTCATTGGTATTATCATCTACATTATAATATAGACAATGTGTTTTAGCTTAGAATTAAAATCTCTTGAACAGCTCCGTTTTTCATTGTGCCCCAATGTCTATAAGAAGTTTGCTGCATGGGTGTCGGGCTGTGGTGCCTTTTCCTCACACAGCCATCTTAATCAGTCACTCGTAAACATTGATGGACCTCGTATGTTCTGGGTCTGGTGTCCCGAGTTCGAATACCGGGAGGATCATATGCTTTCATTAGTTTATTCTAGTGCATTGGGGTTTGCAATGGAGGATTAATGTTAAGAACGGAGTGTTCCTTAATATCCATAGGTTCAGGAACTAATGTCTAGCGAGGCTGGTCTTATTGATCTTGGCCCCATTTATTGTTCTTCCCTCTCACTAAAACATTACGTTATCCATAATGCAGTTGTGTCTAAGTAAATGATTAAATTAATATCCAGAATTCGAAAATGGATATTAATCGTGATCGTGTACTTAACCTTAACTGTGTTGGTGGTGTAATGGTTTAGAAAACTTTAGATGCTTATGTTCTGGGTGTGATGTCCCGAGTTCGAATTCCGGGATGATCAGATGCTTTCAATAGTATATTCTAGTGCATTGGGGTTTGTAATGGAGGATTAATGTTAAGAACGGGGTATAGTTCCTTAATTTCTTTGCAAATGCACCGTTAGGCTATATGATGTACATGTACGTATGACATTTCCGGGTGGATGGGACTCGTTAGCCTTGATCGGCAACCCATCTAGGGGAGACAACCTTATACAAAAATGGGTGGATGGGACTCGTCAGCCTTGGTCGGCAACCTGTCTAGGGGAGTAAACGTGATACAAATCAGTACTGCTTACCTAAGTGTAAGGCAGGTTAGTGGATGGACTAGCCAAACACCACTGTAGAAATATAATCCTAACAAGATACATAGAGGGCCTCGGAGTCGGACGGATCCTAAATTGAGTGGTCAATCCTGTAAGTCCTTCAGTAAACTGGCTCGGGTTGTCCCTCTTACAGGGAATAGGTCCGCTTGGGGGCCTTCTGTGTATGGGCACCCTCATTAAGGGGAGTAAGGCGTCCGGCAATAGAGGGATAGATGACATTTGCTTTACACTAAGCAATATACAGTATATGGTTTTAATATTAATGTACACACGATTAAATTCGTAGAACAGCTTACTCACATACAGTATACTTGCCTAATGAAAATTAGAGATTCACGAACGAGTGTTTGTTCATGTTGTCTGTGACTTTAAATTGCCGAGAAACTTGCTGCTGTATCTTCGTACTGAAGCGTGTGTGTAAATTTCAAATATCTGTAGTTGCAGGCGTATTTGCCTTGGTTCATCGTTTCTTAATGATTTTCCACTGCCTTGTAGAAGTGATATCTTTGGAGTGTATTTTCATAGTCGCATTCTACATTGTAGAATTTCTTTCTTCTGAGTGTACTGTACAATCTTTGTTCCGCCTCTCACCAAATGTACAGTCAAATATTTTGACTAGTTCGCTGACTAACTTAATCTTAGAGTGTGTACATTTTAGTTTCTATCGCTTTCCCTTGACAGTCCTATTGTGTTTATAATAACTAGCTACTAGTATAATTGGTGCACGAAGTAGACATATAAAGTTAATATCTCTCTCTAAATTTCACAAAAAATATCATCCCTTATTTCGGCAAAATATTAATTTATGACTCTACTGGAATTGGAGGACCACTACTTCTTATCACA
Source organism: Paralithodes platypus (assembly GCA_032716605.1). NCBI lineage: Eukaryota > Metazoa > Arthropoda > Malacostraca > Decapoda > Lithodidae > Paralithodes > Paralithodes platypus. The sequence continues at coordinate 42,304,566 of CM064519.1, forward strand.
AATCGTACCGTAGTTATGTTATCACTGTCATATACTGTAAGTTAGGGTTGATGAGAATGTCGGTCTCCGTCGTCTGTGAAGGATTTCGTAGCCTGGTGAAAGTTATGTGAGCAACCATACATCAATAGCAATACCAACATCGTCTACGCGCCGCCATGTTTGCTTCCTTCCATCTGCACGATAATTATAACTCGAAGTTGTAATGTTCTTGATTTATCTCAGCGAAGTTGTAAGTAGTGTACGGAATATAAATATAATGATCATGAAAAGTAGCATAATCATTTATCAGAGCACGCATCTATACATGTTATGCCAGCTACAAAGTGCTTACGAAACTCGTAGACCCACATTTCATTCTCAAAGTAGGCAGCAATGGTCCCCCAAGTAACTCAGTTGGTTGAGGTAATACCAAATGAGTATTAACCCCTACTGTACCGGAGGATACAGTAATAAATGTCCCCCCCCCAGTCCCAAGCAATGTGGCCAAAATGGCAAGAGAGAACAACCATCCACCTCAAGAGATGAAAGAATACTGGCTCTCCCAGCCTTCAGAGGGTTGGATATAAGCTGAGAAGTGTTGCCATATCGAGAGAAGTGCTCAAACGATCGTGGAAGCAGGCACTGCCTGATACAGGCAGTTACAAGGAAAGTATATTACTGACGGTTCCCAGCCCAGCCATGGCTGGGACCTGGGTGGGAGTGACTTATCTACTGACAACTCCCAGCCGTCGCTGGTATTGGACGGGTGAACTGGGCTTAAATTTGAACCATATGACGTAACCCTTGTGTGCCAGGCTGGATAACTCACTTTTAACAGACTACAAACAGCAAAGACACAGAGATGATCGGTATGGCAAAGCGAACGCTAGTGTGCACTATCTTTTAGACACATACTCTTAACCTATTTATATATATGAAGGAACAATAATTTATATATATATATGAAGGAACAATAATTTTAACCCACAGAGCACTGGCTGATTTATAATAAATGTACAACGAGGAACCAGCCACTTTTAATTTTTTTTTTTTTTTTTAAACACATGGGATTGGTTAGAAATGAAGGAACAACTCCATCAAATCGCTCACCTAGGTCATTGGGATGTCCTGGGGGGCTGGGGAAAGTCACAATTAACATGGGGTGATGGCTAGGCAAAATACTGGAAAATCACTCCCGCGCTCGCCCACACGCACGCGGCTGGACTTGAGTGGGGGGGGGGGGGGGGGGGGGTGTTGCCAAACATCGGTATTGTTCCGTGAGATCCTAAAGCAGTTCCCATACAAATCTGAGCCCTCTAGGTGCCATAGGTCAAGAGTAATTAAGGCGGACGCAACTATTGCGACGCTGGTACTGTGCGTTACATACATAGGCGACGCACGTTATGCGTCCCTGGGGTTTTGTAATATTCGGATACGTTTCGCTACAAAATTTAAATGATCGAAATCCAATTACCTATGATTGTATATTAGAAAAAAAACGCATAACAAAAAAACAACAACAGCAACATATACTGGATATACTGCATATATCACTACACTCGATGATCCCATTCACATTACGTTACATAGTTCGTTGGTGATACATTAAGCAGTACACTTAACCGTTCAATAACACACTCGTAAAATACAACAAATATGGTCTCTGGCACGGCTTCCTGGCCTTTATCACTGTATTGCGCATTGTTTCCTGATCCATTAAAGCCCTAAAATTGCGATATCCCGGATACAAACCCATAAAGGATGAAGAAGGTGTTCGGCTTCCAGTAACTCGTAACTCTTGGTGTGAGCGATAGTGGTGTGTGAGTGGTGGTGAGTGATTATATAGGACTGTCGGGGTGGCAAGTAGTTGCGATAAGGGATTTTGGCAGGTGAAACTCGCCCGGGTCAATGAGGTACTCAAACAATGGATTTAGATTTTCCATATCACAGAATGAAAAGTGTCTTACCTAATGTCTTCTTCAAAGATATCGAACTACTATATAATATTAAAAATAATAGCTAAACAATATCCAAAATACATTTTGCACAATATATATATATATATATATATATATATATATATATATATATATATATATATATATATATATATATATATATATATATATATATATATATATATATATATATATATACGGTACTGTATATATATATTATTATTTATTTTATTTTGTTCGTGCTTCATTGGATTACATTTAAAGTAAATCAATTTAAGACCTCGTTGCGTGGGGGTACTTGTAAAAATCCCTGTATGGTATCTTGAAGTATGGATCCTACGATTTGTGTATGTAGGATTTCCCTTCTTCTTAATATGTATGGGAAGAGGTTAAATGTCCTTTATCACGCTGTGGTAGAGATGGTTAAAACATGGACAATCGTCCTGTCTATTGGTGGTTCAAACATAGCTGAAAATATGATAATATTTAGTAGCTCACGTTTATTTGTGAGATATACTTTATATATATATACCTGTATATATATTATATATATTATATATATATATATATATATATATATATATATATATATATAATATATATATATATATATATATATATATATATATATATATATAATTATATATATATATATATATATATATATATATATATATATATATATATATATATATATATATATATATATGTATATATAAATATACAGAGTATATATATATATATATATATATATATATATATCTATATATATATATATATATATATATATATATATATATATATATATATATATATATATATATATATATATATATATATATATATATATATATATATATATATATATATATCACCATACTGTATATATATATCACCATCAAGACATTTAAAGGTTTATGCACAAGCCTACGACATATTCAATTTTTTAATATTGGATATTAATCTAATCATGTAGTGTACACATTCCTAACTGCGCTATGGTAGCCTTATGGTTAAGTGAGAGGAAAGAATATTCATGGGGTACAGATCATATAGACCGACCTCGCTACGAAATACCCCTGAACCTAAAGATAATCTTTTTATTATTAATTTCACTCCAACACCAAACACCTATAAAATTAATATAGATTGGCAGCATCAAATTGGCGACTCAGATTCTGAAGAGTTTATTGAGGCAATACAAGATAGTTTTTCATTTCAATTCATAGACTCGCCGGCTAGAGATAATAATATCCTCGATTTAGTTCTCAGTAATAATGAACATATGATAAATAATGTAGAGATAGGGGACCATCTATGAAATAGCGATCATAAATCTATTTATTTTAATATACAATGGACAGGAAATGCTAAAGAGGATACGACACTTATCCCAGATTTCAGAAAAGCCGATTAAGGTAGGGTAAGAAGAGCCTTAAGGGTGGACCCTATGGTTAAATAATTAAGTGGGTCCAGGATGCGAGAATAGGTACATGGAACGTGAGTGGCATGAATGATGGCACAAACGAGAGAGAGGTTCTGGAAGTGTTAGTGAATGCCAGGCTGGATGTATGTGGAATGACGGAGACCAAATGGAAGGGTACAGATGTGAGAGAGTGGGAGTGTGGACTGGGTGTGTGTGCTGGAGTGAGTGAGGAAGCAGAGAGAGAAGGTGCATGTTTGTTTGTAAGTAACAAATGGAAGGAGCGTGTAAGAGACTATGTGTCTGTGTGTTCAAGGATTGTGTGGGTGAGAATGAAAGTAGGAATACAAACGTGGGTGATTGTGTGTGTCTATGCTCCGACAGAGGATAAACTTGTAAGAGAGAAAGAGGAGTTCTGGGTGAATGTGGAGGCGTGCCTGGATGAGTTTGACAAGAACGCTAGAATATTTCTGATTGGGGATATGAATGATAAGGTGGGTGATAGGAAAGTTGATGGAGTGCTGGGAGGGTGGGGGGTACCGTCAGAGGTGAATGGGAATGGTAGTGCACTTGTGGACGTATGTGAGGGGAGGAGGTTGAGGATAGCCAACACCTTCTTCCGACACAGAATGATACACAGGTACACATGGAAAGTGGTGTGGACGATGAAGGATAAGACAGTGGTGGAACGAAAGTCACTGATTGATTATATATGTGTGGATGAAAGAATGAAGACATCTGGTATAGAGGTATTAGAGGGGGTCTGTCTGATCATTATGTAGTAGTAGCTAAGGTTAGGATACAAAAGAAGTAGGTAAGGAGAGCTGGAGGAAGGCGAGAGGAAGGGGGATTGGTGAGGAGGGTGGAGAGGCTAAAGGAGGAGGAAATCAGGGAAGAGTACAGGAGAGCAGTAGAAAGACGACTAGGTGGGTTCGACCTGGAAGATATGGAGGAAGTGGAGGAGATAAGCAAGGTGTTTAACCCTTGTCTATCGGGGCCCGACTTAAGTCCGTATAGAAAAATTTGGACTATGTGGCGGGGCCCGACTTAAGTCTGTGTGCAATTTTGGCGCAATATTGGCTCTGAGAGAGAGACGAGTGACGGGAGGAGCCTGGGTTACCTCATGACCGCTCACCACGGCCGCCGTGAACCGACTGAGATTTACTCCACTTACATCCACCCTCACTCCCTCGCTACATACGTAATTATATAAAGAAATTACCGTATTTTAGCGATTTTGCCCTTCGGTTGCACGATCGTTGCAAGACAACCAGTGATCGTAGAAGGATGGTTCGGGTGTCATTGGAAAGCTCAATTCATGCCCTTTCAGGGATACATACTTGTATTACGCTCTGGGTCTTGATTATGCAAGAAAAAGAGCACAGAAACAACCCCATTTATGGTAAAAAAAAAGAACCTGGGCGGCACGGTCAAATATACTCCACCACCCGCTCTTAAGGTGTTAAGGAAGAGATCTGTGCAGCATGTGAGGAGGTGTGTGGAGTGAGGAGAAGAGGGAGGGGAGTGAAAGGTACAGCATGGTGGACAGAAGATGTAAAAATAGCTGTGGAAGACAAAAAGAATGCGTATAGAGAGTGGTTGGGTAGTAGAGGGAATGGAGATTTGGAGAGGCAGAAACGAGCGAGGTACGTGGAGAGAAAGAGAGTGGTGAAGAGAGTAGTGAAGGAAAGTAAGAGAAGAGTAGATGAGGAATTTGGAAGGAATCTGAGTGTAAAATGGAGGGAGTGTAAGAAACTGTTCTGGAAATAAGTCAAGAAAGTTAGGGAAGGTAGCAAGGGAAACAGTAAGGGTGTGAAAGATAAGAATGGGAGAATGCTAGCCGAGAAGCAAGAGAGAGTCGAAAGATGTAAGGAATGAAGAGCCAGCAAACATAGTTGGATATGGTATGGGAGGGAGAAGAGGAGAAGTAGTGGAGGAGGAGGTGGGGATCAGGAGGTCAGAAGTGTGGAAAGCTATGAAAAGAGTGAAGTTGGGTAAAGCACCAGGAACAGATGGAGTGTGTGGGGAAACGTTGAGGTATGGTGGTGATCGAATGGGTATGGAAAATGTGCAAACTAGCATGGGAGAAGGGAAATGCACCCGATGACTGGAAGACTGGCATAATAGTCCCCCTATATAAGGGCAAAGGGGAAAGAGGAGTGTGTGGTAACCACTGAGGAATATGTCTTCTAAGCATAGTAGGGAAGGTGTACAGTAGGGTAGCGATTGAAAGAGTGAGAGTGAGAACGGGGAAATGGATAGGCGACGAGCAGGGAGGTTTTAGGAAGGGAAGAGGATATGTAGATCAGATTTTTACCCTGAATTGTGTTGTGGAGAAATATCTGGAGAAGCAACAAAACGTTTATGTTGCCTTTATGGACTTGGAGAATGCCTATGACAGAGTGGATAGAGAAGGCATGTGGAAAGTACTTAGAATATACAGAGTAGATGGCAAGTTGCTGAAAGCAGTGAAGAACATGTATGAGGGTGCGAAGGTGGCAGTAAGTGTGGAGAATGAGCAGAGCGAGTTCTTTGACCTGAATGTTGGGTTGAAACAGGGGTGTGTGATGTCCCTGTGGTTGTTTACTGTATATATGGATGGAGTCATGAAAGAAATACTAGGAAGAGCAGTGGATGTTGGTGTATCGCTGAAAAGGGAGGGAAATGAGTGGAAGCTGTCTATACTGCTGTTTGCGGATGACACAGTTCTGATGAGCGATAATGAATGGGAGTTGCAGGGTCTGGTAAATGAGTTTGGAACAGTGTGCGAAAAACGGAATTTGAAGGTAAATGCGGGGAAAAGCAAGGTTATGGTCTTCGAAAGGGGTGAAGTCACAGAGTGTGAGGTGAAGTTGAAGGGTCAGGCTATGGAGATCGTCAGCTCTTTTAAGTATCTGGGCAGTGTGTTGAGTAAAGATGGGACTGTGGTAGTCAAGTTGCCAAAATGTTGACCCTGCAATGTTAATTACAGTAAACTTTTTTTGAGGAAATGTATTATATATGGTTAGGAGAGCAAAATTAACTTGGTAGCTACTTGTGCAACCTTTAGCATTTCTCAGAATTCAAGATGGCGCCCTCTGCCATCTTGAATTTCGGCCAGTTTTCACCTTTGGATCTTGATGACATAGAGGGTCGTGTAATACCTCTTTTTAGGGGTTTTCCAGGAAGGGGGAGTTTATTTTCGGGGTTAATTTGTGGATATAGGGTGAGTATCAAGGTCAAACCAGAGGTCAGAGATCAAATTTTGCCTAAAATCTGGAAAATCACCAATATTGACCGATTGTATGTGGTTCATTGTCTTTCTATTCCAGCATTTTACTAGGTTGGGTAGGTAGGTAGATATAATATGTTTGCTATGTCTACATGTAGGTATATCCCGGGAATCATTATATATTTTGTATTAAATTTTGTTTAGCAGGTTGAGCAATGGGTCAGAGTTCATTGAACACCAATATTCACCATGCATGCACCCCCCACGCTGTGCGATCAGTGGTTTAACAACTTTTCTTCTCATTTCAGATTGTGACAAACCAGTGTAATCAGCATTAATACCCCCAGGCTGTCACACTCATCATGTCTGCTGGAGGGGAGAAGTGCCTGTTTAGTCCATGTAATGCCAGTGGAGCGCTGCAAACATTCAAGACTGTCGCTGTGCAGAAGATCATCGCTACAAGCAAAGTGAAGCAGGATGAACTGTACAGAACTCTCTCTGGAAGTAATATTCTAGCTCACAAGTCATGTTACTGTAGCTATACTTCGAGAAGTAGAAACAATGAACAGCCGAAGAGAAAGTCTACACTAATTGACAATGGTGTTTCCAAAAGATTGTTAAAGTCTCAATGTAGTAACTTTGTTTTCAAGCGAGACTGTTTGCTGTGTGGGAAAGAGTGTAAGCCGAAAGACAGCAAGAACCCACACAGCTGGGTGCAGGTCAGACAGTGTAAAACTGTAGATAGATGTGGTGATATCACGTTCAAGCAACACTTGGAGGACATCTGTGATGAGAGACAGGACCAGTGGGCTAATGAGGTAGTTGTTCGACTCAGGGGGGTCATTGATCTGCATGCTTCTGACGCACAATACCATGTCTGCTGTTATGATAAATTTCGAGTTGTCCCAATGTCCTGCCGCTCCATGACGGCGCCTGTGGAAGAGGCGCTGAGGTCCGTGGTCACGACGATGGCTGAAAATATGACAGAGACGTGGACGACAGCGGAGTTGTACTCCATGTACATCGCTGCTTCGGGCACTGTGACAAGAAGACAGTTTGTGTCCAACATCACAGATTACTTCGGCGCCAAGCTGTTTGTACTCCACATCGAGGGTTGTGAAAGCGTAGTTGGATTTAAAGCCAGCATCGGACAGTTTATCAAAATTGCAAGAAAAGCAGCAGCGACGATGACGAGCTGGAGAAGATGGTGAGGAAGATTCGTGGCGAGGTCAGGGCGACACATAGGCCTGGAGACTACAACCTCAGTGACTATGCTTGTCACAAGATCATTGAAAACACCAGTGCTACTCTTCTTAAATTAGTATCTAGCCTTGTATCTGGAGGCAACATCACAAAGCCATCCCTGACCCTAGCTCAGTGCATTCAACAGCACATTTGCGGTGCCGGCAGAAAGCAGACTACACTCGGGCTCGCTGTGAAACTACATCACAAGCATGGTAGTTCAGAGCTCATCAAGACTCTCAATGAGCATGGTATCACAACCACATATGATGAAGTGCTGTGCTTCCGCAAGTCAGTGGCCAAGTTCGTGTTGGACAACAAATCAGATTACCACAAGAAACTTGGCTTAAGCACAGAGATCGGCCCTATCTTCAGCTGGGCTGACAACTACGATTTGTACATTGCGAGCCCAAAAGGAATGATGAGCACCCACGCCATGGTCATGGAGTTCACCCAGCATCCTGCTGGTATCATCAACACAGGAAACATTGGCGTGATGCAGCTGACTATTCCTCGACTCAAGAAACATGACATGTCCTCTGTGCGATTCACCCACCAGAGTATACAGCTGGAGCACTATAAGGGGCCTTCCAAGGTGAATCCACCCCTGCTTCCGATGAAAGCTCTGTCCGCTGAAGAGTTTCAGGTTCAGTCCGCATCAGTCATGTTCAGTCAGGAACGAGATGCGGCATGGTTGTCACAAGTCCACGGGAACGATAAGCCAGTTGAGTGGGCAGGCTTCAATGCTCAGCAAGACCGATTGGTGGCAGGTTCTGCCCAGAAGCCCAAGACACTGGTCGTGTTGGGACCGATGATCGACTCACCGCCTGCTCACCCCGACACTGTAATAACTACGCTTGTGTATCTTGAGAGGACTCTCAATAGTTTTGGGATGCAGTACACTCACCTCACAGTTGATCTCCAACTGTATCAGACTGCATGCCTAATTCAATGGAACGACCCTCTGCGCTGGACCGGCGTCATACTTCACCCAGGTATGATGCACACTCTCATGAGTTTCCTGAGCTGTATAGGAAAACTGATGAAGGCATTTGGTGTGGACATTCTTATCAGTGCAGCGTTTGCTGGCATCACCAGCATTGTCAACGGAAAGGCCTGGACCAATGCTCTACGGGCATACCGTCTCATCATTGCCGTGTTGCTGCAGAATTTCTTCTCTAATGGCACCAAGACTTATGAGGAGCAGAGTGTCTACCTGGAGTCAGTCAGACAACACCCGACCGGGAGGCTATGGGTGGACTGCCTTGTCAAACCGACATTGTTGTCGCTTATGTTCCTACGCGGAGAGAGGAACGGTGAATTCCTACTCCAACAGCACTGTCTCAAGGAGATGCTGCCATACTTCTTCGCAGCAGGTCATTAGAACTATGCCCACTATCTGAGCTTGTATGTGCGACAGATGGAGAACCTTCCCCAGCATGCCAAAGATGACCTACTGGCAGGTGCGCACGTGTGTCAGCACCGCAGTGCCTGCAGATCAGTTCGGAGAGCAGACATACATCAAACGAGGGAAGGGTTCTGGAGGTATGAAGGGCATTTCAACGAGCGCTGAGCAAGTGGCTGTGTGGGTGAATAGTTTCAGTGTGTGCGCCCACCTTGACATTGCCATGGAACATATGTACGATGAATCTGAGGAGGAACAGAAGCCACATGGTGGAGTAGATGGGGAAGAGAAGAGTAAGCACAAGGAGGAAGGAGAGAGAAGAAGGAGACTGGACGAGGCCGATCGGAGGAAGATCGCGGTGGAGCTGGAGAAGTACCGTCACCCTCTCAATGACCAGGAACCAGGTCTTTATAACATATGCAATGGACAAGTGGCAACAGACACAGTGAATGTTCAGAACGCATTGGCCATCGGGAGTGAGCAGAGCAGGCACTTCTCTGCTTCGCTGAGCAGTGAATTCCACAAGACAATAAAGAAGAAGGTCAAAACAATGGAGTCTCTCAAGAAGGCAGTCACTATCAAAGGGAAGGCCGTCTACGACATCGAAACTCTGTTCAGTCGGCTGTTAGTCGTGGGGCAGCAGCGCAGCATTGATATAGCCACTGTCTTCCAGTTTGAACTGAGTCCGGTCCCTCCAGCCCTTATCGACGAGTACGGCTGCTTGAGGAAGGGTGACAAGGCAGTGCTCGTCAAATCTCTTGGCGTCTTTGTCACGACTCAATCTGCTCCAGATGTGGTGCTGGTTGATGGCGGTCAGCTTCTGTACCACGTTGTATGGCCAGTCTCCGGGACTACAGGAGACCTGGCTGCAAGTTTCGGCACTAGACTGGCCCACTACTCTCCTGTCTCCAAGAAAATAGTTCTGTTCGACAGATATGACCAAGAAGCTCCCAGTGCAAAGGACCACGAGCGAACAAGAAGAGGAAGAGCCAAGGAAGTTCGGCTAACCGCAAATACTCCCCTTCCATGTCGAGAAGCTATTCTTCACAATTCCAAGAACAAGAATCTGCTCAACAACATTCTATGCGGCTATCAACTTCCACACAATATTCAACTCATCAACAAGCTGGAATGTGTCGTTACCCATGACGAGGCAGACATAACCCTCTGCAGCTACATGCTGAAAGCAGTGGAAGAAGGCACCGAGACCATCCGGATCCTCAGTGATGACACTGATGTCTTTGTTCTCTTGGTGTACTGGACATCGAGGATGCGAGTTTCCGCCAAGATTGAAATGGAAAAATGGAATGGGGATGTCTTGGACATCAACGAAACTGTTTGGTGGTTAGGCCCGAGAAAGTGCAGCCAACTTCTTGGTGTCCATGCACTGTCAGGCTGCGATACAGTATCATACCCCTTTGGAAAGGGAAAGCTGTCAGCACTCAAACTCCTAGAGATAGATATACCAGGTCTCGATGAAGTGCTGAGACAGCCAAGCGTGACCCACACTCAGTTGCAGGAGACAGCATGCACCTTCTTCTTACCACTCTACGGCCAGAAGAGCTGTACAACAATGAATGACACACATGCTCACTTCTACCGTGCCCGTAAGAAGCCTCCAGCACTGAAGAAACTGCCACCGACTGATGCGAACCTGCAGCTGCACGTGCTCCGAGCTCATCTTCAGATGCTACTGTGGAAGGCAGCGGACCAATGTGATCCACCTGTAGAAGCTAGAAATATTGCCAACTTTGGTTGGAACATCGAAAGCTCCACCATCACACCGGCCGTCTCAACAGCGCCAGTTGCTCCCCAAGCACTCCTGGATGTAGTTAGCTGTAGCTGCACTGCAGAGGGCAAGGCTTGCAGTGGCACACAATGCAGCTGCAGCAGTGCAGGCATTTCATCCACGGACTACTGTAAGTTCGAGGGAGGAGACATTTGCTGTAGTCCTTTCACCAGGAAGCACATGGATATAGAAGATGAAGAAGGGGAGCTAGATGTGAATAATGAATAAACAAACATATGATTCACTTCTTTTATATATATATATATATATATATTTGCATATTGTAGTGGTTGACAAATAAATTCATATTCAAACCACATAAATGTGATTTTTCCAGATTTTAGGCAAAATTTGATCTTTGACCTCTGGTTTGACCTTGATACTCACCCTATATCCACAAATTAACCCCAGAAATGGACTCCCCGTCCTGGAAAACCCCTAAAAAGAGGTATTCAATGACCCTCTATGTCATCAAGATCAAAAGTTGAAAATTGGCCAAAATTCAAGATGTCGTAGGGCGCCATTTTGAATTCTGAGAAATGCTAAAGGTTGCACAAGTAGCAACCAAGCTAATTTTGCTCTCCTAACCATATATAATACATTTCCACAAAAAAAGTTTACAGTAATTAACATTGCAGGATTTACTATAGGAAGTATAGGGGCGGCAACTAGACTATGGATGAAGAAGTGCGGGAGAGGGTGCAACAGGGATAGAGAGTTGTAGGAACGTTGAAAGCAGTAACAAGAAATAGAGTGGTCAGTATGGAAGTGAAGAAATCCTTGCATGAGAGTGTGGTAATCCCGACACTAACTTACGGAAGCGAAGCATGGACGTTCGTGGAGAGACTCAGACCAAGAGTGAGAGTGGTGGAAATGAGTTACTTGAGAAGTGCGTGCGGAGTTACATGGAGGGATAGACAGACGGATGAGGAAGTAAGAAGGAGGTGTGGTGTGGAGGTAGATGTGCTGGAAAGTGTGAAAAGGAACAAATTGAGATGGTTCGGCCATATGGAACGAGAGAATGACTAAGAGTGTGCACGAGAGCGAGGTGGAAGGACAGAGAGGGAGAGGTAGACCGAAGGAGAGGTGGAAGGATGGAGTGAGGAAGTATATGAATGAAGGCGGTGCTGGTTGGGAGGAGGGGCATCGACTGACTGGGGACAGAGGAGCTTGGGGGCGGTTCGTTCGTGGCCACACCTTCGGGGATCATGGCATCAGGCAATAGATAGATAGATAGATAGATAGATCCAGGTGTGCTAATGAACGCACTCCCTCTCAGATACCTGTCTTAAGTCAGATAAGCCAGAGTTAAACTTGACAGCTACATATGAACTTTTTATTGCATCACTCCACAATGCTCAAAATAAACCTATCTCCAAAAGAAGATTTAGATCGACACAGAACCAACCAAAATGGATGAATAGTGAACTAATAGATCTTCTAGGAAAAAAGAAAGGGATATATAGAAAAATTAAGAAAGGCGAAAATTGCCTACTTATTTACTATCAGACTATCAACACAGGTCAAAAAGGAAATTAGGAAAGCAAAACGAAATTATAAAATCAATATAGCCAATGACTCAAAAAATAACTCTTAAAAGTTTTTTTTTACCAACTATATAACTCTAAAGTTAGAGATGTAATAGGTCCCCTTAAAACTTTGATAGGAGAAATGACATAACATTATTTAGAAATGTGCAGTGCATTAAATAGCAACTTTCTTTCCGTTTTCACTAATGAAAATTTGGCGCAGTTTCCAGAAGTCCATAAGGTATATAGGGATAGTAAAGAAATTATGTTAAGTACGGTTACTATAAGTAGAAATTATGTGCTTAGGGAAATTGACAGATTGAAACCTCAGAAATCGCCTGCTCCTGATGAGGTATATGCTAGAATATTAAAATAATGCAGAGATGAGTTAAGTTACCAGTAACATTTCTATTTAACAAATCATTAGAAACAGGCTTAATTTCAAAAGCTTGGAAGCTTGCAAATGTGGTTCCGATCTTCAAAAAAGGTGATAATTCAGTAGTATCAAATTACCGTCCCATTAGTCTCACATCAATCATAGGAAAGTTGCTAGAGTCAATTAGTGCTAGGAAAATTACAAACCACCTAGAAACATTTAAGTAATAAATTCTTCTCAGCATTGATTCACTTAGGGACGTTCTTGCTTTACTAATTTGCTTAGCTTTTTCTCAGAGGTATATGAAGCAGTAGATAATGATAAGTCATATGATATAATATGTTTAGATTTCAGTAAAGCTTTCGACAGTCCCTTATGAGAGATTGATGAAAAAGGTTGAGGTGTATGGAACGGGTGGGTCGTTGGGATGGATTAGGTCATGGTTAATTGGTAGGAAGCAGATAGTCAGCATAAATGATATTAACTCCTTCTGTACCGGTGATGTACTTTTCATTATATTCTGGCGACTATTAGACGATATTTTGGCAGCTTAGGAAGGCTGTCTACTCATTAAAAGGTTACAGACTATCTCAATTAATCCTTTTAGCTATCATATATCCTTCCTAAGCTTCATAAAATCATCTTAATGTAAATTAAATCAAATTAAAAGGAAGTCGCCGGTATATAAGAGGTTAAGTCAGAATGGGGTACAGTTACAAGTGGTGTCCCCCAAGGATCTGTATTAGGCCCTCTGTTGTTTGTTATATACATAAATTACGGTGATTTACGTATAACTAGTAGGCTAAGTAAATTTGCAGACGCTACCAAAATGGAGAGAACAATAGATTCAGATAGCGAGCCTCCAAAGGGATCTAGATACCTTACATGAATGGTCAGTAAATTGGCAGATGAATTTTAACATTGACAATTGCAAGGTATTAAAGATAAGGAAGATGAATACAAATGCAAAATATAAACTAGCTAATACGGAATTAGAAAACTCGGGCCGTGAGAGAAATTTTGGTGTGCATGTTAGCAATGATTTGAAGCCTAGAAAACAGTGTATAAACGTTCGTAACAAGGCAAACAAGATTCTCGGGTTCATCTCAAGGAGTGAGTAACAAAACTGCTGATGTTATTTTAAAACTTTGCTTGTCATTAGTGAAACCTCATATGGTAATGCTGTTCAATTTTGGTGTTCTTGTTACAAAATGGACATAGATTCCTTGGAGAGAGTACAACATAGAATGACAAAAATTATCCATAATATTAGAAATCTTCAATATGAAGAAATGTTGAAAAAATTAGGCTTACATTCGTTAGAGAGACTCAGAGTTAGAGGGGATATGATAGAAGTGTTCATGTGGGTTATTGGGATTAATAAAGGGGACATGAAAGATGTACTAAAGCTCAGTGATAGCGAAAGAGCTCGAACAAATGGTTTAAAATTCGATCAATTTCGTTTCAGAAAAGATATAGGCAAATATTGGTTTGGTAACGGTTGTAGATAGGTGGAATAGAATAGCAAGTGCTATAGTGGGATTAAGAACGAGAGAGAGCTTTAAGATAAAATTAGATAGGCATATAGACTAGATGGGTTGGGTATGAGGGGGATCTGCCGGGTGTGGGCCTATCGGCGCTCTGAAGACCCCATAATCTTGTGTTTACCTCTTAGAATATACGAAGTAGATGGCAAGTTGCTGAAAGCAGTAAAGAGCATGTATAAGGGTGCAAAGGCGGCAGTACGTGTGGAGAATGAGCAGAGCCAGATCTTTGACCTGAATGTTGGGTTGAAACAGGGGTGTGTGATGTCCCCGTGGTTGTTTACTGTATATATGGATGGAGTCATGAAAGAAATACAAGGAAGAGCAGTGGATGTTGGTGTATCGCTGATAAGGGAGGGAAATGAGTAGAAGCCACCTGTACTGCTGTTTACTGATGATACAGTTCTGATGAGCGATAATGAATGGGAGTTGCAGGGTCTGGTAAATATGTTTGGAACAGTGTGCGAAAAACGGAATCTGAAGGTAAATGCGGGGAAGAGCAAGGTTATGGTCTTCGAAAGGGGTGAAGCAACAGAGAGTGAGGTGAAGTTAAACGGTCAGGCTATGGAGATTGTTAGCTCATTTAAGTATCTGGGCAGTGTGTTGAGTAAAGATGGGACTATGGATGAAGAAGTGCGGGAGAGAGTGCAACAGGGAAAGAGGGTTGTAGGAATGCTGAAAGTAGTAACAAGAAATAGCGTGGTCAGCATGGAAGATAAGAAGTCCTTGCATGACAGTGTGGTAATCCCGACACTGACTTACAGAAGCGAAGCATGGACGTTGGTGGAGAGACTCAGACCAAGAGTGAGAGGGGTGGAAATGAGTTACTTAAGAAGTGCGTGCGGAGTTACATGCAGGGGTAGACAGACAAATGAGGAAGTAAGAAGGAGGTGTGGTTTGGAGGTAGATGTGCTGGAAAGTGTGAAAAGGAAAACCTTGAGATGGTTCAGCCATATGGAACGTATGGGAAGCTTGAGAATAACTAAGAGGGTGTACGAGAGCGAGGTGGAATGACAGAGAGGGAGAGGTAAACTAAAAGAGTGGTGGAAGGATGGAGTGTGGAAGTAAATGGATGAAGGCGGTGCTGGTTGGGAGGAGGGGCGTCGACTGATGGGGGACAGAGGTGCATGGGGGCGGTTCGTTCGTGGCCACCCCTTCGGGGATCACGGCGTCAGGCAATAGATAGACCTCTGACCGTTTTGGTGAAGTCGGTCCTCATGGTGTTAGTGAGCTGGGTCTATAATTAGGCCGTATTAGGGTTGGGTGTGAGAAGAATCTGCCTTGTGTGGGCCAATCGGCTTTCTGTAGACCCTCATTTTCTTATGTTCTTATGTTTTTAAATTAATGAAAGCATGTGATCCAATCATCCAACGGGATTCAAACCTAGGTTACCACACATACATTATTTAACACAGTAACCATTACACCATCAAGACAGTTAAAGGTTAATGCATAAGCCTACGATTTATTTTCCATTCTTGAATACTGGATATTAATCAAATCATGTACTCTACATATTCCCAACTGCTCTATGATAGCCTAATAGTTAAGTGAGAGGAAAGAATATTCATGGGCCAAAAAGTTCATATACTGTAGACCCACCTCGCTACGAAATATCCCTGAACCTAATAATAATCTGATTTTTATTAATTTCACTCCAACACCAAACACCTCCAATAAAATTAATGAAAGCATGTGGTATTATATATTCTGAAATTCTATTTATACATCCTAGTTGGGATCTAGTATGTACTCTGAAATGCTGGTTTACAAATGTATGCTGGATTCGAACAACATCACCATGTATGATGTTCAAATTACGTATATAATAATGGTTTCTAATATGTAACGACCTCATGGTATAGAGGATGTCAACCCTAATATTCTGAGGTAAAAAACTATGCGGGCGGAAACTTTTCAACTGTACTTAGTATGTGCGTACGTGTATTTGTGGGAATACAAACATTAGTTACCCTCAATAGTAGCCAAAATAGATTAAATTTGACATATGTGCCGTTTTGGGTCGATCCTAGTGTAAAATATCGTTCGTATGTATTCTTGGAATACGCGATGAATTGGAATAATTTTACCATTTTTGATATATCCAGATTCTGTAATGACTAATTTTTCTAAGGTTTTATGACCTCATGCTATAGTATAGTGTTATCTAAGTTGAAAAATCGACCCGACCCTGTTGCTATAACTTCGAACAAGCAGGCAGCAATTTTCTATATTTACGCAAGTATATTTATGCGATACAAATAATATTTGTACATAGGAAAACAAGCAACAACAGATGTATTGATCCTTACGAAGCATTTTGTATCTAACCTACTTAGTCAATATGAAAAGAAAAATGGTTGGGAGGCTATTAATTTTTCTATCTATCTATTGCCTGATGCCGTGATCCCCGAAGGGGTGGCAACGAACGAAACGCCACCATGCACCTCTGTCCCCAGTCAGTCGACGCCCCTCCTCCCAACCAGCATCCATATACTTCTTCACTCCATCCTTCCACCTCTCATTCGGTTTACCTCTCTCTCTCTGTCCTTCCACCTCACTCTCGCACGCACTTCTCAAGTAACTCATTTCCACCTCTCTCACTCTTGGTTTGAGTCTCTTCACCAGCGTCCACCATCCTTTGCTTCCGTAAGTCAGTGTCGGCATTACCACACTGTCATGCAAGGACTTCTTCACTTCCATGCTGACCACCCAATTTCTTGTTACTGCTTTCAGCGTTCCATCAACCCTCTTCCCCTGTTGCACCCTCTCCCGCACTTCTTCATCCATACTCCCATCTTTACTCAGCACACTGCCCAGATACTTAAATGAACTGACAATCTCCATAGCCTGACCGTTCAACTTCACCTCACAATCTGTGGCTTCACCACTTTCGAAGACCATAACCGTGCTCATCCCCGCATTTACCTTCAGATTCCGTTTTTCGCACACTGTTCCAAACATATTTGCCAGACCATGCAACTCCCATTCATTATCGCTCATCAGAACTGTATCATCAGCAAACAGCAGTTTCCACTTGTTTCCCTCCCTTATCAGCGATACACCAACATCCACTGCTCTTCCTTGTATTTCTTTCATGACTCCATCCATATATAATGTATAGTAAACAACCACGGGGGACATCACACACCCCTGTTTCAACCCAACATTCATATCAAAGAACTCGCTCTGCTCATTCTCCACACGTACAAGCCGCCTTTGCACCCTCATACATGCTCTTCACTGCTTTCAGCAACTTGCCATCTACTCCATATATTCTAAGTACTTTCTACATACCTTCTCTATCCACTCTGTCAAAGGCCTTCTCCAAGTTCATAAAGGCAACATACAGCTTTTGACGCTTCTCTAAATATTTCTTCACAACACATTTCAGGGTAAAAATCTGATCTACACATCCTTTTCCCTTCCTAAAACCACCTTGCTCGTCACCTATCCATTTCTCCATTCTCGCTCTCACTCTCTCAATCACTACCCTACTGTACACTTTCCCTACTACGCTTAGAAGACATATTCCTCAGTGGATACCACACACTCCTCTTTCCCCTTTACCCTTATATAGGAGGACTATTATGCCTGTCTTCCAGTCATCAGGTGCACTCCCCTTCTCCCATGCTAGTTTTTCCATACCCATTCGATCACTATCTCACCACCATACCTCAGCATTTCCCCACACACACCATCTATTCCTTGTGCTTTCCCCAACTTCACTCTTTTCATGGCTTCATACACTTCTGTCCTCCTGATCCCCACCTCCTCCTCCACTTCTTTTTTTCTTCTCCCTCTACCCCATCCAACTATGTTTGCTGGCGCTTCATTCTTTACATTTAACAATTCGTTGAAGTACTCCCTCCATCTTTCGACTCTCTCTTGCTTCTCGGCTAGCACTCGCCCATTCTTATCTTTCACACCCTTACTGTTTCTGTTGCTACCTTCCCTAACTTTCTTGACTTCTTTCCAGAACAGTTTCTTACACTCCCTCAATTTTACACTCAGATTCATTCCAAATTCCTCATCTACTCTTCTCTTACTTTCCTTGACTACTCTCTTCACCACTCTCTTTTTCTCCACGTACCTTGCTCGTTTCTGTCTCTCCAAATCTTCATTCCCTCTACTACCCAACCACTCTCTATACTCTTTCTTCTTGTTTTCCACAGATATTTTTACCGATTCTGTCCACCTTGCTGTACCCTTCACTCCCCTCCCTCTTCTCCTTACTCCACACACCTCCTCACATGCTGCACAGATCTCTTCCTTAAACACTTTGCTCATCTCCTCCACTTCCTTCATACCCTCCAGGTCAAACCTACCTAGTCGTCTTTCTACTGCTCTCCTGTACTCTTCCCTGATTTCCTCCTCCTGCAACCTCTCTACCATCCTGGCCATTCCACCTTCCTCTCGCCTCCCTCCAACTCTCCTCACCCATTTCTTTTGTATCCTAACTTTAGCTACTACTACATAATGGTCAGACAGACCCCCTCCAATACCCCTATACACCCTAGCATCCAGCTCAGATTTCTTCGTTCGTCCATCCACACATATATAATCAATCAGTGCCTTTCGTTCCACCACTGTCTTATCCTTATCCTGCTTCCTTCACACCACTTTCCATATTTACCTGTGTATTATTCTGTGAAGAAGGTGTTGGCTATTCACAGCCTCCTCCCCACTCATACGTCCACAAGTGCACTACCATTC
The DNA here is from genome assembly GCA_032716605.1 of Paralithodes platypus. Classification (NCBI taxonomy): domain Eukaryota; kingdom Metazoa; phylum Arthropoda; class Malacostraca; order Decapoda; family Lithodidae; genus Paralithodes; species Paralithodes platypus. The sequence continues at coordinate 42,323,738 of CM064519.1, forward strand.
CCATTCACCTCTGACGGTACACCCCACCCTCCCACCACTCCATCAACTTTCTTATCACCCACCTTCCCATTCATATCCCCAATCGTAAATATTCTTTCGCTCTTGCCAAACTTATCCAGGCACACCTCCACATTCACCCAGAACTCCTCTTTCTCTCTTACAAGTTTATCCTCTGTCGGAGCATAGACACACACAATCACCCACGTTTGTATTCCTACTTTCATTCTCACCCACACAATCCTTGAACCCACAGGCACATAGTCTCTTACACGCTCCTTCCACTTGTTACTTACAAACAAACACGCACCTTCTCTCGCTGTTCCCTCACTCACTCCAGCACACACACCCATTCCACACTCCCACTCTCTCACATCTGTACCCCTCAATTTGGTCTCAGTCATTCCACATACATCCAGCCTGGCATTCACTAACACTACCAGGACCTCACTCTCTTTTGTGTCATCATTCACGCCTCTCACATTCCTCTCACTATTCTAAGATTGTCCATAGTCGGTCGGGGTTCGTCAACATTAGGTCCGTCTGCATCCGAGACTGTTCGTTTGTTCTTCGTTGCTTTAATTATTTTTCACGTGGGGGGTCGCAAGCCCTCCGACCCAACCTCTTTAGTCGCCTCTTATGACACACAGGAGGCACGTGGAGCATATTTTATTTCCTTACCCCCAGGACACTTTTGTCATTTGTAAAAACATTTAATTAGGGGTTAAGAGAGAGATATTTAAGTCGATTTTTAAATTATTGGACAGTACAACACTCTATGACATTTCCAGGTAGTCTAGATAGTATAATATTGAAGGTCAATGACGGAAAACGTTTATGGGGAGTTTCCGACCCAATCTTTTCATGGGAACTTGTAATATTTCGGTCAGGGCTATGTATGTGGCACTAGGGTAAAGTATATTTAGCGGGAAAAGCCCAGCTGGGCGTATTTTTAACTCGCCGCAAGAAAATAGTATGCCCTGTACAAGTTTGTAAAGGCCCTTTCCCACATTCACGACTCAACCCGATTTTCGTTCGCGAATGCTTGTCGGCTGACTTTCGCAATGAATTGGCCCGATTTTCTAGTGATGGCCGTTATTTTCAGAATGTCGCCGTGCAATCCGCAACATGTCTTGCGATAATCCGCGACGTCATCTACATCACTGAAATTTGAATTTCAGGCAGCCGTTACAGGATGACTTCATGCGATCATTGGACGATCTTTCAGCAAATCATTGACGATACCGTTGCGGATATATTAGCGATGTCGCGGACAGTGAACGATGGTAATGTGAGACTTTCTAATTTTAATCAGGTACTTATGCCCTACCCTTGTCTGCTGATATATAAACAGAATTTTCGAGGCTCACACACCATTCTCACCTCAACCTTCGCATTCTCACGTACTTGTCAAGTCTCAGCAATGTCTATGCAGGACATATGTGAGTTTGAATTACTGTGGCTTCACTTTGATAAAAAAAACTCAGCGGATGCGTGCGTTAGCTGTTATATATGAGGACAAAGTCAAAGAGGAGGAAATGGAGAAGAAAAGGAAGAAGCAGAAAAAGCGTTCGGTGTGGACAAGACCATGGCTCCTACGACGGCTAGAATTTGAGGTTTTCGAAAACCTAATGAAGGACATGGATGCATAGGACCCTACAGAATTCAAAAACTTTATGAGAATGGACCCAGCCCTCTTCAAAGAAATCCTTGAAGAAGTTGAACCATTGAGAGCAATGAAGGACACATATTGGAGGAAAGCCCATACAACTGGATTACGTTTGGCTGTCACGATGCGATACTTCATCTCTTGTATCTCAGAAGTTTTTTTAAACTATTCTTGCTTCTAAATTTCTTAAGCATTTCTCTTCTCATCATCTACTCTCAGATCGCCAGTATGGCTTCCTTAAGGGTCGCTCTACTGGTGATCATCTTTCATATCTTACTAACTCTTGGACATCCTCCTTTCGGGACTTCGGTGAGACCTTTTCTATTGAGCTAGATATATTGAAGGCCTTCGATAGAGTCTGGCACAAATCTCTAATTTCTAAACTACCCTCATTCAGTTTCCATCCCTCCATCTGTGCCTTTGTCTCTAATCTCCTTTCCGGCCGTTCCATAGCTGCGGTTGTGGATGGCCGTCTCTCACTTCCTTATCCTATAAACTCCGGTGTTCCTCAAGGCTCTGTCCTATCTCCCATTCTCTTTCTAATTTTCATAAATGATCTTCTCAACTGTACCTTCAGTCTCATCCATTCATACGCCAGACAACTCTACCTTACACTACTCAATTAGTTTTCCAGAACGCCCCAGCCAGCAATCCATCAAAAACAAACGTAAAGAAGCCATACAACACGTCTTATCTTCTGATCTAACTACTATTTCCAATTGGGGCAGAGAAAACCTTGTTGCCTTTAATGCTTCTAAATCCCAAATTCTACATCTTAATACCCGTCGGGAACTCCCAGAGTACTATCCCTTATACTTCAACAATACAAAAGTCGATCTTTCATCTTCTCTCAATATTCTTGGTGTCTCTTTTTCTTCTGCTCTCTCTTGGAAGGACCATATTACCAGTCTTTCTAAGGCAGCCTCCCAAAAACTAGGTATGTTCAACCGCCTCAAGGGGTTCTTTACCCCTGCACAGCTTCTTGCTCTGTACAGGGGCACAGGGCGTCCTTGTATTGAGTATTGTTTGCATGTGTGGGGAGGATCCTCTCACACCTCACTCCTAGACAAAGTAGAAAGGAAAGCCTTTCGCATCATTAACTCCCGTCCACTCACCAATTCTCTTGCAATCTCTCTCTCTTCGCCGCAATGTTGCATCTCTCTCGCTATTCTATCGCTACTACAATAATCAGTGTTCCTCAGAGCTCTCCCAGTGTGTACCACCTCCTCTTCGTAGGGTATGCTGTACCCGCCTTGCAACACAATCCCACCTCTACTCTGTGCAATTCTCTAACCCAAAAGTGAAACGTTACTCTCAGTCTTTCTTCTATTCAACCGCTGAGCTCTGGAACTCTCTCCCAGAATTAGTCTTTCCCTCTTCCTATGACTTTATTTGCTTCAAACTCTGTGTGTCCAGGTATTTTGGCTCGAACGTCCCTTGATTTTGGCCCTGTCACTCTTTGAACTCTGGGGGAGGCACTCGCTACAGGCAGTTCTGCCTATTGTCTCCCTCACTCTCATAGAACAAAAAGAAACACCAAGTCAAATGAGCTTCATGAAAAAGTACAGTACTCAATTTCAAGAAAACCAATTTAGAAAAACTGTAATTTGTTTGATGACATAGATTGGAGCTTCATAAATGACATCAGGGATAACAATTATATTTTGAAATTATTCACGGAAATATACTATAAAGCCATAAATGCCTGCATCCTCATGAAAAATCAGTGCTCAACTCGAAACAACAAACCAAAATGGTGGAACAAAGAAATTGAAGATTGTCAAAATGACAAGAAAGCTGCTCACAGTACCTTCAGTAGAACAAAGAAAAAAACAGACAGATTAAACTGTCATAATCTCCTACGAAAAGCAAAACAACTAATACAACTTAGTAAGAAAAATATCGAATTAGTATTGCAAACTTAAGCAATTCAGACACAAAGGAAATCTATGGATAAATCAGAAGTATGTATGTATGTACAGTATATACTCAGGCACATACTCCATAGCTAGGGGTGGTATACTCGAGACAGAGCCCGAACAGGGACAACACAACACAACAAATGACAAATAAAATAAAAATATCACACATCTTAAGTAAAATGGTAATTACTAAAGCGGACCATTAAATATTGAAAGAGGAGTTGTTGTTGATGTCGAAATCAAGATAAGTAATATTCTCTATGACTTTTTCGCTTTTGTCTTTACCAAAAATCTGAAATAGATTCCATCTACAATACTATGTGCAATATGGTACAATTTCAAAATATACAAGTGACACCAAAATGACTAACATAGCAGTGTCTCCCTTCCAGGTTTAACAGATCCATAATTGTATTCTATTCTATATACTCAGGCCCAATCCCCACTTTTCCTATTTTTGTTCTGTTCTTTTTCTCTCTTCTTTCTTCTTTATTTCTTTTCATTGGGGGTTGGCCGACTCAAGACAGAGCCAGAATAGGGACAACACAACACAAAACAATGAACACACAAAAACAAATTACAACTTCACACTCATCTAGGTCATCAGGGAGAAGACCCAGAGACCAGGGTCACCAAGGTCCCTCCAGCACTTACCCGGCCCCTGACCACCCGGAGAGGTTCCGATCTCGACAGGCAGACATGCAGCAGAGCGAAACCACAAGCCTGCTCACAACACTTCCAGGCACACCCTTCATATAAACCGTCTCCCAGGGTCAGGCGCCTGATGGACTATTATCTAGTCCAACTTGCGCCCGACCCCTTCCCCCAAACGACCACGTGTTCACTCATCTATTCACAAGCATTCTCCATTCATTCCTGTTTATTACCACTACTCTTGCCTGATCTATAGTCATTCCTCTATCATCCAAAGCCTGTCTTACACAGTCTCTCCATTTCAATGGGGGGTCTTCCTCCCCTTGTATCTGACTCACATATTCTCTTTGTAATTTATATAAATAATCAACATGGGCCCAAACCTGGTAAATAAGTTTCAATACCAAAAAATGTAATGTACTACAAGTAGATAGAATATAAGAACGAAAAGGCAAATTACTCTATGAATGGTATTTACCTTAAAAGCACTGATAAAGAAAAAACAGTAAGGGTAACAATATCGAACTATTTTAACCCAGCTAACAATGTACTGAAGAAATAAAGAAAGCAAATCAAATTATTGGATTCATTCGTAGATCACTCAAATAGAATTTCAAAGACGTTATTCTCACCGTATGCAATTCATTGGTTCGCCCCCATCTGGAATACTGCGTACAATTTTGGTGTATAGATTATACAAAAGTTTCGATAAACTGGAGAGAATACTGAGAAGAGTAATTAAAATTACCCCTAGACTTATAAATAAGCCATACGAAGAACGTCTAAAAGAGTATAATAATTTTAGTTTGACAAAACACAGACTGAGAGGGGAACTAATTCAAACCTTTAAAATTATGAAAGGTCTTGACAATATGGATGTTAACAAGTACTTCACAATTGACCAATCGAATTAAACTGGAAGAAGTGGGTGCAAAATTGTTGAAAAACATTTCCACTCACATGAGGCACAGCATTTTATATATTTTGTTTCAATGTAGTGGTAAACTAATGGTATTGACTACCTAGAAATATTATTGAATGCTGTACTGTTCAATCGTTCAAAAACTGACTTGATAGATATCTCGCTCTTAACCCCCAATAAACTACTTCTAAAAATTAATAGCTGCCCAACATATGTTTTCCACATTGGCTTGGACCAGCCGAGAAGAATGACGAGGACAAGCAACCTCGTAAGGATCGATATATCTGTTGTTGCCTGTTCTCCTTTGTACTCCTTTGCACTTTGTACTCTTGTTCTCTGCCTGTGTGATATTCCTTCAAGTAGCGAACCACCCTGACATCGACCGTGGAGTGTTTACCCTTCTAATCACATGGTGTACGGTGTCCCTGGGGCCTCTCGCTGCTCTGTGTTCAACCGCTCACACAACACATTGATTATTGACCAGATTACCTGTACTAACGTACACAGAGTAAAAGGCTGAGGTCACACCAACACTCTCTCCGTCAATTTTCGACCATCAACTTTTTCTATCTATCTATCTATTGCCTGACGCCATGATCCCCGAAGGGGTGGCCACGAACGAACCACCCCCGACCACCTCTGTCCCCAGTTAGTCGATGCCCATCCTCCCAACCAGCACCGCCTTCATTCATATACTTCCTCACTCCATCCTTCCACCTCTCCTTCGGTCTACCTCTCCCTCTCTGTCCCTCCACCTCGCTCTCGTACACCCTCTTAGTCATTCTCTCGCTTCCCATACATTCCATATGGCCGAACCATCTCAAGTTGTTCCTTTTCACACTTTCCAGCACATCTACCTCCACACCACACCTCCTTCTTACTTCCTCATTCATCTGTCTATCCCTCCGTGTAACTCCGCACGCACTTCTCAAGTAACTCATTTCCACCGCTCTCACTCTTGGTCTGAGTCTCTCCACGAACATCCATGCTTCGCTTCCGTAAGTTAGTGTCGGGATTACCACACTGTCATGCAAGGACTTCTTCAATTCCATACTGACCACTCTATTTCTTGTTACTGCTTTCAACGTTCCTACAACTCTCTTCCCCTGTTGCACCCTCTCCCGCACTTCTTCATCCACAGTCCCATCTTTACTCAACACACTGCCCAGATACTTAAAAGAGCTGACGATCTCCATAGCCTGATCCTTCAACTTCACCTCACACTCTGTGACTTCACCCCTTTCGAAGACCATAACCTTGCTTTTCCCCGCATTTACCTTCAAATTCCGTTTTTCGCACACTGTTCCAAACTCATTTACCAGAACCTGCAACTCCCATTCATTATCGCTCATCAGAACTGTGTCATCCGCAAACAGCAGTATAGGCAGTTTCCACTCATTTCCCTCCCTTTTCACCGATATACCAACATCCACTGCTCTTCCTAGTAATTCTATCATGACTCCATCCATATATACAGTAAACAACCACGGGGACATCACACACCCCTGTTTCAACCCAACATTCAGGTCAAAGAACTCGCTCTGCTCATTCTCCACACATACTGCCGCCTTTGCACCCTCATACATGCTCTTCACTGCTTTCAGCAACTTGCCATCTACTCCGTATATTCTAAGTACTTTCCACATGCCTTCTCTATCCACTCTGTCATAGGCCTTCTCCAAGTCCATAAAAGCAACATACACCTTTTGTTGCTTCTCCAGATATTTCTCAACAAAACAATTCAGGGTAAAAATCTGATCTACACATCCTCTTCCCTTCCTAAAACCTCACTGCTCGTCGCCTATCCATTTCTCTGTTCTCACTCTCACTCTCTCAATCACTACCCTACTGTACACCTTCCCTACTACGCTTAAAAGACATATTCCTCGGTGGTTACCACACACTCCTCTTTCCCCTTTGCCCTTATATAGGGGGAATATTATGCCAGTCTTCCAGTCATCGGGTGCATTCCCCTTCTCCCATGCTAGTTTGCACATTTTCCATATCCATTCGGTCACTATCTCACCACCATACCTCAATATTTCCCCACACACTCCATCTGTTCCTGGTGCTTTCCCTAACTTCACTCTTTTCATAGCTTCCCACACTTCTGACCTCCTGATCCCCACCTCCTCCTCCACTACTTCTCCTCTTCTCCCTCCCATACCATATCCAACAATGTTTGCTGGCTCTTCATTCCTTACATCTTTCGACTCTCTTGCTTCTCGGCTAGCATTCTCCTATTCTTATCTTTCACACCCTTACTGTTTCCCTTGCTACCTTCCCTAACTTTCTTGACTTATTTCCAGAACAGAGTCTTACACTCCCTTCATTTTACACTCAGATTCCTTCCAAATTCCTCATCTACTCTTCTCTTACTACTTTCCTTCACTACTCTCTTCACCACTCTCTTTCTCTCCACGTAATTCGCTCGTTTCTGCCTCTCCAAATCTTCATTCCCTCTACTACCCAACCACTCTCTATACGCTTTCTTTTTGTCTTCCACAGCTATATTTATATCTTTTGTCCACCATGCTGTACCTTTCACTCCCCTCCCTCTTCTCCTCACTCCACACACCTCCTCACATGCTGCACAGATTTCTTCCTTAAACAACCTTGCTTATCTCCTCCACTTCCTCCATATCTTCCAGGTCGAACCCACCTAGTCGTCTTTCTACTGCTCTCCTGTACTCTTACCTGATTTCCTCCTCTTGTAGCCTCTCCACCCTCCTCACCATTCCCCCTTCCTCTCGCTTTCCTCCAGCTCTCCTTACCCACTTCTTTTGTATCCTAACCTTAGCTACTACTACATAATGATCAGACAGACCCCCTCCAATACCCCTATACATCCTAGCATCTATCACAGATGTCTTCATTCTTTCATCCACACATATATAATTAATCAATCAGTGACTTTCGTTCCACCACTGTCTTATCCTTCATCGTCCACACCACTTTCCATGTGTATCTGTGTATCATTCTGTGTCGGAGAAGGTGTTGGCTATCCACAACCTCCTCCCCACACATACGTCCACAAGTGCACTACCATTCCCATTCACCTTTGACGGTACCCCCCACCCTCACACCACTCCATCAACTTTTCTATCACCCACCTTACCATTCATATCCCCAATCAGAAATATTCTTTCGTTCTTGTCAAACTTATCCAGGCACGCCTCCACATTCACCCAGAACTCCTCTTCTCTCTTACAAGTTTATCCTCTGTTGGAGCATACACACACACAATCACCCACGTTTGTATTCCTACTTTCATTCTCACCCACACAATCCTTGAACCCACAGACCCATATTCTCTTACACACTCCTTCCATTTGTTACTTACAAACAAGCATGCATCTTCTCTCACTGCCCCTTTACTCACTCCAGCACACACACCCATTCCACACTCCCACTCTCTCACATCTGTACCCTTCCATTTGGTCTCCGTCATTCCACATATATCCAGCCTGGCATTCACTAACACTTCCAGTACCTCTCTCTCTTTTGTGCCATCATTCATGCCACTCACGTTCCATGTACCTATTCTGAGAATGTCCGTAGGCTTGTCCATAGTCGGTCGGGGTTCGTCATCACAGGGTCCGTCCGCATCCGAGGCTGCTTGTTCGTTTATCGTAGCTACGTATTTTTTCCGGGTGGCCCAACCTACCCAATCAACTTTTTGCAGACAACATTTCGGGGAGTCTTTGAATTGGTATCTATAATGACTGAGCCTCAAACCTTTAACTACCAGATGTCACCCCCATGCTAACATATTTCGTTTTCCAACAGCGTCGAAGGTGTCTTGCCTCTGTTGTTCGTTTTATTGTTCTTAATGGTGATCAGAAGTGGTCTGTGGTTAAGAAAATTTCTCCATCTGTTATCAGGTACTTGGTAATGGGGGTTAGAAATGGTAATGTTAATAGTTTTGAAAGTTCCCCATTATACTAATGTTACATTAGTGTAAATGTATGAATTAATAACATACCAGAATCTGACAAATAATATTTTTCAAACATAATTTACGGAGAAAGCGTTTGTGTCATGTCGACTTTAGGATAAGATTGGGATACATGGATATTCGATATATCAAGAATGGTTGGGATATTGTGGATAATATTAGGTGGATGTAATTGAGCAATGTAAGTGGACTATACTTATGATTTAGAATAGAAAAAATAGTTTGGGCTAAGGGAGTTTAGACGGTATTGTGCAGCATAATTTACTGGTTCAGCTCAATGGTTTATGGAGGGGGTTTAGTTTGCTCTCTAAACCTCTATCAAACTTTAAAAAACACCCACAAGACCCACCTTCGATATAAATTTGTACATTTTTCGGTTGAAAAATGTCCCGGCCAAAGGCCGATTTCTCTTCAAATACAGGCTTGCTATTGCTCGCCAGGAAAAAAATCGACACCTAAATGGCACGAAAAGTCTTAATATTGGTAACTAAATGGGGCAAAAGGTCTGAAAATTGCCAAACTAATGGGGCGAATGTCTTGAAATTTCATAACTAATAGGGCTAAGCATGAGGGAGGAGGAGGACTCGAAAAAACAACTACCTTCCCTTAAGTGTACTTAGGTAATACATGTATCGTATCTACTAATTGCGAGTTTCAATTTTTTGTTCTTTCTTTTTTTGCATCGATATTAAGCAGAATTATAAGCTAAAATACGTTTTCGGTACTCAAATAATTACAATATAATAAAATAAAGCCATTTTCATCCATGCCAAACAGATATTTTTGTATATATTGCTGCTAGATATCGTTAGACAGCTTGAATTTCGTTATGGCCCGAATCTTCCAAATGGTCAAGATTGTCTTGCAAAGCTAAAATAGCAAGAACGGGTTGTGTGAAAATAGGAACAATGAGATTAGTTACCCAATTCACTGGTATCCGTATTATTTAGGAACACATATTACATATGTGATGAACTAGGACCGTGGATTTATGGATTATTATATATTCTTGTTTATGCATTGAGTTTAGAATGATTGAAATGCCAAGTTTGACACAAATGTAGCCTATTTGGTAATATTTCTCTAGATACTTAGATTATAATTATTATTATGAAAATGCATAGCATTAACCCCTCTTTGGCGGGGCCCGCCTTAAGTCGGTCTACAGAACCCCTGCCTAAAGAGCGGGGCCCGCCTTACGTCGGTGGCGATGTTGAGCACATAATTGGCTCTGAGAGAGAGCCCGAGCGGTGGGAGGAGCGTAGGTTGATTCTGACTGTTCGGCACGGCTCCTGCGCCGGCACTGGCCCCACCTCCACACACATCCACACCCACTACCTCGATAGCCAGGGAATTATGTAAGGAAATTACCGTATTTTAGGGATTTTTCCTTCGGGTTGCACGATCGTTGCAAGACAACCCGTGATCATAGAAGGATGGTTCAGGTGTCATTGGAAAGCTCAATTAATGCCCTTTCACGGATACGTAATTGAATTATGCTCTGGCTCTTGTTTATGCATGAAAAAGAGCACAGAAATAAGCTCATTTAGGGTAAAACTACCCGCTTGGCAGGTAGTAGAAGTTACAGACCTAGCCGCTCGAGGAGTGTTAAGTTTGTTGCATATTTTTAACCTTTTCACGCACATATGATGCAGAGGTTGCCAGATTAGCAATAAGAAATAGAGTTCTCTCACTCTTATAATTACCTCTCCAAAATTAGTTCTCTGCCCACAGCTAACTCAAAGACAACTGCAGAGGTTGAAGTAACGAAACTAAAGGTTTCTAAATACCCCTGATGGTAACAAAGGATTTAAAGTATCCCTAATAGGCTCAAAATCGCGTCTTATGTCGGAGAGGGTTAATACATGTTGTGACATCACACCAAATATATCAGCACATGACATACTTGTAGCACAAAATCTGAAAGGATTAATGTGTCTCTAAATATTTTAATAAATGTATGCAATATGATCAGATAAATATATCAAAGGGGGGTATTGGCGAACGGGGTCCTTGTGTGTAGATTTCATGGGTCATGGTGGGTCAGTCCTCGCACAGTGTCCTGCGCAAATACGTCCGCAAACTCTTGTAACAGGGCCAGGTGTTGGGACTGCTGGTTGAGGTTTAGGTCTTGAGAGAGAAGGGGGAGGGGTAGAATTTGGTTGGGGTATGTCCTGGGCCCTATGTGGGGGGATCCCCTATGGTTGGGTTGCGAAGTTTTTTTCCTTCTCCTGGTTCGTCTGCGGGGAGGCTGACAGGCTGGTAGTCTCCCAGGAGGAGGCCCTTCCGGAGGTGAATAGGTTCCGGAGATACGTTGGCCACCAGGTGTTTAGGAGCACGGGGCGATGAGAACCGAGACGTCCTCCTGTAGAAGGATCCGTTGGGATGGGGGGCTGGAGGGAAAGAAATAAGGGGGAGAGGGCTGTGCGGGTGTGATAATAATAATATTAATAATAATCGGTTTATTTCGAGCCGGCAGCCAATGAGGCTGAAATACACAATTCCTTAACTTGATTTATCCTATGTAGTCAACATATTTGACTCTGGCTGCCACAGGGGCACCTACATACCCCCATAAGAGGTAGGATGTGGGCAGGGAACCAGGTGAAACCCAGAGGTGGCGCATCCACACCTAACCTCCACAGCCCGGAAAGTTTTTGACAGAAACCTCACTGGCAGCTAGCTGGGATCGAATCCGCGCTACCTGAGCCGAGCGACTAGAGTATAGTGAATTAGTGTGCTCAGCCACCGTGACCGTATCACTTGGAAGGCGCATTGGGGGGTATAGCAGGGTATGTGGGGGAGGGGGTGGGATCCGGGGTGGGGGTATCGACTGGTTGGTCAGCCTTTCCTAGGCTGTAGAAGCTGGCCATGGGGGTTGTGTGGGGGTGTGTGAACTTCGGAAATGTCATGCAATGGTTTCCTAGGTCTAGGTATGCGAGGACAAAACCACCTGAGGGAAATTTCCCTCTACATTACCCACCTTGAGTTGTAAGGGCAAGGTCCTGGTGACCACGAACGACCAGATGGGGTCTCCTTTGTTCCAAGTTGGATGACAGGGATGAGGTTCAGGGAGCCCAGTGTGGACGAAGTAATATGCATATGAGAAGCAACACCTACTCGCTCCTGTGTCAATTAATAATTGGAGATGTATGCCCTGCATAATCGCTGCGGCAGGATGGGGGAAGGTACGTCGTGGATTGATACCCAAAAATCCCCAGGGCTGGTGTATTTTCGCCACAAGTGCCCACGGCCTCAGCAGTTAAAACAGCTGAACTTGTTTTTCTTCCCTGACTTGACTTGGCTCTGCTGAGATTTTCCCTTCTTAGGTTAGAGGGCATGTCGCAGCATGGCCACCAGCTGCATTATAGTCTGGTCATCCTCTTCATTCTTCTCGGCTGGTCCTGTCTCCTTTCGTCGTTGGGCGGGGTTTTCAGGGAGTGGTGAAGCTGCAGGTGTCTTGTCGGTTTTAGGAGAGCTGGTGAGGGATAGTGCCACTCTCCCTATATATGCCAGGTTCTCTCTGTGGGGGGAGATGAGCAGGCCATGTAAACCTTAAATGTTTTTATGTCCTCCTCCTGCATTGTTATTTTTCTCCCCATGAAATAGAGGTAGGCCTGCTGGACCACTCGTATGATGATGGCCGCTCATGCCAGTTTATCATGTTCTTCTTGTGTGATCTTGGGGTGAGCTGTAGTGTCTGATCCCGAAACTTGTCTATGTCTCCTGTCAGCTGTAGGTTGAGGAGTTGGACTTCTGCTTCGTCAGATGTGAGGATAGAGCCGAATGTTGCTATTAGGATTTTCTTCGCATCTTCCCATTTTGTCTTGTGTGTGATACTGCCAACCACCTGTTAAGCGTGTGAGCTTAGGTAGGAGAGCAGTTATGGCACCTTCTGTTATTTTGTGATATTTGTTATCATATTGGACCTTATGTCCAGCGGGGGTCAGCCATAGCTCGATATCCCATGTTGCAGGCTTGTAAAGGGTATGCTGGAGGGTGGTAGACATGTATATTTTCTTGTCCTTTTGTTTTGTTTGTCTAAACATACTTGTTTACTATTGTCTACTGTTCCACCTCCGAGTTAGGACCAGCACGTGCCACCCTTGAAGTGCCAAGGGGCATTAAGTGAGTATAAATAACTGGAAGGAGAGAACAAAAACAATGTACACAATATGTACTTTATTTACACAGACAATTAATGAACATGTATGTATTATATATTCATGCACATACCCCATTACTGGGGTTGGCCGACTCGAAACAGAGCCCGAACAGAAACAATATTTAAAGTTCCATTTCTTAGGGTCCAGGACTACTTTCTCGTTTCCTCACCCCTTTCCCTGTCTCGTTTAGTAGGTGAATTTTACAAGGGGAACAGGATTCCTCGCCTCCTGCCCCTGAAGTAGGAGTAGTACAGAAATGGCTAAGGTTGGGTAGAGGATGCCAAACCTCACTCTGGACATGCAGATAATCAATACACAAATCACAAACAATTCACTAGCACAATTGCATAACCACATTATGCGGGTAATCTCGGTACGATTCCCTCAACACTATTTAAGAACACAATAATAGCCAGCTTCGATACAACTCCCGATACAATGTATGACTCAATAATGAGCAGTCTGGACAGAACTCCCAATTCAGTAGATCTAAGCAATAGTGGGTAGTTTACGCAAGACTCCCAACACAATATATGCGCATGCATTACTGGATGGTCTGGGCATGACTCCCAATTCAATATGCAAACCTACAACAATGGGTAGTTCAGGCACAACACGATATATGTACATATAATAATGGGCAGTCTGAACACAACTGTTAACATAATATATGAACCTATGATAATGGGTAGCCCAGGCACAACTCCGAACACAAGATATGAACATACAATAAATAGGAATTCTTGGCACAACTATTAATACAATGATTATATAATTTTAACACTAGGAAACCTTGGCACAAATCCAAACAAAAACAAATTAACTTAATACTTGAAGGCCTATGTACAACTCACAACATAATAAATGAAATAAATACTCTGAAGCCTTGGCACAACTCCTAATACAAGAAACAAACACAATAATATACATTTACAACACAACCTATTGTTTCGTGGTAGTCGTGGGCGAATACGGCTACTCACACTGGTCCTGAGGGATGCAGGTGGGATGGGAGAGCATCAGCTGGGTAAGAGGAATGGTGGACTGGCGTGGGAAAAGGCCTGTGCCTAGCAGATTACTGGGTCAGGTAGGCTCGGGCGAGTCCAGTTCAGGTGAGTAGTGTCTGGGTCAACGCGCTGTGTCCTGGTCCACGTAGGGTGCCCTAGTCAGTTGCGTGGTGTGGGAAAATCACGTAAGCGTGGTTAGAGAGGCAGGAAACTCATCTCTCTTCAGCTTCAGGGACAAAGGGGATTACTGGAGTTTCAGGAAGAAAAGGGGGAAGGTGCTGCTACTTAAGGAATTGGCCACTTAAGCAACACAAGGGGAAAACTTATTTCATGAACAATGGGATTGATTAGAGAGGCAAGGAGCTTGTTTTTAATTTTCTTCAGAATCAAGGGGGATTACTATGAAATCAGGAACAAAGGGGAGGGCGCTGCTACTTCAGGAACAAGGAATTTAGTTACAGAAGTAGGGAGCTTGTCTCTATTCTTCTTTAGGAACAAAGGGAGGGTGCTGCTGCTTCAGGAACTGGTTACATTGTTGGTGAGTCTTCTATCCAGGCTCTGAGAGTGTGGGGGATCTCCTTCTTCCACTCTCGATTTAGTTGCTCGAAGTAGTCCTCTTACCTAATGTCTTCTGAGAGCAAGGATTTTAGCTCCTCCAGCTTGAGGCATTTGGGCGACAGAGTTGAATCCGTCAGTGGTTGCAGCAGGCTAGTGTAGTCGATATATTTTTTCCCAGCCCAAGGTGTGTTCTGCTTTTTCCTTTCTGTGGAATATCCTTGTTTGTTGCCAGTCATGTTCACCTAATCAGTTTCAACTGCTGAAGTCCTGCTCTCGAAGGATAGCAGCTTGTGTAGAAAGTAGGGGAGGGTGGAGTGTGGGTTGAATGGCGAGAAACTCGATTCAGTTCTTTGGCTGCTCCAAGGGCGGGTCTGAGGTTTATATGACCTTGCCCCGGATTGAGTAGTCTTCTGCTTGGACTGGGCTGGGCCAATCAGCAACATGGGTGGTGCTTCCAACTTGTCCTTTGATCCTAATCGATTAACAAGCTTTCATAGATCGAAGGTGCTGGGTTGGAAGGGCAGTGCTCTTCCAGAGTTGGAGAGTGTGTCGGGCGGAGTATCCTACTCGTCGGGGCTGGGGGATATCTTGGCTATCCAATCAAGTGTCGCGGAGGCTCCAGGTTCATTAGGGGTAAAGGTATTGGGCTCCTCTTCCTCCTTGTCGTATTCTACCATATCCTCTACCTCCTCGTAGTACCTTTCAAGGACCTCATTTACTAAAGAGTTTGGTGGGACCTGAACTTTCCCTCGTGTCCACCTTGGCTTCAGTTGCAAAGTAATCCACTAGCACTTCCTTTACTATTGATGTCGGGGGTACCTGGATTGTGGATTTCACCTACTGTGTCCCTTTGTCCCGGGGTTCCACTGTCAGCGAATTCTGAAGATCTCGCCCAACATATCTAGTCATATAAAACGCTTTTCCACCAGTACTTTTGCTCTCAATCATGGACCCGATGGATGAATGATAAAACCCCGAACAGTGGGCAGATATATAATGTAGACTGGAGAAGTAAGACCTCAGGTTTTGATACATAGATTTTGTTTTATTTTTAATGGCGATAATCTATGATGTCCACAACTTTATAGCTCGTTTATCAGAAACATTTTGATGAAACATTTTGTTAAATATGAAAACTTGGCCTTAATATGATGCATATTTGTCCATTGTGTATACAAAAAAAAATATCAACAGTTAAGGGTATACACCAAACATTGCTTCAGGTGAAAAACCCTTAAGACGGCATCCACTTTGATATATACTGACTTTTAATGTTGCAAGTTCTGCCGTTTCAGTAAAAGATAATATAACTGTAATGCCCATGATGAAAATTGCTGCCATGCACACCACCAACAGTACCACGCCAGAAAGACACCAAAACACCAAAGAGGACCAGTGCACCCTTCATCCGCATAGGCACCCCCACGTGACCAGACGACAATCAAGAATGCCGTCAGAGAGCGCATAAACAACAACACCAAGCCATGCCGTTCTAGTTACACAGGATTGAACCCAGCATATTCAGGGATAGGAGAGACTACATCACCCAAACTAGCAGAAGCAAGCCAGCTAGGTACGATACTAGCTTTTCCATGTCCAAATACTGGAACAATTTCAAGTTCGAGACTGGGCATTCTAGGTTCTAAACTAGGCGCCAGGTCACAAGACTGGTGACAAGTGTTGTTGGTAAACTGTGTTTAGTCAGCCAGCTACGTACGAGACTAGCTAGTCTGGTCCAAGGATATGCAAGTTTGGTCCGAGACCGATTAGTGGAAAAGATAGCGAAAACGTGAAGCTCGATGCTCACATTCTTGGTCACAAACTAGAACACCAGCAGCCGAGAATGACCTCTACCTATCATATTGCATGTAGTCCGAAACCGAGCACTGCTAATGGTCCGAGACCTAGCCTACAAGCAGAACAACAACAACAGAAGTCAGGAAACCCTACCAAGACGAAATCCAGGCACATCCATAACCAAACAAAGAAAAGTAGAGATAAAAGTCTAATACGCATATAACAAGAAAAATCACTAACTCTCCCTCCGACACCAGGGAAATCATTATAATATATTACATACTTACATACTTACTGTATCTTTAGCTTTAGAGTCTCTTCTTGCTTTTTCATACTGTTTCCCCTTCCGGGAAAATAAAACACTCATTTACTATACTTGTGTTTCCCCTAGTTATTTTTCTTATTATTACGAACGGGCATTCCAATTATACAGACACCGCAACATACGCTCGCGCACACCTTTTATCTTTAGTGATTTCCACAGAGTAAACTTTCTTCTATGATTTATTGAATATAGAAAATATCATCAAGAGATATAGAGAAAACGTGAACTCGTGAGATGTATATATAAAAGACTAGATTCGCTAAAACTTGACTCTGAGATATATATATTCAAGACAGTAGTTTTACCATTTCCGTGTGTACTAAAATATCATATCCATTCACCTGTAACTGAAAGTCATAGTTTGCTGAACCTAAGATCCCACAAGTTGAAATAATTACATAAATACATTCAACCACTTATACCGTGTACCTACTGTAGTGGAGAACGTACATAGAAGAACGCATATTTTCCTCTATGCTATAACTCGAGTGAAGCATCATTTCATTTACTTTGTGACTTGTATATTTTTGATAATCAGCTAGCCTATAACTCATATAAACTATTTCCATTAGTATTGTGAATGACATGTTATTATTAATATATGTATTATTGTAGCATCATTGTGTGATTCCTTTAGTGTATAAATAAAATTGTTGTTCTGTACCTATTGTATGACTTGCCTTTGTGTTTGATTGTAGATATATATTCAATAATTATATCTTCCTGTTAGGAGAACTCACCATTACCAGATTTGCTCAAGCAAATTAATAACACATACGGTATACTAATAAACCTTTCCAAAGCCGAGAACAGCCCTCTGCGTGTCCAAAACGAATTGAACTGAACATTATCCAGATATTGATCCAGATATCACAAATAGCATTGTAATTCAAAATTAGGCATATTGAAGTCATAGAGTTTAACACTGTCCAATGTTGATGAGCAGGTAGAATCATAAGACATATCAACCATGCCTATTTACGTTTACTTTTACGTAGTGGGACCTGCAGAGGGCCGCTCTCGGGCAGCATGATATGCGGGTTTTTTTCATGGGGACTAGTGGTGGGGGACAGGATCAGGATTAGGGACGTAATGACTGGTGATCCTAGTTCTAAAAGAATCAAGAGTGGGCTATTAACTACATGAAATGGGAGGGGATTCCACTCTTGGATGCTGCGGGGAAAAAATTATTGTCTAGAAAATATCAGTGCTTGCCTGATAGGTGTGGTATTTTAGGTTGTGGCTGCGTCTCGTAAATCTTATACTTGCAGGGTGTAAATATATATCTTTGTCTATGTCTACTAAGTTGTTAGTGATTTTATGTAACATCTGTTGTCTGTGTATTTGTCTTCTTGTTGCAAGTGGGTCTAGTATAATGTCTTGTTTGAACAAAGGGACAGATGTAGTGTGTCTGTAATCACGTCTGATCCATCTTGCAGCTTTGTTTTGTATGGCCTCTAGTTTATTTATGTTATTGTGAGTGTGTGGATCCCAGACGGTATCACAGTATTCCAAGTGTGGCCGAACAAGTGTTTTAAATGCTAGAATTTTGATTTTTGCGTTACACTTTGTGAGATTCCTGCGCAGGAATCCCACGGCCTTATTCGCCTTTGCTCTGATGCTGCTAACGTGAGTGGTCCACCTCATGTCCGCTGAGATGTGGACCCCCAAATATTAGTGGGGTACAGGTACTTCCGGGAAAATGTGTGCCACTCACTCACTCTTCACATAATTTATGTATTTGTTTACATAAACTAGCCTCTCGAACTTCTGTTCATTATATCAATTTGGTGCAGTACCTTTATCACTTCTTTCAGGCCTTCAGGATTCTCTCTCTCTCTCTCTTCATTTAGTATAATTATAATATATATTCTAATTTAATTTCGTTAACCCTCTCTGTACTATGACGCCTTCCTTCATTATATGCATTAGACAATTGTTATGGGTTAAGGCGGAATCTATTGGATTTAAAAAGTTAATTGAGCGAGTAAAATCCCCCTTTTCAAGATTTCTTGAGCTGCATAATATGTTCAGTATCTTGAAAAAAATATTTAAATGACAATTCATTCATTATTGTTGTCCATAGTTTCCATGCTATGTCCAAGAGTGTCACTGTCAGTTTTCTCACGTCACAAAGTATTTAGATAATTATAGGGAATAAGCTCGCAGCCTTATTATATATAATTTATTAGGGACAATGTAGGTCTATGGAATCCTTATATATACTGTACTCATGTATAATCCACTGTGGGAGAATAATTTTGATCACATTTATAAAACCTGATATTAATAGAAAAAACTTGCATATTCTAATCAATCTCCGAGCTCTTTCGAACATCCTCACTGTTTACAAACGCCTTATTTATGCAGTATAATCGATATTTACCCCCTGCTGGCAACATAGATGACGATTTCAATAATTCATGGAGCCCATCCTGTATCCCACATTGGAATTATAACTAAGACCATGAAAATACTAATTTCTCAAAATCTGGAGGAAAAAACATGAACAATATGGGTGCGAGCCAATTCCCTATAATTACCAGTATTTATTATGGAACATTCTCCCTTTCACTAGGCACTGCATCCATAACACATATATTTTGAATATGGAAATATTCATACGATGCTAATATATTGGAAACAGTGATAGCACACATTCTATCCCAATAATGTCTCCTCATTGACACATTGGGATTAAAACTTGTGACTTTAAAATTACCAGTCCAGTTGCAAAATCACTCCACCACACCTTCCCTACGTTACCTAAATATTTCCACAAGCAATAAGCAGGGTTCCGAGACGGGTTGAAGTAAAAGTTAAACCAAACTGAGGCAGTGGGAGTGAGCCCAGACCCAGACCTCCAAGTCGGGCTGTGTCAGACCACATTTTGCAAACACACACACACACACACACATATATATATATATATATATATATATATATATATATATATATATATATATATATATATATATATATATATATATATATATATATACAGTATATAATCTTGTTGTATTGTCTTGTGTAAGTTGTCCGATGATCTCTCCAAAAATAATTTTGGGTGGTACTACAGGATTTGATGTACATAGTACTTAGCTAGATCGCGTTTATGTACCTCATGTTACTTCTTCAGTAGCAGGAAAGTGAATGAGAATTGATGATGATGGCTGGAGTAAAGTAGGAGATAGAGTAATTTGATAGAGGAAGAATAAGAAGTGAGAAGTGAGAAGTAAAGTAGAAGATAACAAAGTTCTTGGGCTTGACCAAGTTGCTCCATTTTTTATTTGTTGAGGGTCATCTGGTGTATGCACTTCGTTGGTGGGGAGGTGGTTTGCCTTCAGGAGAGTGGGAAGGTACTCCTGCAACAGTCGATGGTTCCCCTGTCAAAGGGCCGTAGCACATGTGGCAACCACCTGGATTAACTCCAGGTGGTTGCCATTGTTGACTGCTGTTGCATGGTGTTCCTCGCTCCTCACTCATCCATGTCTTGAACCCTTCAGGATCTCTCCTTCAGGGCCCATAACGTTGGTGGCCTCCTCTCCTCTTCTCGTCTTCTTGATCTTGAATGACACCCTCTCATTGTTGGCAAGAGAGGGAACAGGATGGCGAGGGTTGGGCTTATATATGCCTGATGAGTGGACACAAATTTCCATTCCATTGTGTGCAATAAAACCATACCCTTTCTTGGTATTAAACCACTTAACATGGCCAGAAAGGATGGTTGTGTTGCTGGAGGTCTCGGCAGGCATGCTGGAGTGGAGAGTGGTGTTGTTGTTGTTGTTGTTTAGATATGGTGAGGCTATTTCAACTCATCACGGGCTCTTGGTAGCCCGACAGGGGGTTGTACTGAATTTTACGGGATTACCCCTCATGGCGTTTTGAGGTAGTGAGCTTATAATTATAACCTACACCCGGAAGGTCTAGTTTTTAGGCTTCTGATTGGCTAGCCGTGGGTTGGCTTATTTTGCTCTCTCGTTAGTTGGTTGCTGTGCCGTCATCAGTAGCCCTCACTGCTTCTTTAAGGTAGGTTCTTCTCATGCTGGGAATGGCTTGCAGATCTTCGGCTTGTATATTTAAATTGGGGTATAACTCTTTTATGAATAAAGCTTCAAGGATAGGCATTCTTCTTTGATCTTGATTAATTGCTAAGATTTCTGTGTTCTCAACCAAGATCTCTCTCTTTAAGGTCGCATGGTGTTCGTGTCTGTGGTGGGTTTTCGGGGCTCCTGATACACACATACACACACACACTAACACACACACACACACACACACATACACACACACACACACACATACACACACACACATACACAATATATATATATATATATATATATATATATATATATATTATATATATAAAGAGAGAGAGAGGGAGATAGACTCCTACGCATTCCTTTCTTTCATTAAGTTACACAATAACTTTACATAGTTTAAAGGAAATGGTAATATTCACAGAAAAAAAAAACGTTTAAAAAAACGTATGATTGGCATATTATTATATACAAATATAAAATAATGTATTGCCTCTATGTCAGTTTCCAAACAGTGCTAAACACTATATTCTTTTAACATAATACGTATTTCTTTACTGTTAATGACATCAATGCACTATCATAAAACTAGGAAATAATTGCTTGCATTATGATTGAAAGCCATCAGCCCTGAAAGTTACATGCATTAGAATTACTTACCCTGTATTTCATATTCACAATTTTCATTACTACTTAATATATCCATGGAATATTGTTTAAGAGGTATACAATCATTCCTGTTAAAAACAAAACAAAACATTCTGAAAGAGTTTGGTGAACACAATAATACCGACATAATCAAATTGTCTTAAAATGCAATTAAATTCATAATCAAATTTGGGCCAGCACTTTAAAATATCACTTGCATTACTAACAAGACTATTGATGATAAACCCTAGATATTATCTTCGTGAACACCTTTTTTTTTCAACGGAAATATATTGTGGGTTCAATTTGATCAAACATTTTCTTGAAGCCAATTCTGACATGTTAAAATTTAGTTATTAAAGCTGTGCTTCTTTTTTCTGAAATAATCGGTAAATGTTTTAGTCCTAATGCTAAACGCGCTATCAACACAATACTATCATCATAAACAATAATACTAAAATTCTGCTACACTGTCAATCAAGTTATCTATGTATACAACCTGAACTATGAGCAGATAGATAGATAGTATACTTGACAGATAAATATAAATATATAAAAGGTATATATATATATATATATATATATATATATAGACTGTATATACGCCAATGATCTTGTCTGTGGAAAGCGGAGACGTATAATTATAGAAAAACACCAGTGCTTGATAGAAGAGCACGTTCATCTTGTCTATATTAATTGCTACGTTTTGGAAACACTTACTCTATAATCAGGAAAACAGATACACAAACATGCAAGAAAACACTAGTCATAGTGAATTACAACGATTTCATAAAGCCTATTATAATACAATTGAAATATTATGAATATGTGAAAAAGACTGTATTGGTAAACCTAAATACGGACTATACATTGATGATATAGAATCAAAACATAAGCAATTAAAGTGACATGAGAAAAATAACAATCATAAGTTTATCACAAAACTCCTAAACACTATACAATACGAAAACATGAAAAAAATAACTTTCATTCAGATGTTAAAAACACAAAAGTTCTGTCGATTTTTTATCGCTACCTATTGCAGGCATTGGTGTATAAAATTTAATTCAATGGTGAATCTAGGCTTCACCTCTATATGCTAATATTATACTGTATATCGTAAAACGTATTTAAGGAATAGCACAGCATTTGTTCTCTTTCATTCTGTCCTTCCTCTGTCACATCCCACCAGAGACAAATGGAAAAATAATAGATATGCAGGGCTGGCCAAAACTAATCTAAATTAATTGTTATCGACTTGGTAGTAACAAAAGTCAAGAAAGTGTGCAGGCTTCTTTAAACCTTTCAGGAAATCCTTCCAAGAATTGACCAACAACGCCAAAATGAAAACATAAGCTGTCATAGGGAGTCACACATTAAATACGATGAGCATAATAACACAAATTACTTCTTTATTCTTGTATTCCTCTATATACTAGGGTATTTTGCTTATTCTTCTGCACGCAGCAACAGTAACAGATTAATCAGTCAATCAATGTAATAATTACATAACGCCACTCAATAAAATGTAAGTTACATAGTACCCTATGGCGAGGGAAATGACGATTTACCAGAATGAATTATATAAATGAAAGTTGTCTTAAACCAAGAAAGTGAAAGAAACTATAAACATGTGAAACAAGCGGATGATTATTAGTTGGTGATGCCTGCGTAATTCTGCTGTATTTAAACGATTTGCTTAGTTATTATCACTGTCAAATCTCAAGTTACGAAAGATAGAATGGTTTGAAATATTTCAAGCTAGGGGTACACAGCATATTCCTTTCGATTATAACATTGAGCTATGAGGACCGGTCGAGAGCTTTCGGTCTCACTTCTTTGGAAAAGTGAAAACTACGAGCCCAACTTATTGAAGTTTTGAAACTAATAAAAGGGTATTACAATGTGAATCATAACAAGAAGTTTAGCTTCAATTTTAATACAACATAAAACCATGGCTGAAAGTTAGAGTTGAAGAGGTTAACTAACACTATTATACTGTATGTGGAAACTTTCACATATTGAATAATATGTTCTGCCTGGAACAATCTCTCCTAAGACGTTGTACATAGTTCATCAGTGATACATGTATCTTAAGAAAACAATAGATACCATTGTGCACACTTTGCAATAACTGTACTACAATATAATTAATAATCTCTCTATTTTTACTTAAATGTCTCATTGAATATAATGAGATACTACCTATAGGCCTTCTAACTCTTTGTAGCACTCTATCTCTATCCATAACTGCCTGATTAGCGAAGAATATTTATGGTTGAGTGGTCATTTTTGTTCTCTCTCTCTTGTTCGGTTTCCATATAATTGTTGCACTCCAGTAATTATATACCTAAAGAGTATATCACGCCCGAACGTGATGGTTTGAGTGATCTATAAATTAATGGGTCATTATATTTTAATTTACCTATCCAGCAAACCCCCACCCACATACATACATATACCCGCCCACACACATTATGCCCACGTATACCTACCATCACACACACACACACACACACATATATATATATATATATATATATATATATATATATATATATATATATATATATATATATATATATATATATATACTGTATATATATATATATATACACTACACCCCCCCCCCCCCCTCCTTTCCCACACACATGCACGCGCGGTCTCATTTCAGCAACACTGCATGGCGGAACGCTCTTTACCATATTGAAGGTGTGACATTATAACCTAAATAAATCAAACAGTTGGATTGTTGTGCTGGCGGGGTGGTGGTGACAGGGTGAGCTATGGTCGTGCTATTGTAGGCGCTGGGCTGTAATGGCTCTAATTGCCTTCAGTATCGCATAATGGAGGTGTACTTATGTACTGTATTTCTGGCATTGGTGTGCATCTACGCTATTCAACATGTATTCAGCGTTTCGTATTCACTTGCTTGATGTATTGGGATATTTTTGTATATATTATATGCATATATATATTAGTGTACCGGTAGATAGATTTGTTACTAATGTAGTATATGGTTCAATATATTGACACAGGACCACACACACTACCAATCAGCATATTAACGATGTTCATTAACAGGCATAACAAACCAGTGTACCAAGAAAGAAAACCAAACCATCAATCTGTCAACTACTCAATTGTGTAATGGCGTATTATATCTTGTTAAATACTGCATTCAACAATCACCAGCTCACAATAATGTTTTGAACCACCATAACACGTAATCAATCGAATTGTCAAGCTTATAAGAAAATTAGTAATATTGACATAGATTATTAAATGATTTAATTTTATGGTAGTAATAGAATAGGAAATAAAATTCACGAATGTTCATACTTATCAGGTAAATACATAGGTTACAGTGTGTAATTTAACATACTGCGCCGAATTTTCGATCGATATCGAAAAATCATCCGATACACTACTAACAGAAAACAAATTTTGTTATCTCAGATGTATAGCTCAAAGGGGACAGAAATAGCTATAGTTATGTTATATTTGTTCTGTGTATGAAAGAGACAAAGGAAGACTGCCTGTAATGAGTGTCTCCCCCAAAGCCAAAGGAGTGACATAGAGCCAAATTCAAGGGACGTCGGGGTTAAAGTGTTTGGACACAACAAGTTTAAAGCAGTCTAAGTCATAGGATGACGGAAAGATTGATTGAGAGAGTTCCATAGTTCAATTGTTGAGCAGAAGAAAGACTGAAATATGTGCTAATTCTTGGGTTGGAGAGCTGAACATAATAGGAGTGGGAATGTGTTGAAAGGCGGGTGCCTCGCACTCGCCGCAAGGGAGAGAGAGCTCTGAAGAACACTGATATTTGTAATAGCGATAGAAGAGTGACAAGATGCAACATTGCGGCATGTAGAAAGAGATTGTGGTGAACTGGTAAGAGGAAGAGAGTTGATGAGGCAAAATGCGTTTGACTCTACTCTTTCGAGAAGTGCGGTATGGGTGGAAACTCCCCACACATGCGAACAATACTTGATACATGGGCGAAGTGTGCTTCTATGTAGAGCAAAAAGTTGTGTTCATTATGGTATGTTTGGAAATCAGCTCGGAAATACCTTACTAGAAGTCATCATCAGGAGTAGGTACAGTTGGTCAAAGTTCCAGCTGACCCACCCTCACTCTGGGGCTCGCAGAATTAGCTGGCAATACTGGTGTAGTTGCCAATCAGTGGATATAGTAACTTGAATATTTAAGCAAATCTACGAACTTTGGGTGAATGTTCTGGATCATACATAGCGATGTATGCATTTTTATTTGAGATAGGCTTACTTTCCCTTTTTTTTTTTTTTTTTTTTTTTTTTTTTTTTTTTTCTATATTCCAACTACTCCCTCTCGGGCATAGGCTGAGAGCCTGTACACTCCACCGCTCAACACGGTGAAGCCCGTGAGGTCTTGTTCCAGTCTGGGGAGTGAGACATGCGAAGCATCCATCATGGCTCGAAGCAGCTCCATCTCTGAAGCGGCTGGTTGCTTCGCTCAAGTGCTTCACCCCGTCTCACCCTCCAGACTCACACCCTCACTCTCAGAACGCCACCTATTGAGCAGTGAACTCACTGTTCTAACAATGATATAGCCGAAATCAGAACTACCAATCCCAATCTTTGTAAGACACACCTCCTTCCTACACCAGTATTGCCAGATAATTCTGCGAGCCCCAGAGCGAGGGTGGGTCAGCTGGAACTTTGACCAACTGTACATATTTCCATGAGGATGCAATGACCTCCCTTGTATTCATGTTGTCCAAGATCCAAACGATAGTGTCCTACAGAAGATGAAGAACGGGTATGAATTCGAAAAGAGGGGTGTCACTCATTATTATTTAATCGCAGCAAAAGGACAACGAGATTCTGCTTCAGACATGTGATATCATGACTGACGACATTAAAGTGGAATCTGGTATATACATCAACATCAGCAAAGTCCAAATGTAGAACCTGGACGTGACCCAACTTCCTGATTATAATACCATCAAGGGTATTGAGACAGCAGGGACAGATATCTCGACATTATTTAGCCAGTCATTACTGAATGAAAGCACAGATAAGGAAAGAGTATGTCTTGAAATAGGAGACAATGCAGAGGTGTAAAATAAATGGAGGACAAACAATTTGGGAAAATAACAACTGGAAATTGTTAGTCATAAGATACAGCACCGGAATTGTTGACTGCAATACAATAGAGAGAGAGAGAGAGAGAGATAAATGTTCTTATTTCAATATTTTAGTAGTACGTAACCATATTAGCGCATTGTTAGTTAATAGGCCGCAGCCCGCCACCTCCCTCGGGAATAAGACATTTTTCTCTCCTGTTTAAAATTTTGAAGGAATCTAGATTTTCTTGGATCTGCCTTATATATATATATATATATATATATATATATATATATATATATATATATATATATATATACTGTACATATATTTGCTTTCACGAATGCAACATTTATCTTTTTTAATTGTGGAGATAAGTACCACCTCAGCTTCTTCATTTATGTATGTGTGTGTGTGTGTGTGTTTACTCAGAGTCGATATTGTTGTCTAACGTTAAATTATAATAAAATTTGATGGAATAGTGATGGGCTCACTGTTAATGAAACCACTTTATTTGTTATGTTCCATCCTCCCTACGGAAACACGCTCGATAGCCTGTATATTCAAAATTTCAACACCACGAATTCAGGAGGATTGATTCCAACTAACTTATGAAAGGACAAGGCAGATGAGTTTTTGAAACCAGCTCAATCATAGTCTGCCTTCACAAACCCATGGTGAATGGCTATTTCCTTCTGGTTCGGAGCGGTTTCCACCTCTCGAAGCAGCACTGCCACTGTCTCCCAGTTTCAACTCGTAATGACAGATGACATTCTCTTCCTCGCCACCTTTTGAGCTTCTCAATCCCTAGTTACTCTACCCTTATTTTTTTTTAATATGGGAGTTCATACAGTGATGATGAACTGGAAACAGCAAGGGTGTTCTTTATGGTGTGTTGGTAGGCTTCGTCAGCAAGGTGTCACAGTGTGGACATGGCAGTGGGAGTATAACTGTGTTGGTGTGATAATGAGGGTATGATAGAAATGGTGTTACAGTGATAGTGCGGCAATGAGGTTGTGACAGTGATAGTGTGACATTGAGTGGGTGACGATGAGGGTGTGACATTGATGGTATGACAGTAATTTTATGGCAATGAAGGTGTGACATCTATTCACAACATCAAGATCAAATGCCCGAGCATCGCAAAGTACATAGAAAACACTTATAAGGAGCCAGCTAACCTGTATATAGTTGGAAGCACAAAGAAGGAAGAAATTAAAATTCTCAAATCAAATGAAGGAACAACGCAAGAAGATCCAGTGGCAATGGCAATGTATGCACTGGCACTATCTATTCTGCAGCAGAAAATAAAACATGAGGCAACCCGAGTGAAACAAGTGGCGTATGCAGATGACCTCACAGGTACAGGAAGAATAAGGGATCTCAAAGAATGGTGGCGGAGAGTACAATCGGCGGTTGGCGCAGTCATTGGGTACCATCCTAATGCTAGTATATCTGTACTAATAGTGAAAGAAGACAAGTATGAAGAAGCGGTGCAGACTTTTGATGGGACAGGAGTGAAGATTACAAAGGAGGATCAACGCCATTTGGGAGCAGTAATAGGCACAGAGGAATGCAAGAGAGTCTATGTGCAAAAAAAGGTAGCGGAGTGGGTAAAGGAAGTGAAAACCCTGGCAGACATTGCAAAATCTGAACCACATGCTGCATATACTGCCTTCACATATGGTGTTAAGCACAGATGGACCTTTCTTATGAGAACAGTGCCTGACATTGGACAGATGCTCCAACTGCTGGAAGAAGCAATCAGAGGAGCATTCATACCTGCTTTAACAGAGATGGAAGGCATCACGCAAGAGCTAAGAGATCTATTAGCTCTTCCGACAAGGTTCGGAGGTATGGGGATCATAAACCCAGTTGAGGCGGCACCTCATGAGTACCAAAATTCCCTTAAACTTACTACGTCTCTGACAGAAAAAAATGCGGGAGCAAAATGAAAATGATGAGGTGGACGTAGAGGAACAACGAAATGCAATACAGGAAATTACAAAGAGCAGAGAAGAGAGACAGAAACATAGCCTAGAACAAATTAAGACCGAATGTAGTGAAGAACTGAAAATGAGAGTTGAGATGGCACAAGACACGGGGGCTTCAAATTGGCTCACTTCATTACCAATAATGGAAAAAGGCTTTAGCTTAAATAAACAAGAATTCAATGATGCCGTAGCCTTGAGGTATGGGTGGCCAGTTTCGAACCTGCCGCTGAAATGTGCATGTGGTGAAATAAACAACTCGGACCACTGTATGACCTGTAAGAAAGGAGGATTCATCTGTATCCGGCATGATGAAGTACGAGACATCACTGCACAAATGCTGGACGAGGTGTGCCATGATGTCGGAGCTTCTGCCTATGGACGGACAGCGCTTGGCCCACAATACTGCAAATACTTCAAATGAAGCAAGAGTGGACGTAAGTGCTCGAGGTTTTTGGACGAGGGGACAACGGGCTTTTTTCGACATCAGAATCTTCAACCCAAGAGCACAAACATATCGCGAGCGAGGACTCAAGGCGGCATACTTGAGAAACGAAAGTGAGAAAAAACGCGCTTATGAAGAAAGAATTTTGAACAGGGATCAAGGAAGCTTTAGTCCTCTGGTCTTCTCATCGTCGGGAGGAATGGGACCTTCTGCAGGTGTCTTCTATGCCAGATTAGCTGAACAAATATCGGAGAAAAAGTACCAG
This sequence comes from Paralithodes platypus, assembly GCA_032716605.1. Lineage (NCBI taxonomy): Eukaryota > Metazoa > Arthropoda > Malacostraca > Decapoda > Lithodidae > Paralithodes > Paralithodes platypus. The sequence continues at coordinate 42,353,213 of CM064519.1, forward strand.
CATAGAAGCCAAGTCATAACTTGGATGAGATGCCGGCTCTCTTTCTCTATCTCAGGTCTGCACTCCTATGTCTCAGGGGTACAAGGTCCTCCCCGCTACAGAGGACAAGAGTGAGAGACTTGGACTTTGAAATGGTCGTGGCGGAGGGCCGAATTGGGGAACAACTAGGTTGATTGTAGGGAGGTACTGGTACAATAAGATAAACTATAATTTAACTAGAATAAGATAGATTGTACACCACTTTGTAACTGTCACCTTAACCCGAAAACGGCGAGGGGGGGGGGGGGGGGGGCGGTATTGAACTAGCTCCCCATGGGCGAGCATATTGCTCCATTCAGGCCTATAATCGTAATTTTACGATAAATATCGCTATTACTTATTCATGTGAGCCTATTTTACCTTCACTATGAAGATAGTAACCTGTAACAACAATAAAACAAGTGAAAATATAATTTTTCTGGTCAAAATCGCGAATATAGATGGACCAGCCCAGTCATGAATTATGGAGAAAATTGAGGCAACCCCTCCCTCCACGAGGCCTCAAGCCACACTGAGCCTACTCATACACACACTCGGTTATGTAACACACCCGCTAGGCTCGTAAGCACATCCTCCACACAGTTTGCTAATGTTAGCACAAAAATATACCAACGAATTAGGGAATAACAGGGAAAATAGGTGATAATTGAATGGGGAGGGGAAAGGGAGGAAGGAGGGGATGTGTAGGAGTGATATGAGGTGTAGGGAAAAAAAAAAAAAAAAAAAAAAAAATGTTTAGTGCTACTGGGGCCGTTTAAATGTTTTTTTTAGGCCTCCCTCTTAAGAGCTTTGCCGCCGTCGCCCAGTAAAACCTCTTATGAGCTTTGCCGCCGCCATTTACGGGTTAATAATAAAACAAAATAAAAAAATGAAGGTGTGACAGTGATGGTGTGATAGTGATGGTGTGACAGTGACAGTATGACAGTGATGGTATGACAGTGATGGTGTGACAGTGATGGTGTTACAGTGATGGTGTGACAGTGATAGTGTGACAGTGATGGTGTGACAGTGCTAGTGTGACAGTGATGGTGTGACAGTGATAGTGTGACAGTGATGGTGTGACAGTGATGGCGTGACAGTGATAGTGTGACAGTGATGGTGTGACAGTGATGTTGTGACAGTGATGGTGTGACAGTGATAGTGTGACAGTGATGGTGTGACAGTGATGGTGTGACAGTGATACTGTGACAGTGATGATGTGTGACAGTGATGGTGTAACAGTGATGGTGTGATAGTGATGGTGTGACAGTGATAGTGTGACAGTGATAGTGTGACAGTGATGGTGTGACAGTGATAGTGTGACAGTGATGGTGTGACAGTGATAGTGTGACAGTGACGTTGTGACAGTGATAGTGTGACAGTGATGGTGTGACAGTGATAGTGTGACAGTGATGGTGTGACAGTGATAGTGTGAGAGTGAGGGTGTGACAGTGATAGTGTGACAGTGACGTTGTGACAGTGATGGTGTGACAGTGATGGTGTGACAGTGATAGTGTGACAGTGATGGTGTGACAGTGATAGTGTGAAAGTGATGGCGTGACAGTGATAGTGTGACAGTGATGGTGTGACAGTGATGTTGTGACAGTGGTGGCGTGACAGTGATGGTGTGACAGTGATAGTGTGACAGTGATGGTGTGACAGTGATAGTGTGACAGTGTTGGTGTGAGACAGTGATGGTGTAACAGTGATGGTGTGATAGTGATGGTGTGACAGTGATAGTGTGACAGTGATGGTGTGATAGTGATGGTGTGACAGTGATACTGTAACAGTGATGGTGTGACAGTGATAGTGTGACAGTGATGGTGTGACAGTGAGGGAGTGACAGTGACGGTGTGACAGTGATGGTGTGACAGTGATAGTGTGACAGTGATGGTGTGACAGTGATAGTGTGACAGTGATGGTGTGACAGTGATAGTGTGATAGTGATGGTGTGACAGTGATTGTGTGACAGTGATAGTGTGACAGTGATAGTATGACAGTGATGGTGTGACAGTGATGGTGTGACAGTGATAGTGTGACAGTGATGGTGTGACAGTGATAGTGTGACAGTGTTGGTGTGTGACAGTGATGGTGTAACAGTGATGGTGTGATAGTGATGGTGTGACAGTGATAGTGTGACAGTGATGGTGTGATAGTTATGGTGTGACAGTGATACTGTAACAGTGATGGTGTGACAGTGATAGTGTGACAGTGATGGTGTGACAGTGAGGGAGTGACAGTGACGGTGTGAGAGTGATGGTGTGACAGTGATAGTGTAACAGTGATGGTGTGACAGTGATAGTGTGACAGTGATGGTGTGACAGTGATAGTGTGATAGTGATGGTGTGACAGTGATTGTGTGACAGTGATAGTGTGACAGTGATAGTATGACAGTGACAGTGATGGTGTGACAGTGATGGTGTGACAGTGATGGTGTGACAGTGATGGTGTGATAGTGATGGTGTGACAGTGATAGTGTGACAGTGATAGTATGACAGTGACAGTGATGGTGTGACAGTGATGGTGTGACAGTGATGGTGTGACAGTGATGGTGTGACAGTGATAGTGTGACAGTGAGGGTGTGACAGTGAGGGTGTGACAGTGATGGTGTGACAGTGAGGGTGTGACAGTGATGGTGTGACAGTGATGGTGTGACAGTGATAGTGTGACAGTGATGGTGTGACAGTGAGGGTGTGACAGTGATGGTGTGACAGTGATAGTGTGACAGTGATGGTGTGACAGTGATAGTGTGACAGTGATGGTGTGACAGTGATAGTGTGATAGTGATGGTGTGACAGTGATTGTGTGACAGTGATAGTATGACAGTGACAGTGATGGTGTGACAGTGATAGTGTGACAGTGATGGTGTGACAGTGATGTTGTGACAGTGGTGGCGTGACAGTGATGGTGTGACAGTGATAGTGTGACAGTGTTGGTGTGTGACAGTGATGGTGTAACAGTGATGGTGTGATAGTGATGGTGTGACAGTGATAGTGTGACAGTGATGGTGTGATAGTGATGGTGTGACAGTGATACTGTAACAGTGATGGAGTGACAGTGATAGTGTGACAGTGATGGTGTGACAGTGATGGTGTGACAGTGATAGTGTGACAGTGATGGTGTGACAGTGATAGTGTGACAGTGACGTTGTGACAGTGATAGTGTGACAGTGATGGTGTGACAGTGATAGTGTGACAGTGATGGTGTGACAGTGATAGTGTGAGAGTGAAGGTGTGACAGTGATAGTGTGACAGTGACGTTGTGACAGTGATGGTGTGACAGTACAAAGGAGTACAAAGGAAATCAAGCAACAACAGATCTAGTGACCCTTCTAGGTTGCTTGTCCTCCAAAACACTGAGGATCAAGTGTCCAAACAGTGGTTTAGAGTGGGTAAGGGAACATTGGAAAGGGAACTACTGCCCTGCCACTAACGTGGCAGGACTAGGAAGTTAGTAGGGGACATATGGGTTAGTAACTGAGGGGAGGATAAAGTTATTCATTTACAAACGCAGTCAGTCGCGGGTTTGATGCGAGATATTTGTCTAGGCGGAATTTAAATGAATCAACGGTGCTGCAGTCTATAACGTCTCGGGGAAGCCCATTCCACAAGTTGACAACTCGATTGAAGAAGAAATTCTTAGATTCGTGCGAGTTAAAAGATTTACCAATAATTTTGCAACCGTTTCCCCGCGTGTAATTAGATTGGTCGATAGTGAAGTACTTACTACAGTTCATATTGTCGATGCCTTTGATGATTTTGAACACTTGAATTAAGTCGCCTCTTAATCTGCGCTGGGTTAAAGGAAATAGATTTAATTCTCTAAGACGCTCTTCGTATGGTTTGTTCTTTAGGCTAGGTATCATTTTGGTAACTCTACGTTGAACTCGTTCTAGCTTGTTTATATCTTTTTGGTAATAAGGGCACCAGGATTGAACGCAGTATTCCAGAAGAGGGCGGACTAAGGAATTGTAAAGGGTTAGGATAACTTCTTTGGATTTATGCTCAAATGACCTGCCTATAAAGCCAATTATTTTGTTTGCCTTCTTAACAACTTCTGAACATTGTTGACTCGGTTTTAGGTTACTCGATATTGTTACTCCCAGATCAGTTTCTCTGTTTACATTCTTAAGCTGAGTGCCAGTCATCGAATAGTTTGCTTTCTCATTTAGGTATCCGACATGTAGTACTTTACATTTATCCGCATTGAAACTCATTTGCCAAATTTGGGCCCAACATGACAATTTATCTAGATTGTGTTGCATATCGTCAACTTGTTCTTTTGAGAGTACGCTATTTGCAATTTTTGTATCGTCAGCAAATTTTGAGATTGTGCAGGTGAGACCCTCATCTATGTCGTTGATGTAAATTAGAAAGAGAATTGGTCCTAGTACCGATCCCTGGGGTACCCCGCTACTTACATTGGTCCATTTAGATGCCTTACCGTTTATGACTACCCATTGCTTTCTGTTGCTGAGCCAATTTTCTATCCATTTCAACACACCGTCTTGTATTCCATGCGCTTTTAGTTTTAGCAGTAAACGTTTGTGGGGAACTTTGTCAAAGGCCTTTTGAAAATCAAGGTATATAATATCTACAGCTTTACTCTCATCGTAGAGGTTGAGGATATCGTGGAAGAAGTCTAAGAGGTTTGTTAAACAGGAACGTTTTTTACGAAAGCCGTGTTGAGTATCTTTAAGTATGTTATTTTCCTCCAAGTGATTTACGAGTCTGTCTCGTATGACCGTTTCTAGCATTTTACATACAACTGAGGTTAAGCTAATTGGACGATAGTTACTGGGTAGGGATTTGCTGCCTTTTTTTAATATCGGTGTTACGTTGGCTAGCTTCCACTGATCAGGCATAGTTCCAGACTGCAAGGATTTATTGAATAGTAATGTCAGTGGTTTGGAGAGCTCATTCTTAGCTTCCTTTAGAACTCTAGGCGAGATTGTATCAGGTCCTGGCGTTTTATTTACCTTGAGTTTATCTAAACAATTCAATACTTCTCTCTCTGTAACGGTGATATTGCTTAGAACATCTGAATTATCAATCTGAATCGGCGATGGTGTAGGGATATCACTGAGGTCTTCTGTTGTAAAAACTGATGCAAAGAAGGTATTGAGGGCATTACTCATTTGTACTTCGTCTTTGGTGTATTCTCCTTTTTCATCGACTAACGGTCCAACAGTTGAAGTAACTACTTTTTTCTTTCTGATATAACTATAGAATTCTTTCGGGTTTGTTTTACTTTGATTCGCAATATGTAACTCTAGGGTCTTTTTACTTTGCTTAATTAACTTTTTGGCTTTGCGTCGTAGCTCTACAAATTTCACCCGTTCTTCGTCATTTTGTGAGGATTTTAATCTATCATTAGCACATTTTTTAGCAAGCAGGCAGTTTGAAATATCTTTATTCCACCATTTGGGCTTATTATTATGGCCTGGACGCCGTATTTTCGATGGTATGCAGTCTTGCACTGCTTTTAGGTAAGTGGTTTCGAATAACTTCCAAGATGTATTTATGTCATTATTGTTAATTAAAAAGCTCCAGTCAGTTTCTTTAAACATAGCTCTAAGTTTATGGAAGTTTGCTTTCTTGAAATTAGGGACTTTTTCGATGCTACTATTTGGTTCGTTACTAGTAAACTTTAAAGTGAAAGTTATCGTACGATGGTCGCTGTTACTGAATTCATCACCAACATTCAAATTCTCTATCAACAGTGATGGTGTGACAGTGATAGTGTGACAGTGAGGGTGTGACAGTGAGGGTGTGACAGTGATAGTGTGACAGTGATGGTGTGACAGTGAGGACATGGGAGTATATATATGGGTATGACAGTTAGGACATGACAGTATGGTTATGACAGTGAGGGCATGACAGTTTGAGAGTGACCGGGTATCATAACATTGTTGAAGGAGTAGAATGTGAGTGAGAGATGAGTTTGTGAGAGGGAGAGTGAAGATAGTGAATCATCGGGGTTGGCTGTAAAATGTGAGGTAGATGAGAGACGAGTGACAAAGGCGTATGAACACGAGTTACAGAATATTGAGGAATATGTATATATATCAATATATATATATATATATATATATATATATATATATATATATATATATATATATATATATATATATATATATATATATATATATATATATTTATATATATATATATACAGTATATATATATATATATATATATATATATATATATATATATATATATATATATATATATATATATATATATATATATATATATATATATATATATATATATATATATATATATATATATATATATATATATATATATATATATACCGGTATATATATAATAGGAGAAGAGGGAGGGGAGTGAAAGGTACAGCATGGTGGATAGTGTGACAGTGATGGTGTGACAGTGATAGTGTGACAGTGACGTTGTGACAGTGATAGTGTGACAGTGATGGTGTGACAATGATAGTGTGACAGTGATGGTGTGACAGTGCTAGTGTGAGAGTGAGGGTGTGACAGTGATAGTGTGACAGTGACGTTGTGACAGTGATGGTGTGACAGTGATGGTGTGACAGTGATAGTGTGACAGTGATGGTGTGACAGTGATAGTGTGACAGTGATGGCGTGACAGTGATAGTGTGACAGTGATGGTGTGACAGTGGTGGTGTGACAGTGATGGTGTGACAGTGATGGTGTGACAGTGATAGTGTGACAGTGATGGTGTGACAGTGATAGTGTGACAGTGTTGGTGTGTGACAGTGATGGTGTAACAGTGATGGTGTGATAGTGATGGTGTGACAGTGATAGTGTGACAGTGATAGTGTGACAGTGATGGTGTAATAGTGATGGTGTGACAGTGATGGTGTGACAGTGATACTGTAACAGTGATGGTGTGACAGTGATAGTGTGACAGTGATGGTGTGACAGTGAAGGAGTGACAGTGATAGTGTGACAGTGACGGTGTGACAGTGATGGTGTGACAGTGCTAGTGTGACAGTGATGGTGTGACAGTGATAGTGTGACAGTGATGGTGTGACAGTGTTAGTGTGATAGTGATGGTGTGACAGTGATTGTGTGACAGTGATAGTGTGACAGTGATAGTATGACAGTGACAGTGATGGTGTGACAGTGATGGTGTGACAGTGATGGTTTGATAGTGATGATGTGACAGTGATAGTGACAATGATAGTGTGACAGTGACAGTGATGGTGTGACAGTGATAGTGTGACAGTGATGGTGTGACAGTGATGGTGTGACAGTGATAGCGTGACAGTGAGGGTGTGACAGTGAGGGTGTGACAGTGATGGTGTGACAGTGATAGTGTGACAGTGAGGGTGTGACAGTGATAGTGTGACAGTGATGGTGTGACCGTGAGGACATGGCAGTATATATATGGGTATGACAGTTAGGACATGACAGTATGGTTATGACAGTGAGGGCATGACAGTTTGAGAGTGACCGGGTATCATAACATTGTTGAAGGAGTAGAATGTGAGTGAGAGATGAGTTTGTGAGAGGGAGAGTGAAGATAGTGAATCATCGGGGTTGGCTGTAAAATGTGAGGTAGATGAGAGACGAGTGACAAAGGAATATGAACACGAGTTACAGAATATTGAGGAATATGTATATATATAAATATATATATATGTAATAAATCAGAAATAATAAAAATATAATAATGAAATTTATATATATATATATACCGGTATATATATATATATATATATATATATATATATATATATATATACAGTATATACAGTATATATATATATACTGTATAATATATATATATATATATATATATATATATATATATACCGGTATATATATAATAGGAGAAGAGGGAGGGGAGTGAAAGGTACAGCATGGTGGACAGAAGATGTAAAAATAGTTGTGGATGACAAAAAGAAAGCGTATAGAGAGTGGTTGGGTAGTAGAGGGAATGAAGATTTGGAGAGGCAGAAACGAGCGAGGTACGTGGAAAGAAAGAGAGTGGTGAAGAGAGTAGTGAAGGAAAGTAAGAGAAGAGTAGATGAGGAATTTGGAAGGAATCTGAGTGTAAAATGGAGGGAGTGTAAGAAACTGTTCTGGAAAGAACTCAAGAAAGTTAGGGAAGGTAGCAAGGGAAACAGTAAGGATGTGAAAGGTAAGAATGGGAGAATGATAGCCGAGAAGCAAGAGAGAGTCGAAAGATGGATGGAGTACTTCAATGAGTTGCTAAATGTAAGGAATGAAGAGCCAGCAAACATAGTTGGATATGGTATGGGAGGGAGAAGAGGAGAAGTAGTGGAGGAGGAGGTGGGGATCAGGAGGTCAGAAGTGTGGGAAGCTATGAAAAGAGTGAAGTTGGGGAAAGCACCAGGAACAGATGGAGTGTGTGGGGAAATGTTGAGGTATGGTGGTGAGATAGTGATCGAATGAGTATGGAAAATGTGCAAACTAGCATGGGAGAAGGGGAATGCACTCGATGACTGGAAGACTGGCATAATAGTCCCCCTATAAAAGGGCAAAGGGGAAAGAGGAGTGTGTGGTAACCACCGAGGAATATGTCTTTTAGGCGTAGTAGGGAAGGTGTACAGTAGGGTAGTGATTGAGAGAGTGAGAGTGAGAAAGGAGAAATGGATAGGCGACGAGCAGGGAGGGTTTAGGAAGGGAAGAGGATGTGTAGATCAGATTTTTACCCTGAATTGTGTTGTGGAGAAATATCTGGAGAAGCAACAAAAGGTGTATGTTGTCTTAATGGACTTGGAGAAGGCCTATGACAGAGTGGATAGAGAAGGCATGTGGAAAGTATTTAGAATATACGGAGTAGATGGCAAGTTGCTGAAAGCAGTGAAGAGCATGTATGAGGGTGCAAAGGCGTCAGTACGTGTGGAGAATGAGCACAGCGAGTTCTTTGACCTGAGTGTTGGGTTGAAACAGGGGTGTGTGATGTCCCCGTGGTTGTTTACTGTATATATGGATAGAGTCATGAAAGAAATACTAGGAAGAGCAGTGGATGTTGGTGTATCGGTGAAAAGGGAGGGAAATGAGTGGAAGCTGCTTATACTACTGTTTGCGGATGACATAGTTCTGATGAGCGATAATGAATGGGAGTTGCAGGGTCTGGTAAATGAGTTTGGAACAGTGTGCGAAAACAGAATTTGAAGGTAAATGAGGGGAAAAGCAAGGTTATGGTCTTCGGAAGGGGTGAAGTCACAGAGTGTGAGGTGAAGTTGAACGGTCAGGCTATGGAGATCGTCAGCTCGTTTAAGTATCTGGGCAGTGTGTTGAGTAAATATGGGACTGTGGATGAAGAAGTGCGGGAGATGGTGCAACAGGGGAAGAGGGTTGTAGGAACGTTGAAAGCAGTAACAAGAAATATAGTGGTCAGTATGGAAGTGAAGAAGTCCTTGCATGACAGTGTGGTAATCCCGACACTAACTTACGGAAGCGAAGCATGGATGTTCGTGGAGAGACTCAGACCAAGAGTGAGAGTGGTGGAAAGGGGTTACTTGAGAAGTGTGTGCGGAGTTACACGGAGGGATAGACAGACGAATGAGGAAGTAAGAAGGAGGTGTGGTGTGGAGGTATATGTACTGGAAAGTGTGAAAAGGAACAACTTGAGATGGTTTGGCCATATGGAACATATGGGAAGCGAGAGAATGACTAAGAGGGTGTACGAGAGCGAGGTGGAAGGACAGAGAGCGAGAGGTAGACCGAAGGAGAGGTGGAAGGATGGAGTGAGGAAGTATATGAATGAAGGCGGTGCTGGTTGGGAGGAGGGGCGTCGACTGACTGGCGACAGAGGTGCTTGGGGGCGGTTCGTTCGTGGCCACCCCTTCGGGGATCATGGCGTCAGTCAATAGATAGATAGATAGATAACAATATTACTAATATATATATACAGTATATAATATATATATATATATATATATATATACCGGTATATATATATTATTATTATTATATATATACATATATATATATTTATGTTATTATTATTATTATTATATATATATATATATATATATATATATATATATATATATATATATATATATATATATATATATATATATATATATATATGTATATATATATATATATATAGTATATATATATTATTATTATATATATATATATATATATATATATATATATATATACCCGGTATATATATATATATATATATATATATATACTGTATATATATAATAACAATAATATATATGAGAGAGAGAGAGAGAGAGAGAGAGTGTGTGTGAGAGTGAGAGATGTATGTAAACGAAAGGTGATGAAGATGGAGAGCAGATGAATGAAAAAGTAAATAATCAGGTCGGAAGGAAGGATGAAGGGGTGAAGAATGAATGGCTGAGAAAGCTCTGATAAAGAAACGTCGAAGGGGAGGGACCGAAAGTGAGAGAGGAGGGAAGAAGGAGAAGGGGAACGAACATTTTACTTTGAGGAAGGGGGGAAGTAAGAAGGGAATGGAAGAAGAAAGGGATGGAAGAATGAAAGAGAAGGGGAGATAAATGATAGGGGAGACGGTTCGCTTCCCTTTCTATCTTAACTTTATCTGGTGCGGGGCGGTTCTTTCTGGACCACCCCTGTTATACTTCATCAGTTTAGAGATTCAGGACGTTTCGCCTCCATACCTTGGCGATTATAAATCACTTCACCCCATTCACGTGTCGATGTTATTATTATTATTTTTGTGTTGTATTTATTTATTTATTAATTTATTTTTTGTGGGCGAGTTATAGGTTGCAATTTAGGAGAAACTTTCCTTTTGGTGAGGACATTTTTCTACCGGAGGGCAAACAAAAATATAAATTGGTCGAAAATGGTTGGAGCAATCAAAACTTTTAAAAATAATGAACACATATCGTAATAACCCCTAAGACGTCGCACCAGATATTATTATTTATATTTTGCCTCACGTATGTTGCTGATACTCTCCCTCTCTCTCCATTATGAAGTATCACATTGTCACTTTATCATCGTCAACTATACATGGCGATAATAATTCCTATATGCTTCCTACTTGTCGCTTTTTCCCCGTTCTCGTTTGTTTTTCCGTCCCTCTCCCTCTCTTTATTTCTCCCTGCTTATTCCCTAATTAGATAGCAATATATGGGTCGCTTAGCGTCCTCTATTTTACACACATGATAATCTATTTTGCATATATGGGATGGGAACTACATGGGAGGGCTTTCAATACGGTTGAATATGGATCAGGTCGAATTTATCCTCAGATCGACGAGCTTATGACTAGACGGTAAGGAATTTATCGACAAGTCGACGTACGTATTGACTGAAATATGAAACGTGAATGGAAAGAAAAGAAGAAGACTTGAAAGAAAAGCTAAGAAGAGTAAGAAGAAAGTCCATGAATCGTCAGTGGGTTTTATGGACTCTGGTAAGATGCCGCCCACTCCCTTGTTGTCCCAGGCGGCGCGCTGGTTGGCTAGCAGCTATTGCGTCACTACTCCGGCTCCACCAATTAGGATGGCAGCGGCGCGCGGATGTCAGTGCGGGATTTTCTCACTTATATTTACCGTTAGTAAATTGTATTCTGGCATTGCATCTCGTGATATACTGCACATATCCTATCTGTTGTAGCCTACAATAAATCATCGTGTTATTAGATTCCCTCATTCAAAGTTATTTCTTAGTGCGATAGTGCAACTCTCACTACAAAGGCACCGGATTTCCCTTGGTATGCTACGTGAAGTTGCAACGTTATATACTCACGATAATATTTAAGACATGCAGAAGTCTGTTTTATACGTCTGGATTATAATTATGCACATTACTGTAGTGTTGCACGAATGTATTGAGCAACCTTGTATGGTTAAAGTGGGAGGGGCAAATAAAAATGCTGGGTCGGTCACCCAACCCACCGCCAGGCAGTGGGAGTCCACCCACCAACAAAGGTCGAGGTAAGCGATGCTCAAAAGCCATGTGTTCTGATTCCTCATGCCCAGTGTAACACACACCCTCACGCGGGACACACCTCCCGCTGCCGCCTCGCACCTCCCCGAGCTCCGCCGTGTGTCGCACAGGTGGCACCTTACTCTCTGCTCCCGGCTCACACCCTACACCACTCTTAACACTCGTAATTACTATATTAGTCATCACAGTGAACTCTGTGTGCTGGATTACTGTGATTGACTTAACAGAAAATATTATATTGAGTAAAGTGTAAGTGAGTGAGTATGGAACCCGAAGAAGAGTGTATTAGTGGTGGGTGCCAGAGGGTGGTGGTGGTGTGGTGGTGAGGCAGTCCGAGTGTGGAGCTGCCAGAGGACCAGCTGTCTAGGCCTCCCCGCCTCCCGTCACCCGCGCCGCCCCACGCCACTTGAGGTCTCCACCCAGAGCATCACACCACTTCTCTCATGCTCGCAACTTGGCTAACCCCTGTCACACTATCGGACTAAAGGAAGATAATTCACAGTGTACAGGTAGATGTTAGAGCTACCTGGAGTACGGATGTCGAGTGTTCATAGGCAGTATTCCTGAACTTTGACATGGATGTTAACTAGTTAATGTGCATCACGATTTGATTTTGTGGTATTCTACGTATGACAATTTGGACTGTGTTGATATACTGATCTGGTGTTTGAAGAGGGCAAGTTACGAGTGGTTGCCCTTGTAGTAGAGCAAGTGTGATTTACTGTGAGACTTGTTCCTCCCCCCGCGTGGCACTGTGGCCTCCCTCACCCCCAGCCTGCCCCTGCGGCCCCTCCCTCCCCAGCAACAGTTCCTCCATCACCCCGGCGTCAGGATGCTGCCCCAGGGTCTCCAGGAACCTGCCGTGGAACACCCTCTCTCAGCCGGTGCCACTTTTGGCTCTCTCGTCATTGATGAGACCTCCTCCACGCCATACTCGGATGCCACACAGGTAAACATCTTCGAAGTACTGGGTAGTCATAGTGCTTCTTTTCATTTAAACAGACATGATCCTACCTAAGCTGCATTTGTTTAGGCAGAATAGGCAAATTATGCTCACTAGCTTAATTATTCAGATTAGCTAACTATTGGTTATATCTAGTATACTTAGGTTTGAAAGCAGTAATGATAACCCGTTATTGCTGTACTGAATATAGGTTACCATTAAAATGACTGCTAACTGGATGTTCAAGTGAAATGGTCTACTTGCTATACCATTCTAAAAATATATATGTATGCTTCCTGTAGGAACAGATAATTATTATATACAGTATATATATATATATATATATATATATATAGAGAGAGAGAGAGAGAGAGAGAGTAAGATAAGTAATTGAATATGAAACATGATATTAGCTTAAGGTGAATAATATATATTTAATTACAAGTTAGTGTAAATGTACACTTCTTAACTGTTGTTGTTATATTTGTTTAAGGGAAGATGGGTCGTTTTTTCTCCCACGTGTTAAGGCCCATTTGTTTTGAGATTATAAGACGTTCGGTCCATTAGTTTGGCGATTTTAACACCTTTCGCTCCATTTCGTTGTAAATGTTAAGACGTTTCGTGCCATTTAGGTGTTATTTTTCTCCTGGCGAGCGGTTGCGAGCCTGAAATTTCAAGGGAAACCGGCCTTCGGCAGGGACACTTTTCTACCGAAAAATGTAAAAAATTATCTAGGAGGGTCTAGGTTTTTTTTCTTCTAAGCTTGATGGAGGACTAGGTAGGAAACTAAGAAATATAGGAATACATTAATTAATATAAAACAAAACTGGCCAATCTCTCCTTAATCCCTTCTGTACCGCAGACGTCTTTTCAATTAAATTCTAGCTATGTTTAGACGATTTTGTGCAGTTTAAATAGGAGCTGTGGTGGTAAAAAAGGATAAGGGAGATAGTTCGAAGCCTGTTTATTGCTAGAGATCCTTCCTAAACTGAATAAAATGGATTAATAGTAGCCACAGTAAATTAAAAAGACGTCGCCGGTACAGAAGGGGTTAATGTAGGTTTCATGAGTGAGCGTATTTTGCTGAATGTCACACATACTACAACAGTAATGCTTACTTCTATGTCAAATTCCGCGAGTAAATACCGCAGAGTTTATGTCGGTGGAATATGTCGCCAAAACGTAGCAAGTTAAGGTGCCAGATGTGGTAGTATCTTCAAATAAAAGGTAGATATGAATTAGGTGTTTATAATAAGTAACATAATGTCTTCTGATTAAAAGAATAAGAACGGAGAAAAATATTAATTACTGTTATAATTGCACAAAATTCCATTAGCGTAAATAGGCCTACCGTAACAGAATTTTTGAAGCTCAGTTAAGATTCGACTTACAACTTTAGGATTGAGAAATAGCCTTCGATACCACTACGTTGTGATCTGGCCTCAAATAGCCTTCGATACCACTACGTTGTGATCTGGCCTCAAATAGCCTTCGATACCACTACGTTGTGATCTGGCCTCAAATCAGTGTGTGGGTTGGAATTCTGGCTGAGTATGTAGCAGTAGCATTAACCCGTTCAGTACCAGTGCCGTCCTTTTCATCATATTTTGGCAACTGTTAGACGACTTTATTCAGCTTAGGAAGGGCCTCTAGCAATAATAAGCCTTCTAACTATCTCGACCAATCCTCTCAACTACTACAGATCCTTACTAAGCTGCACAATATCGTCTAAATAAACCTCGAATAAAATATAACACGTCGCTGGTACTCAAAGGGTTAATCATAATTGACCCTTTCAGTATACTATAACGTTTTGTCACTATATTCTAGCTAATAGTAAGCGATTTTACTCGGCTTTGGAAGGCCCTCCGGTAATCAAAGGGGAAGAATCTCTCAATGAACTGTTACTCATGTACTAAATAATATAATCTATTGATATCCAAAATTAAGTGGAGACTGGCCGTTTGTTTGGTCTATTGATTAATGTATTCATATTTGTTTTTAGTTTCCTCCCTAGACCTCCATCAAGCTTAGAAAAACACCCCCTAGATCCCCCTGCAGGATAAATTTGTACATTTTTCGGTAGAAAAATGTCCCGACCCAAGGCCGGTTCCTCTTAAAATTGCAGGCTCGCTGTCGCTCGCCAGGAAATAATCGACATCTAAATGTCACGAAAGGTCTTAAAATTGACAACGAAATGGGGCGAAAGGTGTTAAAATCGCCAAACTAATGGGCCGAACGTCTTATAATTTCAAAACTAGTGGGGCTAAACATTAGGGAAAAGGGGGGCCAGAAAAACGGTCTGCCTCCCCTTAAATTCAGAACAGCGTCCTGGTATATTGAGAGGGCCAAACAATATTTAGAGCCGTGGATGGTCATGGATAATGATAACTATTATGCTTGAATGCCAGGGATTCTGCTTTGTCATATGCGTAGGCCTACAAAGACTGCTGGACATAAACTACCCAATTAGATATTCGATTAATAAGTTAGTTTCACACATTGTTGAGCACCATTCTATCAATAGTTCAGTTACTTACATGTATACCGTACTTCAAATGTGAATAACTTGGCCCCTTTAAGTGCAGCATTAACATTGTAAGATAATAGTAAAACTAGCGTAACGTGTGTATTTCGAAAATGTGAAAATCAAAGATTTCTGAATTAGGCTATCTTAGGAAATGGTTTGTGTTATATTTTGTATTTGTTTTTTGTTTGTTAATTATCAATTGCAATGAAATTTGAGCAAAAATTGGAAATTTCTAGCCAAACTTATTTATTATTGAATGCAATTTGACCCCAACGTTCTTTGAATTTGTCTCTCTGTCACTGTTTTAGCTTTGGGGGTGACACTCGTTACAGGCAACGTGCCTCTTGTCTCCTTCATACACATAGGAACATGTTATTTTTAGTTTAGGATGTCAATTATATTTGCATCAAAAAAGTTCAAATGCGCATTTTAATTTGTGTTCGTGTATTGTATCATGTAATGCTGTAATGGCTCCAAAACCTAACGAAGCTGATATAGGCCTAATACTGTTAAAGATGGAAGCTGTGCATAGTTAACGCAATTAGCTTAATTAATAGGTATGTTAAGACAATTGAATACTTTTTATTTTTCTACACCAATAACGAACACTTTTCTTCATAGTCAGAAGGGATGGTACAGAATAATTACAACACCAACAATATTTCTGATATAGTCTACACCACTGCTACAAGATACTTCTAATGTATACTGCCATTTATCAGAAAAATTATCTTTAGTATTACAAGTATCTGTTAGGTTACCACCACCGCTACCACCAACGTCAATAGGCCTACCACACTACAAATATATATTACCAACACCGTGATATCACCAACACGGCTAAAATCTTCATCACCTTCACAATCTACTATCACCATCGTAGGTAGCACCACGTCTAATATCACCACTAGAGTTAAGGGAGCCCAGACGGTATTGTGCAGCATAATTTACTGTTTCGGCTCAATGGTTTAAGGAAGGGGTTTAGTTTGCGCTCTAAACCTCTATCAAGCTTAAATAAACACCCACCTCCCTTTGATATAAATGTGTACATTTTTCGGTAGAAAAATGTCCCGGCCGAAGGCCGATTCCTCTTCAATTACAGGCTCGCTATCGCTCGCCAGGAAAAAATTCGACATCTAAATGGCACGAAAGGTCTTAATATTGACAAAGAAATGGGGCAAAAGGTCTGAGAATCACCAAACTAATGGGGCGAATGTCTTGAAATCACATAACTAATATGAGGGAGGAGGAGGACTCTAAAAAACAACTGCCTTCCCTTAACATCGCCACCATTACGACAATCAATGCACCAACGCACCATAAAACTAACCATTAATCCACACCTTTATTTGAAAAGTGTCCATTAAAGATTCGAGGATTAATGTTGCGCTCTATATGTGTGTGTGTGTGTGTGTGTGTGTGTCTGTCCATGTATGCTACCTGAGGACCTCTGTATTTGGATTGTTGTGTAAGTGGGCTTTTTAATTTATATATGCTTTGTAAGTGCGTACATAACTAAACACGCACATCCAAATACACAAGCAGTTAACCCCCCCCCCCTCCCTCTCACACACACACACACACACACACACACACATACACACACTTACATGGAATCATATTTCATTCCGCACACATATGGATTGGAACTTTACATATACGTTCTTGTTATAGCTTCACTTCCTACCATTAAGCACCCACAGGCGACATTACCCACCCACATATATTACAAGAATACATAACGGATAATTATGTTCAGTTGGCCACATGAATTTGTGTCCATTTACTGATCTTATGTATGAAAGTAAAATTAGTATGATTGAATTAGGAGTATATTTTCATAAACAATATTTATTCATGTGATTAACTAATTGTTTTGTAACACAGTTTTGTATCCATACACAAAGTCACGGAGTGGATGCAAATTAATGTGGGCAACCCTAGACGTGTAAATAATGCATTATGCACTATGTCACACAAAATAGAAATATATTAACATATAATTCAAAATGTAATATCTCATAAATATATCGAATATATAGTAAATGCATATTTACTACGCATTCGCCGATCAAAGTGAAAGCTCTCTATGTATATTAGCATAGGGGTAGGGAAGAAATAATACATCAGACCTATTTCTTTGAAAATATAATATATACACCTTTCCTAGAATGATAATATAACAGTTATTCCTTTCCTAGAATAACGCCTGTCAAGATCAATATGTACAATGACTCAATAATCTTATCACCAATCCCCTGGAAAACCTCGTAACCATTGATCACTCTGGTAAACTGGTTAACCTACACTACTACCAGAGTCTCTGTTTGGCAGGATAGGTAACTCGCCCAACAAACGATCCAATGGCCAAAATCAAGGAGATTAAGCACCAGAGTAATGAACACACACACACACACACACACACACACACACACACACACACACACACGATCATCATATATACGTAACCCAGGTTCGAATCCCGGGAGGATCACATGCTGTTATTAATTTCATTGGGAAGTGTTTGGTGTTGGGAGTGATAATAATAAATTAGATTATCCTCCACATAAAATAATTCAGTGTTGGTATGGCATCGTAAGTAAGTCATCCTTACTTCTTTGTTGATTACCAAAGGTAAAATAAATCACACCCATTAATTTTTTTTTTTTTTCTGTATTTAATTCAGGGGTGGTGGATTTTTATCTCAATTTTGTCTCATTAGGACTTCTTTGATTTATTCTTGGCAAACAATAGCGAAATCCGCATTTGGGTTGTTAAGCTCGATTGAGGGAACAAACAAATCACTTGACAATGTTAACATTCCCTAATAGGCCTAACCATTAATATGTCGTTTTTGTTATGGCTGAAGTATGTTGACGGAATTGGCGTGGCACGAATCATATCCAACATTGAAAAATCAGTTTCTGAGACGTACCGTAGTAATTGTAATTATAATAATTAATATTTCAAATACAAATATTCCATATAAATATGCAAAGTACGGTAATATGACCTTCGTTAAATTCTCAGTGAGTTTATTTTCTAATGATCCAGCGGTTGTATTATAATCATATTTTGCTATATATTTTAAATTAGTGTGTTATATGTAAACACAGACATAAGTTATATATAATGTTACTTTGTTGCATTACAGTATTTTCTATTTAACGATGATTGTAAATAATATAATTTATAATTAGAGTACTTCATGATTCTCGCATTATAATTTCTAATTAGTTTACCTGATATTCCAAAACAAAGCTGAAAAGACCTCTATCTAAATGTGAATGCATTGCTTACGTAATGTTGGTGATTATCATTATAATGTTCAGTCATCCACATAATATACATTTGTCTTTCCTTATTGATCTCATTATAAAGAACAGTCACTTCGAAAACCTCCTTGGTTAATCATATTTTGCATAATGTAAATATATGACTTTTGGGAGAACATTTTGTAATGACATTTTATTTACACTAAATGTAAAATCATAAATATGCCTACAATGTACGCAATACAATTAGCTCATGAGCAAATTGCATATAATGATAGTAATAATTATTATTATAATAATAATAATAATAATAATTATTATTATACTAATTATAATAAACGGTTAATTTAAAGAGTGGCAGCCCTAGGAGCTGAATATTCACATTTCACAATCTAGTGGATGAAGATGAGAAAAGGATGATATACAATGAAAGACATAAGTCGTGTCGCTGTTTTGTCCGATGATATAACATAACTCCACAAACATTTTAAGAAACTTACCATAGTAATCGAAAAGTTAACCCTTTACCAGATATCTTCACTAAAATTCACGACACGACCGTTGTCTTTCATTGTACGGTACATCAATAATAATATGAAAATTGTAATCTTAGCTTACAATGTATGAATATAATATAAATTATAACATAAATACATTAAAGATACTGAGTGCAAGTGTAAGATAGAAGTTATTTTAATTAACATTTGGGTCTAAGGAATATATAAGCTATATATATATATCAATTAAGGGGAGGATTTTTTTTTTTCGAGTCCTCCTCCTCCCTCATGTTTAGCCCGATTAGTTATGATATTTCAAGACATTTACCCCATTAGTTTGGCGTTTTCAGACCTTTTGCCCCATTTATTTGGCAATATTAAGACCTTTCGTGCCATTTAGGTGTCGATTTTTTTCCTGGCGAGCGATAGCGAGCCTGTATTTGAAGAGGAATCGGCCTTCGGCCGGGATATTTTTCTACCTAAAAATTTACAAATTTGTACCGAATGGGGGTCTTGTGGGTGTTTTTTTTTAAAGTTTGATAGAGGTTTAGAGAGCAAAGTAAACCAACTACTTAAACCATTGAGCCGAACCAGTAAATTATGCTGCACAATACCGTCTAAGCCCCCTTAAGGTTGGGAAGACTATTTGTTGTTGTTTAATTTGCATAAGGAAAGTATAAGAGATCAAGGAATGTTAGTGAGTGACTACTTATAATGCTCGTAAGTTATCGATAAGTGTTTTGCTTAAATAAGTTGACTGATGGGTAAAATTGGACCCAGTATATAATGGTCAACTCCTACTTCCTACAGACACAATGACCATGATGAGATACATCACACTATTCCAAACAACTATATTTTGTATTTATTATGTTATCTCCACCAACCACCTTTTCTCCTAAACTTGATTAATGAAATTAACAAACACATGTGGCAGTCCGGGGATACGAACCCAGGACGCTCACACCGAAAATCAACACACTTATGCATTGCGCCACGATGACAGTAGATTGTAAAGTACTTCATAGCAGCAATGTCAAATCCGGCGCGGTAGACCCAGAGAGTTTGCATTCGTCATAAATGTACAGTTGCCCTCATAAGTTCTGTTCCTCGTCGTGATTTTTTGTACGAAAGTAAAATAGTATGACTAAATTACGAGTGTGGCTTCCATTGATTATCAGTTGACTAATCAGATAAGTTAAACACTGCATAAGACACTAAACTCGTAATTCAATCATGCGCATTATATATCTATGTATAAGATCACGAAGAGCAACAAAACTTATGTGGGCCACTGTACATTACACACACACACACACACACTCTCTCTCTCTCTCTCTCTCTCTCTCTCTCTCTCTCTCTCTCTCTCTCTCTCTCTCTCTCTCTCTCTCTCTCTCTCTCTCTCTCTCTCTCTCTCTCAGATTCCCTGCGACATATACACCTCTATTATCTATCGAAATGAAGAACAAATCATTAGCTACACTAACTAAATGCATATGGTACATTGCAAATGTATTCATAGGTATTGCAAAAGCATAAGTAGAAAGAGTGAATAGTGAAGAGAATGATGGCATAGTAAACAGTAAATGTGTGTACAGTATATATGAAAATGAGAAGGATCATGTACGGTATACTATACAACAGAAGGATCATGTACGGTATACTATACAACAGAAGGATCATGTACGGTATACTATACAACAGAAGGATCATGTACGGTATACTATACAACAGAAGGATCATGTACGGTATACTATACAACAGAAGGATCATGTACGGTATACTATACAACAGAAGGATCATGTACGGTATACTATACAACAGAAGGATCATGTACGGTATACTATACAACAGAAGGATCATGTACGGTATAATATACAACAGAAGGATCATGTACGGTATACTATACAACAGAAGGATCATGTACGGTATACTATACAACAGAAGGATCATGTACGGTATACTATACAACAGAAGGATCATGTACGGTATAATATACAACAGAAGGATCATGTACGGTATACTATACAACAGAAGGATCATGTACGGTATACTATACAACAGAAGGATCATGTACGGTATACTATACAACAAATGAGAAGGATCATGTACGGTATACTATACAACAGAAGGATCATGTACGGTATACTATACAACAGAAGGATCATGTACGGTATACTATACAACAGAAGGATCATGTACGGTATACTATACAACAGAAGGATCATGTACGGTATAATATACAACAGAAGGATCATGTACGGTATACTATACAACAGAAGGATCATGTACGGTATACTATACAACAGAAGGATCATGTACGGTATACTATACAACAGAAGGATCATGTACGGTATAATATACAACAGAAGGATCATGTACGGTATACTATACAACAGAAGGATCATGTACGGTATACTATACAACAGAAGGATCATGTACGGTATACTATACAACAAATGAGAAGGCTCATGTACGGTATACTATACAACAGAAGGATCATGTACGGTATACTATACAACAGAAGGATCATGTACGGTATACTATACAACAGAAGGATCATGTACGGTATACTATACAACAGAAGGATCATGTACGGTATACTATACAACAGAAGGATCATGTACGGTATACTATACAACAGAAGGATCATGTACGGTATACTATACAACAGAAGGATCATGTACGGTATACTATACAACAGAAGGATCATGTACGGTATACTATACAACAGAAGGATCATGTACGGTATACTATACAACAGAAGGATCATGTACGGTATACTATACAACAGAAGGATCATGTACGGTATACTATACAACAGAAGGATCATGTACGGTATACTATACAACAGAAGGATCATGTACGGTATACTATACAACAGAAGGATCATGTACGGTATACTATACAACAGAAGGATCATGTACGGTATACTATACAACACGGTATACTATACAACAGAAGGATCATGTACGGTATAATATACAACAGAAGGATCATGTACGGTATACTATACAACAAAAATATATCCGTAAATTCAATCCATATAATAGCCTCTTTTAAACATATCTGGTATGTATCAATAACCATTAACTGAATTTGTAGACATGAAGAGGAATATGTAATGGAACTACAGTTCAAAATCACACAAAAAGAACATGGCGATAACAGACCAAAGGAATAACCTGAATGATAGAACGTGAGCGAATATGCGAATGGTACACAAAAAACTGATATGTCCACACGCTATAATCAACCAGTAGAAGACGAAAGAACGTGTGTGAGAGAGAGAGAGAGAGAGAGAGAGAGTGGGTAAAGTAAATCAAAGTAGTATAGAAAAGCTTCCGAGATACACAAAAACAACATTAAAACAAACAAATACAAAGATAAACGCATTAATAGAATCAGTACGATAAACGGATGTGGGCAAATACTAAAGACAAAGGTCTGAATTACAGTATATCGATATCTATCTATCTGTATCTATATACCAATATATATATATCTATCTATCTATCTATATATATATATATATATATATATATATATATATATATATATATATATATATATATATATACTGTATATATATATATATATTTATTTATATGTTTTTATTCTCAGCCGTAATTCAAACCACGGGCAGTTATAACGAGAGTCTATGCTTTGATCTACTACACCACGGAATGATATAGCATAGTTTACCATTTCCAATTTACAATAAGGAGATGGAGAAATCCGACTTGGAGAAAGTATTTAATTTCATAACTTAATATTTTATTCATATCTATCTATCTATCTATTGCCTGACGCCGTAATCCCCGAAGGGGTGGCCACGAACGAACCGCCCCCATGCACCTCTGTCCCCAGTCAGTCGACGCCCCTCCCCCCAACCAGCACCGCCTTCGTTCATATACTTCCTCACTCCATCCTTCCACCTCTCCTTCGGTCTAACTCTCCCTTGTATTCCTTTGTATTCCTTTGTATTCCCTCTCTGTCCTTCCACCTCGCTCTCGTACACCCTCTTAGTCATTCTCTCGCTTTCCATACGTTCCATATGGCCGAACCATCTCAAGTTGTTCCTTTCCACACTTTCCAGCACATCTACCTCCACACCACACCTCCTTCATTAGTCTGTCTATCCCTCCGTGTAACTCCGCACGCACTTCTTAAGTAATTCATTTCCACTGCTATCACTCTTGGTCTGAGTCTCTCAACCAACGTCCATGCTTCGCTTCCGTAAGTTAGTGTCGGGATTACCACACTGTCATGCAAGGACTTCTTCACTTCCATACTGACCACCCTATTTCTTATTACTGCTTTCAGCGTTCCTACAACCCTCTTCCCCTGTTGTACCCTCTCCCGCACTTCTTCATCCATAGTCCCATCTTTACTCAACACACTGCCCAGATACTTAAAAGAGTTGACGATCTCCATAGCCTGACCGTTCAATGTTATTCATAACAGTTGGTAATTAAAGTGACAGTAACATTTTCCATTTAAATGTTTATTGGTAGTGATAAACCATTATAGGAACAGAAATATATAGGCCTATATCCAAAGGTAAATCACTTTATTCTATTTTCCCTTTTCACTTTAACTAGCCTACCGTAGCGAAAGAAAATACATGATAATGCTATACAATAATATATCCCTTGTACCCATGACGACGTTTTAATATATTCTACTTTCCTCCAGGCGATTTTGCTTGACTTAGAAAGAACTTATCGTAGTCAAGGGTTAAGTGTATAACATTCCTTGCAAGCTAGTAATGTTGCTGACGCAAAATTGAAAACATGTAAATATTTATCCTTTTCAGTATACAATGAAAATGTTATTCATCATAATATGGTTGTTATTATTCTATTTTATTCAGTGTATGAAGGAACTGTGAAAGTCAAATGGTTAATTGACAGTGTTTGTATTCCTTTAATGGTTAAAGGTCCTAGCTAAGCTACAAGAAAGCTTATAATACTGAAGGTGTTAATATGGTTAAAGTGCACGTACAAGGGAAAAGATCACATGACAATTAATAAGACGTCAGTTAAATCGATGATATCATATCGAATATTGCCTTTGCCCCTTCCATACTATCTCTCCATTTTCATTGTTCTGACTAACATAAGAAGTGTACTTAAAACAATTACAAGCACCTAAATTAACACTTTCACCCTCCACAGATTCCTTACAAACCTAATGAAATCGTATGATGTTAGGAAACACTAATACTATTGATACCATCGTATCTAAAGGGTCACATGTATGGTTTTGACCCAAACTAGACAGTTAGTTAGCAGGCAATTGATATACATGTTGATGGGCAACTAGAAAAATTAGATACAGATGTAAGTTTCACCATATTTACCTAAGGAATTTAATTTAAATTCGTTAACACGTCTGGTTTTCTGAAGCCGACACATAATACATTAGCATTAGGCATAAATGTTCTCTTCAGATATTTCTTCATAAAACAAATATTACTCACTGTGTATAACAAGTAATATATATATATATATATATAGAGAGAGAGAGGGAGAGAGAGAGATATGCGTTATTAATAACCACTGCAACTAGAAAGAACCAGCCATATCCTATGATAATAGCAAATAAAAGAATAGGCCTAGTTGAAGACGGTATTAGAAGAGATTACATACTTTTTAATTCTATATTCCAACTTCTACCTCCGGACATAGGCTTCAAGCCTGTAGATTCATCCGTTTATCACGGTGAAGCCAGGAGGGCTTATTCCAGACTGTCAGTGAGACATCGAAACACTTTGAGTGTTGCATCTGGGTTTGTTCGTGGACCCATCTTCGTAGATCCAAGACGCTTGGTTGTCTCCTCGTGACCCGGTGCAAGCTCTGACTACTCAAAGCTGCATCGCAACTGTTTTGTTGTCCTGTCTCACAGTCTTGGACCCTCTCTCTCTCTCAAACGGTACCTATTGAGATGTTCACTCACTAGGCACTGCCCCCATAGCATATTTTGAATTTGGTTTGATTTTGGGAATAGTCATATAATGCTATTTGTATGAATTTATTATCAATATATAGCGGTATATATATTTTTGTAAATGTACTGTATATAGGTTAAAATCAGCTTCGTACTGTATCAGTAAAAGCATTAACAATGTTAATCCTTTTACTGATACAGTACGATGTTGATTAATTATACTGGTATGTACAGTATATTAGGACGTTGATACTACTGAGATCATCAAACCAGACGACGATATGCTGTGAACGAAATTGTTTACATAATTTATGTATAAAAGACATTGGGTATCAATATGAACTACAAATAAATCATCCGTGGAAAGATCTGCATTTGAATATTGTACATACAATAATGAATGAGGAAAAAGCATAGACGAGGAATAATAACCAAAGTAATATACAATATGCAAAGAAAATATAGGAAACAGTAACTTAGAAGAATTTATCAAAGTGATGTGCATACGTGATTAGTGAAGACATTTGTTGAAGTCTTAAAACAATAAAGGAATAAAGCTAAGTGAGCGTGAGTGAGAGTGTGTGCGTGTATGTGTACGTGAAGGGAAAGACAATGAGTTCAGGCGGCACTACAGGTGCTATTAAAGCAATGTAATGTGTCTATGGAAGGGGCTTGTGGGGATGTGTGTAAAGGGCTCAAGAGGTAAGCTAAAGGATCCGTGTACTAAGCCCTGGGTCTCACCACCTGCCCACCGAACACACCTATGCTTACCATGGGATCACGTCCAGGACCGCTAGATGGGGCATTTTATGACTGTGTGTGTGTGTGTGTGTGTGTGAGAGAGGGGGGGGGGGGGTGAATTTTATGGTAGGAAATAGAGTACCGGTAGTATTTCTTATTGCTTAAAAAATGCAAACAAAAACAAAAACAAATCAAACTGATTAGGATGTTTACATGTCAAACTTATACCTGTAAGAAAGAGCGAGAGCGAGAGAGTGTGTGTGTGGGTGTACTGGTGGCCACTAACACAAAGACAGGCTATAAATAAGTTAAGCGTAAGGCTGGTCTTGTGGAGCAATATTATGGAGCGAAAGGGATACTGACCGCATAATGGAATATATTAATTATAAAATGGATATAATTCCTACACATGATAGTGCTTTCATAAGTAAGTACCGGTACATATATAATACACTTTTTATTGTGATATATATCATCTATTATATTTGCATTTCATTATTTATTTACATTACATAATCCTGTTCAAAATATTTCGATTGTTTTTCCTTTGGAACATTAACCACTACAGACTTTGATTATATAGGATTATTAATAAAAAAAAAAAAAAAAAAACGATACAAAATGTGTCTAAATATCTATATATGGTATGACGTAGTTACAATATGAAGCATGACGTACGTACATCAAGTACATTACATTGCAATTAAAACATTAATTTTCAATATCATATTTGCTATTCATTAGAAAATGCAGTTAGCGGAGATTTAGAGTGAGATAGTTATCTAGGAAAGAACGTCAATCAATGACGTCGTCATTCCATAAATTAACTATTTGGTTGAAAAGGGAATGCTTCGCTTTATGTGACTGCAAGAGTTTTCAGATGATGCACTTAGAATGCTCAATTACGAATAATTTGCTATTGACGACATTTGTCAAGCCCTTTAATTAACATCTTATAAAATTTGAATTACGGTAGTTCTCTTCACACACACGTGTTAGAATAAAAATAACTAGATGTATTTCATAAGAATTATTTCTTAATCTAGGAATCCCTTTATGGCTCTATTTTGTATTCTTTCCATGTGCATGCACTTTAGCAATATGGACACAAGTATTGTAAATATACAGCATTACACAGGAGGGCGAACCAAAGATTCTTATTCCAATGATCTTCAAATGTTATCAATTCATTTGTTTTCCGTTTTATCTACTTTGGCGCATTATTCACAAACTTTTATATTGCCTATTTATTTACTCCTACAGTTTCTAAATCGATACTTTTTAGGTGATTATCATCCTGTGAAAAGTGTGTTCTTTAATTCTATAACTTGTATGTACCGTACCGGTAATAGTTTATAATAATCGCTATCAAAACTGCGATATCGAGCCCAGTTTGATAATTTGACTAAATCATTTTGGCTGTGTTGAACATGGAAGATAATAGCCTACAATTATGTTTGCACTGTTTACATCATATGCAAATGATTAACTCGTACATGAGAAATCATCCCCGATGTAATTGATATTAATCAAGAAAATATCAGGCCCGAACACTGATCCTTGGGGACACCTCTTGCCTCATTCCAGTCTGATGTTCTAAAGGTTAGTACTAATTTGTTGCTTTCAACCAGTTAGCCAATTTTCGATTCATCGGTAATAATACAAGACATATCAATACAGATGATTCTTAGAGTTAGATTATTTTTTTATGAAATACATTTGAGCTTTCAATTTGCTTACTTTCATGAGGGAATTAGTCGAAGTCTTTCTGGGGCTGAATAAAACAAACAAGTTACACCTTAAAGTTATAATGACCTTAAAGGTGGAAAAACACAAATAGGAGAACAAAACTATGTGTCATCCACGCATTTATTATCAGTTGATTATCTAATTCGTGTTGTGAAGGGCACGGCGAAAGGGTTGAGTCTCACGTAACTACTTATATTATTATTATATTCAGCTAGTACTACAACACAAACATCTCGCATTCGTATGGTAATGTTGATGTAATTAATCTTGAGACAGACATAATTCACAAAGACAGGTGTTTCATCAGAACTACAATCTTACACAAACACTTCTCACCATGCAGTATATACAATATTACAGAACTGAATTACGCCACCATGGATAGGTACCGTAACCTACACACTCTGTCACCGTCTTTTGGGGATAGGTCGGTAGTTCGGTGAACCAATACAGGATGACGATGAGGGAGTTCGATCAATGCTTGGACCTTTTTGTAAGTCTCATAAGCACATACTGATGTGTAAGGCTTCTACTATTTCATCAATTTATTATTTTTGTTTATTATTTTGTTTTAATGTGAATGAAGGAGACAAAAGGCAAGTTGCCTGTGACGAGTGTATCCCCCAAAGTCAAAAGAGTGACAGAGTAAAAATCAAGGGACGTTGAGGTCAAAATGCCTGGACACACAAAGCTTAAAGCACTCTAAATCAAAGGATGAAGGAAAGATTGACAGAGGGAGTGAGTTCCAGAGTTCAGTTGTTGAGTAGAAGAAAGACTTGGAAAATATGCTAATTCTTGGGTTGGAGAGCTGAACAAAACACGAGTGAGACTGTGTTGAAAGGCGGGTGCCTCGCACTCGCCGCACTGCACTGAGAGAGCTTTGCAAAACACCGATTGTTGTAATAGTGATAGAAGAGTGAAAGAGATGCAACATGGCAGTATGTAGAAAGATGTTTTAAGGAACTAGTAAGAGGAAGTGAATTGATGAGGCGAAATGCTTTATACTCTACTCTTTCGAGAAGTGGGTATGGGTGGAACCACCCAAGTGACCCAGCACATGCGAACAATACTCAATACATGGGCATTGAGCACATTGCGCCCCTATACAGAGCAAGAAGCTGTGCCGGGTGAAGAACCCATGGAGACAGTTGAGCACACCTAACTTCCGGACAACTGTTTTAGTAAGAGTGGTAAAATGATCTTTTCAAGAAAGCTTGTGTGCAAAAGATACACCAAGAATATTGAGAAGTTGAAGGGTTGATTAGTGTATTGTTGAAGAGTAATTGATATTCTTGTGGAAAATTGCGACGAGTGAATAGATGGAGAAATTGGGTCTTGGAGGCATTGAAAGTAACATGATTTGTTCTGCCTCAATCAGAAATAATTGATCGATCAGAAGATAGGCGTGCTATGGCCTCACCACATGACTTTTGTAGTGTTTGATATTACTAATCTTATTGTTTGAGTGAGTTGTGGCGCGGTAGTTGGTACAATTGACGCATAAAGGTTCTGGTTAGATCTCTAAAATGATGGTAATGGATAGCCGGTAGCTATCTTTAGCTTATCTTTCTCTCCTTTTCTCTCTGTCCCTGGCTTGTATCCATTCGGCACCATTCGGCCAACTGTTTTAAGACGTTCATTCCCATCCAGGTGTCGATTTCTTCCTGGCGAGCGACAGCAAGCCAGCATTGTATGAAGAAATCCGGCTTCGACGGAGAAATTGTTCTATCGAAAAATTTACAAACTTAGCTTTCTGTAAAAACAAAAATATATATATATGCTGGCTCGCTACCGCTCGCCAGGAAAATATTGACACCTGGATGGGGGTAAACGTCTTAAAATAGTAGGCTGAATGGGGACGAATAGATACAAGCCAAAGAGAGAAGGAGAGAAAGAGAAAAAAAGCGAGGTGGGCTCCCTTAACACAATATCCACTGTCAACTTATCAATGGTTAGGTATATACCGGTAGCAGGGGTAAATGGACCGTTGTGAAGTTGGCGCCAGGGGATATGAGTACCAGCTATAAGGTTACCCTTTTCTACAGGCGATATGATGTTATACTGTACAATAGGAAATAGTGAAATGTATACAAATAACTAAAATGTTGGCTGATTAACGAACCACTTCACCTTTTATTCCATTTTTATGAACACTGCTATAGTGTGGACTGTCTTTGAGTATAAAATCCGAAGCATTTGTTGTTTCATCCTAATCATAATAATTATGATAGCCATTTATGTATTTCATTGTGTTACAATTAACTTTGTTAGTGGTTCTAATTGATGGAAAAATAAATATATTGGTGAACAAGCTAATAATGAAGGTATCCTATCCATGAAACCATTCTAGGGGATACGATACTTATTATTAATCCTTGATATTCTTATGAGTACCGGTATCCTAAAACTGCTATGAATTCATGACATACTCGAGGTCCGATATATATATATATATATATATATATATATATATATATATATAATATAAGTTTCCTCGTAGCTTATAAGATATACTATTTGTTATTCATTTATTGTTCTTTACTGGAGGGTTTTCCAATAATTAAAGCCATTTTATGTCACCCCCATCACTTTCATCATGATAACGGGTATGCGTTTTACCTTAAGATTTACTTTGGGCACCTGCAGGAGGTTGCTCACCGATAGCATGATATGCGACGAATTAAGGGTACCGATAAATGGAAAGGATGATTATTAGGGTTAGCAGAACAATGTTTGGTGATCCTAGCTCTAAAGGGATCAAAAGTTGGGCTGTGAAATATATGATATGGACATTACTTCTTCTCTGGGTGCTGCAGGAAAAGATTAGTACCTATAATATTATGCCAGAGCTTACCAGATAATGTGTGGTATTATAGGTTATGACTGTCTTCTGTTGATCGAACATTTGTAGGATGGTTGCTCAATATATTTTATATATGAATGAAGTCATGAAAGAAATCCAAGGAAGAGCAGTGGATGTTGGTGTAGCGCTGATAAGAGAAGGAAATGAGTGGAAGTTACCTGTGCTGCCGTTTGCTGATGATACAGTTCTGATGAGTGACAATGAGTGGGAGTTGCAGGGTCTGGTAAATATATTTGGAATAGTGTGTGAAAAACGGAACCTTAAGGTAAATGCGGAGAAGAGTAAGGTTATAGTCTTGGAAAGTGATGCAGTCCCAGAGTGTGAGGTGAGGTTGAACGGTCAGGTTATGGAGAATGTCAGCTCATTTAAGTATTTGGGCAGTGTGTTGAGTAAAGATGGGAGTATGGAGGATGAAGTGTGGGAGAGGGTGCAACAGGGGAAGAGGGTTGTAGGAATGCTGAAAGCAGCAACAAGGAATAGGGTGGTAAACATGGAAATATATAAGTCCTTGCTTGATAGTGTGGTAATCCCGACATTGACATTGACGTAGGGGAGTGAAGCATGGACGTTGTTTGAGAGACACAAATCAAGAGTAAGAGGGGTGTAAATGAGTTACTTGAGAAGTGCGTGTAGAGTTACATAGAGGGATAGCAGACAAATGAGGAAGTATGAGAGTGGTGTGGTGTGGATGTGGATGTGCTGGAAAGAGTGAAAAGTAACACCTTGATATAGTTTTGCCATGTGGAACACATGGGAAGCGAGAGAATGACTAAGAGAGTTTACAAGAGTGAGGTATACGGACAGAGAAGGAGAGCAGACTGAGAGTGAAGTGGTAGGATGGAGTTGAGAGGTATATGCGGGAAAGCGGCGTTGGATAGGAAACTGGGCGTCGGCTGACGGGGGACAGAGGTGCATGGGGGCGATTCATTCGTAGCTACCCCTTCGGGGATCATGTCGTCTGGCAAAAAATAGATAGAAATGTATGTCATTGAGTTATTCCTGATTTGGAATAACATTTATATATATTGTTGCATATGTGTCCAGTTAATAAAGAGAACTTGTCTACAATTATGTCTGATTCATTTTGCTTCTGTACAGTACCTTGTGCGTCTGCGTTGCACCTCATATGGGACCTGGGTAGTAATTCTATGGCAAAGGATGGGAAAGCTAAAAGTCACAGTTCTGATAATAGTGATCCGCGCACACGAGAGATGGCAGTGCAATCGTGACAACAAACAAGAGGGTACCTAATAATTTATAATACTCCCTACCCTGTACTATGAATGCAATGAATAATCAATTCACCGTTAACCATATACTCTGTAAACATAACAAAGGTTAATAGACATATCTATACGCTATCATAAAGGCCAGATCATCATGAAATTATCGTCATTATGAGGAAGTTCAGGAACTAGTTTCCTCTACCGCTGCCATTCTTGTTGCGAGATTTGTAGTTGCCAACGTCAAACAGGCTGGGATTTCTCCCAAACAGATTATCTCTAGATGTCATAATTATACTCTACCCTACGTATTTCGTCAACATTTCCAGTTCAAATACACCTTTCCAATTTACTCTCTAGATATAATGTTATGAATAATAATATAATTTCATAATGAACTTTTTAATCTTGTTGTATTGCTTGGAGCTATACTTGCATCATATACTGTATATGTAGATTTATACATACAGTATATATATATATATATATATATATATATATACTGCATTGTATCTTACTGCTATTTATTAATTTTT
Organism: Paralithodes platypus; assembly: GCA_032716605.1. Lineage (NCBI taxonomy): Eukaryota > Metazoa > Arthropoda > Malacostraca > Decapoda > Lithodidae > Paralithodes > Paralithodes platypus. The sequence goes on from CM064519.1 coordinate 42,385,478, forward strand.
CATACATAATTCACAAGTATTTTTAACAATATAACTTCAATGTTCGTATAGGAGCTGTGTCATTAATTATTGAGTAATGCTCACAAATATGGTGATATAACTACATGTACTCCACATCACACAAATTGTTCATACCTCTGTGATGTACTTCTGACAAATGTATTATTGTTTTCACTCAGAATAAGATGGTGTTCAATCATAATTGTTAACATTATGGAGGGACCACCCTGTATATACAGTATATATATATTGTGCTGTATTATCAGATCTTTGGAATAAACATATACCGGTATAGAAATGCAAATCTAAGATTTAGTATTTCGAACACAATTTTGCATTATGCCGATCATAGACTACAGTAGATCTGGACTTGACACGAAAAATGGAACTTTGCAGAAAGGGACCCAAAATCGGAGAACGAACCCCCAAGTTTGAACCTCGAAACCGCGAAAATGTCACATTTTCCCGGTTTTGAGGTTCGAACTTGGGAGGTTCTTTTTCCGATGTTGGGTCCCTTACTGCAAAGTTAGATTTTCGTGTCAAGTCCAGAAATACTTTAGTCTATGTGCCGATATACATTTGTTTTATTATAATATATATAGTTAATGTTTCGTAGACTATAATGTACAGTCGTGGACTCGTGGTCATTAAATGCTGTTTATACATTTTCGAAACTATCTCCGTCTGAATTACGTCTCCTTGTTAATGTTTTATATGATATTTGTATTTTGGTGGTTCGCTTAATCAGGTCGAGGGTTCAAAATATACAAGAATTTGTGACTGCAACTGTACATAGAAAAATTGTAAGAAAAAAACAAAATAAAACAAAACACGTTTGTCATACAAAATATATCTAGTTAAATGTACAATCGTCTATGCAATTAGCTGGTACACAACTGTGTGATATACTTGCAACAAGAATACATTGCAGAAAAAACCCCGAAAAATAAAACAAAAAGAAAGACAACAGACTCGGGCTTGTGTTTCAATGAAATATATTAAGCTGTTGCATCCGCCTGTCAGAATTACTTGATATAGTATTTGCACTACTTTTCATGGCATATTAGTTCGCTCTCTCTCAATAATTTGTTGCCTATACACAACATTAGCAAGATTGATTAAAGATAACAGTTTGCTATTAAACAGTTAAATGATAGTATGAACCACCTATTGGAAAAAAACCACACTCGTCAATCAATGTGTGGCTCAAGTAGTATCTCATACTAATTGACTCGTGTATCAAAATTGTTCCTCCGTAATTTATGAAGAAGTACCTGACCACACCTGTACCTACTGTATCCGTGATGACGCTTGGCAGCTGTCAGATGTACAATCGTTGACAGGAAACATGGGACAATTTTTAGAGTGACTATTAGGACAGTGTTAAGTTTGCCAATAGTGACTATTAGGACATTGGGAAGTTTACCGAGAGAGAGAGAGAAAGAGAGAGAGAGAGAGAGAGAGAGAGAGAGAGAGAGAGAGAGAGCACCATACGCACTTGTTGCTAACCCATGTGTAGGGAGGAAGTTGATGTTTCAGCCTCCCTAATGTCCTTCTCCCTTCCTTCCGCTCGTCCTACCGCTTTACTTCCTTTCTACTCTATCTTCCCATTTACCAAGAGCCTATCAGCTCTTTATTTTTTGTCCATCTGCCTCTTGTTATTCCGTTCTTCCTCCCCACCCTCTCTTTCTTTCTCTCTCTCTCTGCGTGTCTCTTGGAATGTGTCACCCCCCCATGGGGGATTCCCTAGCGTTGCACCTGTTAATTACACCTGCCAAGCCCCTCCCTTCCTTTGGCTGTATTTCCTCTTCCACATAGCCCCCCCCTCCCTTCTCTCTCTCTCTCTCTCTCTGGGGAGATAACCTTCTACTTTGCTGTCCTATTATTTCATTATAAACTGTACATGTCTAGTAGTATTTAGGCTGGACCACCTAATAAGGACCGCAAGGTCTGTGTGGTTTGAGTACCGGTATCTGTGTAACACTGTAACTCTCTCTCTCTTTGCATGTATTTTGTATAAGTGTTCCATTCCTTCTGTATCCAACATCTATATTATTAAATCAGTTCGTGTGTCTGTTTGTCTGTCTGTCTGTGTGTTCTTAATAGGCGGCCGCAGTTTTGGACCTGGGGAGCTGAAACTTTGCATGTGGGTGTCAATTGACCGGGGTCTGGTCATAGAGGGGGCGAGGCCACGATCGGAGGTCGTTTCGAGGCCGAAATTGAAACAAAAATGAAACAAATGGCCGTTTGGGGCAGAAGGAGGCCTCCGATCGAAAAGGTGTATGGAACGAAAGTTGTTCGCAGCTCTCCAGAATGGGGGTACGGATGAGGTCAGATCCAAAATCGGAGGTCATTTAGCGGCCGAAATCGAGGTTGCCGTTTAATGAGGCACAGGGAGGTCGAGGCCGGTGATTATGGTAGTAGTAGTATTGTGATGAATATTATTAAATCAGTTCGTGTGTCTGTCTGTCTGTGCGTTCTTAATAGGCGGCCGCAGTTTTGGATCTGGGGAGCTGAAACTTTGCATGTGGGTGTCAATTGACTTGGGTCAGGTCATAGAGGGAGCGAGGCCACGATCGGAGGTCGTTTCGTGGCCGAAATTGAAAACAAAATTTAAAAAATGGCCGTTTGGGGCAGAAGGAGGCCTCCGATCGAAAAGGTGTATGGAACGAAAGTGATTCGCAGCCCCCCAAAATGGGGGTACGGATGAGGTCAGATCCAAAATCGGAGGTCGCCGTTTAATGAGGCACAGGGAGGTCGAGGCCGGTGATTATGGTAGTAGTAGTATTGTGATGATTGTGGTAGTAGTGATTGATGATGGTGATTATGGTAGTAGTAGTGGTGTAGTACCCGGGCAACGCCGGGTACCCCTGCTAGTTAATCTAATAAATACATACAACTTTACATTCCAAATGTCTTCATCTAATTTATCGCACTGACCAGATTGCGCATATATTGACCTGCCTAAATGAACCCACGAAATACACATACTAAGTAAAGCTTTACTAAAATTCAATTCCGTTCGGGATAGCTTAGAAAACTTAAGGTCACAACCTATGGCTCCGATTGTACAGTCGTACTCATGGATACTTGAACACCTCCTAATGATAAACACAAATTAGTGTGCATTAACTGTGAATCCCAGCAATTTGATCTTTGTGGCTCAAACAGTTATCAAAAGATTTCGTCATCTTATCAACCATACTATTTCCTTCAAAAAAAAAAATCCGAATTTCTTGTCCACGAATGTGCAGTCGTGGGCTAGAATTTCTGGACACTACTTGGAGTGACAATTATGATACATTGTCGAACACTTTCACCGTCTTGTTTTTATATTTAAGAGGTGATACAATCCTGACAACGACTATACAGCCAGGAGCATAAATGGCGCTGCACCGATCTGAATTCGTATCGAACGCAAACAAGACAATACAATACATTATTATAGCCCAGCTGCTTCAAAAATGGTTCAAAGATTCGAACTGGTGTAACCTTATAGTTATATGCTGAGAAATGTACAGTACGGGAAATAGATGATAAGACTATATCATATTTTAAAGACACGATTAATATGATTTTGCTGATCCAATTCCATTCTGAGTCGGACTTCGCTGACACACCCACTCCCTTTATATTAGACAGATGTAATAGCAAACATATTCTGGTCTTTGTTAATATTTTGTGTTTATGGTGCTGTTCTCTATTTTATCAGTCACTCATAACAATGTGTGGACTTCATATTATGATTACCGGTACCTTTAAACACATATTCATGAATTTTGCTTTGTATTAGAAGGTAAACATGGTTTTACTATTTTTGTGTTCAATATTCCCATTCATAAATCAGCTTGGATACATACATCTGCATTATGAAAAACATGAGAGGTCCATGAAGTTGTATGAATTACTGCATTTACAGTCGTGGTCATTAATTATCATACATTATGAAGCCCCGAATCGATTGAATGAACTTCCGAAATGTAAATATTTAGTATTTAATTTTTTAGTAAGGAGATTCAACTCAGCGCGAGACAGATTCTAAAATGTATGTATACAAATTAATGACAGCGACTGTACCTTACCTAGTATACGATTCTTTTTGTTCGCTCTTTGCTAAATTCATCAGCCACTATGAGGCATTGATGAGTGAAAAACTCAATGAGAAGCCCTGATCTAAATATATCTAATAAGTAGTTAAAGTATGTGTGTGCTTCATTGAGAATGTTTACTCGGGTTAGTGAGTGTGAAAGTGTCATATTTGTTAGCTTAGACTAGGCTGTTATTTGACTGTGGATAGGTTTGGTGAATGGGTCATGTACTGTACGTATTTGCTTCACCAGGTTGTCACGGTAGACTTACCTTAATATGTTTGTGTCATGTAGAGCTGATGTTAGGATTCATATTATGTGTATTCAATTTTGTGTTTGGGGAAATTTAAGATATTTTAAATGTATGGATAACGTACAAAGTTATATCAATTTGATTTAGTTATTATTTTTTGAATAGAGATGGTGGTGTTCCACGGAATTATATCTATCTCTATCTATCTACCTATTCATTACTGTTGTTTACAATATGTGTCAATATCTCCTCCCATTTAATATAATTGTTGTTCCCTTCCTGTTACTTATATTTACTTTCGCATTCACTACACTCTATCTTCTTGCCACTTTCCTCCCTCACGTAAGTTTTATTTTCGTAGGGTAAACATGCTTTCTATTCTCTTTAGTCTTTACCGATCACATATATAACTTGCATAGTCTTAGGTCTGTATTCCTGTATTCTAGACCTTCCATTGCACGCTCTCTCTCTCCCCCTCTCTCTCTCTCTCTCTCTCTCTCTCTCTCTCTCTCTCTCTCACAGACACACACACAGACACACACCCACACACACACAGACAGCCGAGTCAAGGCTCAGCGGGGGCTTCTGATATTGCTACTAACTTCATATTTGAGTCGACCACAATTAATTTCCAAAGTTCTAAGGCCGATTCCCTGGGTTATATGTTCATATATATATATATATATATATATATATATATATATATATATATATATATATATATATATATATATACATATATACTGTATATATATATATATATATATATATATATATATACTGTATATATATATGTGTAACCATTAATTGTGAGCTGTTGTTGATTGACTAGCGGTGAAGAGCTACTCTGAAATAGTTGGTCCGAGGTATAAATTAATGTTGAAAGGCAGAAGTTTTCCACTATGGAGGAGTAATTTCCAGTCATGGGCTCTGTCAGATGTTTGATTACGACGAGTAAAGATGCCAAAAGGTGGCAACATAGAGGTTTCCTGTAAATTGTGAATTCTTGTTATTTTGTATAGTTATATTTCGAATGTTATCCATCTGTCTCGGTGCCACTTCTCCAGGTCCAGGTGAGCCATATTACATTTGTGAGCGCACTTAAGGGGAGACTGGCCGTTTGTTTGGTCTATTAATTAATGTATTCATATATTTTTTAGTTTCCTCCCTAGACCTCCATCAAGCTTAGAAAAACACCCCCTAGACCCCCCTTCAAGATAAATTTGTACATTTTTCGGTAGAAATTTTCCCGGCCGAAGGCCGGTTCCTCTTAAAATTGTAGGCTCGCTATCGCTCGCCAGGAAATAATCGACACCTAAATGGCACGAAAGGTCTTAAAATTGACAACAAAATGGGGCGAAAGGTGTTAAAATCGCCAAAATAATGGACCGAACGTCTTATAATTTCAAAACTAGTGGGGCTAAACATAAGGGAGAAGGGAGTCCAGATAAACGGTATCCCTCCCCTTAACCTTTGTAAATAATGCCTTGATGTTCGTCACTAAAGTGAAGAATTCATGAACTCTATAAAGAAATAAAAGTTTATTTTAGGCGACTATGGATCTGGTGTGAGATGTCCAATTTAAGTTTAAATTGAGGGTTTCACCGATGATCGTGAGACTGGACGAAATTTTAATATTTATAATTCGTCTATTGCTGAGCTTCATTTATTTTGTTTGATTGCATTAAAATAAACTGATTTATGTTTTCCCATTCAATAATTACGATGAAGTTATTTATTTATTTGGGAATTAGCAATGTCGAAATAACCCTTACAGTACCAGTGCCATCCTTTTAACTTTATTCTGGCTTCTATTATTTATTAACAGGCTTCAAACTATCTCACTTATCACTTTTTACTACCATAGATCCCTCTTAAGGGGAGACAGACCGTTTTTTTTTGTCTATTCATTCATAAATTCCTTAGTTTTCTCTCTAGACCTCCATCAAGCTTAGAAAAACAACCCCTAGACCTTCCTTCAAGATAAAATTGTACATTTCTCGGTAGAAAAATTTCCCGGCCGAAGGCCGGTTCCTCTTCAAATTTCAGGGTCGCTCTCGCTCGCCAGGAAATAATCGACACCTAAATGGTACGAAAGGTCTTAAAATTGACAACGAAATTGGGCGAAAGGTGTTAAAATATCCAAACTAATTTTTTTAGATTATAAGACGTTCGGCCCGAACGTCTTATAATCTAAAAAAATGGGGCTAAACATGAAGGAGAAGGAGGTCCAGAAAAACGGTCTGCCTCCCCTTAAACTGCACAAAATCGTATTAATATAGCTAGACAAAAATGAAAAAGACGTCGCCGGTACATAAGGTATTAAGTATAACTATACATTTATGACATAAAGGATTTGCTTTTGCTATTGTTTATAAGTAAACTACGTTATAGAATATGCTAATTGTTAAAGAACAACCTTTTCAATACCGATGATGTCTTATACATTTGATTTCAGCTACATCTAGATTCTAGACGAATGTATGAAGGTTAGGTAGAATATATGGTACGGTAGCTAAAAGGATAATGTGAGATAGTCTGTAGCCTTTTTATTGGTAGACGTCCTTATATATATATATATATAGTTACGTTACGATAGTTATATTGCCCTTCAACGCCTACAAGATATAAACAAGAAAGGCTAGGTTTGGTTAGATAGGCCTATTGGTTTAGATTAGATTAAGCTAGTGTTTGGTTAAGCATTTTGATCGACTGTAGCACATTGTGGGCGTTTCCAGCCTTTGAACCTAGCATATTTACTGAACGTTATCTTCTCGTTTAGGGATTAATTATAATTTTTAGAAATGTCAAAGTTGTTGTAAAATAGTTGCCTAAATTCAGGGAAATACTCTTTGCGGCTGTATTGTACTGGTTGTGTGCGTGTTTAACATTCGTGCATGTGTGTATTATTGTAGGTTTAAGTATGGCTGGACAAGTTCACGCTAACTAGCACATAGGACCTTTCATGCTCGTGTAGGTAATTTTGTTCACGAAACTTGTATGACTGTTTTTATGTGTGTATAAGTGGTTTTCACGTATATGTGTTAATGCAGTTTATAGCTATATGCATTGAAAATATATATATATATATATATATATATATATACCGGTATATATATATATATATATATTTACATTTTTGTACCACATACTAGAAATATTAGTTCGTGATATACCTGTTTTGTACATGCACCTCTCATGACCATATTGATTTATGTATCATGCCACGGACGAGGAAAATACAGAATTGGTCTTTAGAATTATTATTATTTTTTTTTTTTACACAACCTACATAGATATCTGTATTTTTTGTATCCTTATCTGGAAAAATATTTAGCTTTCAACTATTAAAAAACCCTAAACAAACTAAAAAAAATAACTAACTCAACCAAAACTAAATAATTTAAGATTCACTGCCAATAATGGTTCTTGTATTGGTCGCTTGGAAACAATACAGTAGATACATGTAAAGCAGATTGAATTATTTTGAAATATTTAGGCTTCAAATAATTAATTCGGCATGAATATAAATATTATTCAGTTTGTAGCATAACCTATGAAATGCGGCTATCATAATTGCTGTTTGTAGATAATATACTGAAATATTGATGCGTTGTTATACTAGCAGGCATACTTTATGAACTAGACAGTTTTCGTAAGTACAATCGCCTGCACATATACTGTTACATTTATTATACGATACTCTCGAGATCTAGAACATAGAAGCAAACATCCAGCTAACTTGGGTATGTGTTTAAAGGGAATGTTTCCAAGAATGTCATCAACGTGTCAGGATGTTTACTAAAATGTGTACCACCTTTCGCTACAGACGATAGTAGTCTGTGAATGCTTAGTAAAGTCATGGTTATTAATACTTCAATTAAACACCTGCTAATGATAAATACAAAGCAAATGTGGTTCAAGCAATTTCTCAAATTAGTTTGCCAGTGTAATATAATCACTGCTCTAAGAAATTCCTGTCCACAATTGTATCTGAAAACACAAACATTTGCAAATTCACCTGGTCTCTGTCAATCAGCCATGCATTTTATGAAATTTCACAATATATACTGTACATATGAAGTATAAATTTCACAACATATACTGTACATATGAAGTATAAATTTCACAACATATACTGTACATATGAAGTATAAATTTCACAACATATACTGTACATATGAAGTATAAATTTCACAACATATACTGTACATATGAAGTATAAATTTCACAACATATACTGTACATATGAAGTATAAATTTCACAACATATACTGTACATATGAAGTATAAATTTCACAACATATACTGTACATATGAAGTATACATTTCACAACATATACTGTACATATGAAGTATATTTGAATAAAAAATACTTGTAGTGAAAATAGAATAACTAGCTTATACCAGTGGGCAATGAAAATGCTTATATAAGTATGTAAAACGTCAAAAACGCAATCCACTTAATATGTAGTTTAGATATTCCATAGACACTTACAAAACCAGTAAACGATAGTTCTGGTGCGGCATTGTGTTCAAGTGAAATTGGAAAGCTGGCATATCGGATAGGTGCACAGGCTTATCTTGTCAACGAGAGAGAGAGAGAGAGAGAGAGTGCGAGTGTGAGAAAAGTAAATTTAGTATGTGATAGTGAGCGATAGTAAGATTATAACGGTGATAATGATAATAGGAGAGATAAGTACATGAAGAGCAAGATAAGAAATATATATATATAGATAAGGCCAATAGATAATAGCAACTTGAGATAAGTGACTATTATGAATACTAGATTCGCTGAAGGGATGAAGTCAAGTGGTTCACACACACACACACACAGACACACACACACACACACACACTCTCTCTCTCTCTTTGGACAGGTACACATTATATACAAATAATACCTATGCCATTATGATCATCAGGCTGCCGGTACTTTTGGTGATACGTATAATGTTTGTTGCACAGAAATGTCAATATCTTTTGCATGCATGCTTGCCTTGTCAAGAATACAAAAGATGATATTGATAGTAAAATGGCCAGTTTGCAAACACCGGTGGCTCTGCGTCAGTTTGCAAACACCGGTGGCTCTGCGTCAGGCTGAACACCGGTGGCTCTGCGTCAGGCTGAACACCGGTGGCTCTGCGTCAGTTTGCAAACACCGGTGGCTCTGCGTCAGTTTGCAAACACCGGTGGCTCTGCGTCAGTTTGCAAACACCGGTGGCTCTGCGTCAGTTTGCAAACACCGGTGGCTCTGCGTCAGTTTGCAAACACCGGTGGCTCTGCGTCAGTTTGCAAACACCGGTGGCTCTGCGTCAGTTTGCAAACACCGGTGGTTCTGCGTCAGTTTGCAAACACCGGTGGCTCTGCGTCAGGCTGAACACGATCTTTTACCACTAATTTTTGGTCATACAGCTAGTTGCCTTATTCCCGAAAATTAAGAATATGTTATGTAACTCATTATATTACTAACGGTTGTTGGTTACATATTTATGTATTTTTTTCACTAAAGAAGAATAAGGGAAGAAAAGAGGAAATAAATGTAGTGAAAACAAGATCTATACAATTAATGGCGTCCTCTAAGCGAGTAGACAATCTGTGATTTCTGCATTGATATGTGATTTAAAGTGCCATGTCTGTGCCAAATACAGTATATGTACAGTATATAAGTTCAATTATTAGATGGGAAATATGTGTAATACGAGAGAGAGAGAGAGAGAGAGAAAGAAGCCAAGGGATATATTGTAAGGTCATAACACTAGTCGCTGTTAACTTAAATAATTTATGATATCACACATTAGCCAACCGTCATTCTGACGAACAATTAATGGATAATCCAAAGTAGCTCATACTTATTAAGGGACAATTCAACATAACTGCCTTTCCGATGCAAGAGGAAATTAATTACCGGTATCAGAAATTAATTGGAATGAGTCAACATTAAGACAAATCCGATAATATACAGTGAGGTAGTTAATCAGATTCTCATAAATATAACAGTTGGCAATTGGATAAAGTTGACATCAAGTACTGGTACTCTATATGACTGTTGCTCACTTGGTCACTGAACGGGCGTCATATTACCTTTTACTAAGCAGCGCAGGACTGAATGTGTATACCTACTCTCAACAAAAAACAAAATATTATGGGTAGGCCTACACATTATTTAGTTAAATACTCTGTTCATGTCTGTTAATGGTGGTATATATAGCCTATATATGTTGGCCTGCATTTTAAACTCTGTCTATACTTTCATTGTAGGTTATGAAGCTTGTGTAAAAATGTCTAATTAGAATATTCAACAGTTAACACCCATGCAACAAATAATGTATGTTTGTATGTATGTATGTATGTATGACACATACCCCATAGCTGAGGGTGGCCGACGCGAGAGCCTGAACAAAAACTACCAGTACATTTACAGTTCCAAATCCTAGGGACCAGGATAACTTTCGCGTTCCCTCGCCTCTTATTCTGTCTCGGCTAGTACGTGCATTTTACAAAGGGAGGACGATTCCTAGCCCCCCGCCCCCAGGAGGAAAAATAGGTCAGTAAAAGAGGCAGGCAGAAACAGCCTAGGTTGGGAAGAGGATGCCAAACCTAACTCTGGCTAGGACCAGTCCTCACCCTAATAATAAGAATAATAACTTACAAAATATACACAACTTCAAAGTCCGAAATCAATGCTCCTAGAACCTGTGACCCGCCACATGTTGGGGTCCTTGGTACACAAACACCTCTACGTCACCAGCCAACAATGTGTGGTTGACTACACGTGTGTTGAGAGGAGGGGAACCACAGTCACGCTACCCCCGGGGGTTAGGTCCTCATCTACACACGTTAACACCGCTCATTTTACTGAGGCTATTATAATTAATCATGATCAGTAATTAATCATGATCAGTAATTAATCATGATCAGTAATTAATCATGATCAGTAATTAATCATGATCAGTAATTAATCATGATCAGTAATTAATCATGATCAGTAATTCATACATCTTTCAACTTTAACTGATAAGTCCTTGTTTAAAGCTATTTAATAATATAGATACACAGTACAGCTAAAATAGCATAATTAAAATGAGCTCAGTGACATTTATATCTGTTGACGGCTGCACACACACACACACACAAACCGCCCAATACTATGGGAAAAATTTGCACTCGGTAAAGTACTCGAGACAACAGCTTAATTGTTTAGGGAGATAGGCCTACAGAGATATTTGAGTCTCAGTGATACTGTGTAGATAGTGGTGAACCTTTTATTCAGAACACGATTAAGACATTTAAGTCATTGATTACACAATATTGTAGTTACACCTAGACCATTTCTATGCCAAATTGAAAATGTCAAAAGTATTGCAGACTCTGTTCCTACGGAGTGTTTCATTATTTTTATAATATGTTCTAATGTCGACACATGCCAATTAATCTATGATGATTACCTTCCCTTTACATCGAAATGCCAGTTCTAATGTATTTTCCTTCAATGAGTATGAGCTACTTCGATTATCCATTAATTGTTTATCGGAATGATATGGTAATCTGCGATTTATTTTACACTATATTAAGTTAGTACCGGTAAGAGTTATGACCTTACAATCTCTCTCTCTCTCTCTCTCTCTCTCTCTCTCTCTCTCTCTCTCTCTCTCTCTCTCTCTCTCTCTCTCTCTCTCTCTCTCTCTCTTATTTAATAGAGCAAATTCCATCATCAGATATGAATGGTCTACTGCATTTTTCCTAATGTGTATGGAAGAGACAAAAGGCAGAGCTGCCTGCAGCAAGTGTCCCACCCAAACATGAAAGAATGATAGAGAGCTAATTTTAAAGTGTGTTAGAAAAGAAAAAAACATGTTTGGACAAGTGGAGCTTGAAGCAGTGTACGTCATAGGATGAGGGAAAAACAGATTGAGGGAGTTCCAGAGTTTACTTTTTGAGTGGAAGAAAGATTGGAACAAGTGGTTCACTCTTTGGTTAGCTAGGGAAAGTGTTGAAAGGCGGGTGCCACCCACTCTCTGCATTGGAGGGTGTATACACTGAGAAAGCTCTGAAGAACGCTGGTTGTTGTAATAGCGGTAAAAGAATGAGAGAGATGCAACCTTGCGACGTGTAGAAAGAGATTGTAGAGAATTAGTAAGATGAGGCGAGTTGACGAGACGGAATGGTTTTGACTCTACCCTTTCGAGAAGTGCGGTAATAGTTGATCATCCCCACACAGACGAACAGTATTTGATAATGTGGGCGCACTGTGCCACAGTACAGAACAAGCTGATCATGTGCTAGGCCTATAATTTACATGTAACACTGGTCTACACTAACTTAGAAATCGTTCATTGTTGAGGGAGTGTCAAATAACCTCAGCTCCCAGCGAGTGTTTATGTTCAAATCAAGTATACTTTTATCACTTACTTGACACCCATCGTCAATGAATATTATCGTATTTAATGCATCATCTCTCTCTCTCTCTATATATATATATATATATATATATATATATATATATATATATATATATATATATATATTTATATATATATATATATATACTGTGTACACAGTATTAATAAAGTGTAACGGTTCTAACTATGTTTAATGAGTAGCATCGTATATTTTCAACTTACTGTATAAGGTTACCATTCTGCTCTTGTCTTTTGATAGCATGAACAGAATTTGATGAAATACCAAACAATTACACTCTCCTGACTACTGTGACTGGAAATGTCATACTCGTGATGTTGCACCAGGGAAGATTAGGGAAATATCTTGTTTTAACGTCCTAAACCCTCTGCTACCACGCCCACCATATGTTTGGACGATGCTACTGTTTTTTATTTCTTTATTTATATTTGTTTTCGCCGCTCTCAAGTTTAGTCTCTCACCACATGGGATAGTCTCGACCAGTATATTTTTTAAGTGAGCATAGCATGACTTTTTTTTTCTCCTCCTTAGAGTATTAAAGGCTGGTAAAATGACGTTCTTGGCTACCTGGTGAACATGTGACCCGCAGAGATGGTGCTAGATAGTGCGGGGCAAAACAAAATATATATTTTTTTTTATTCTGTGACTTTTGCGTGTTTTCTTGTTTCTTTTGTCTTGTTATTTTTTATCTTCCTTTCCATATTTGATTATCTGTGTATCAGTATCTGACTGTATTATTTATTGGTTATTATTTGTGCAATATTCTTTCTTCCATTTTAATTTTCTTTTAATGTTCTTCATACATTAACAATACCTAGCGAAATATTTGACACACACACAGACACACACATTCTCTATAGCTCTCTCACCCTGCTAAGATATTAATGGATAACGTATTACGTATTGGTAAATCTGACAACTTGAGGGGGGTCACCGGCTTTTTTATCTTTCTCTCCTTTTCTCTCTTTTCCTGGCTTGTATCCATTCGGCCCCATTCAGCCAACTGTTTTAAGACGTTTATCCTCACCCAGGTGTCGATATCTTCCTGGCGAGCGATAGCGAGCCAGCATTGTTTGGAGAAATCCGGTTTCGCCGGAGACATTTTTCTATCGAAAAATGTACACATTTAACTTGCTGTCAAAACAAAAATATATATATGCTGGCTCGCTACCGCTCGCCAGGAAATTATTGACACCTGGATGGGGATAAACGTCTTAAAACAGTTGGCTGAATGGGGCCGAATGAATACAAGACAAAGAGAGAGGGAGAGAAAGAGAACAAAAGTGAGGTGGGCTCCCTTAAGAATTGTAGTCCGATATTGCAAATGTTCTGAGTTATAGATGGTCATATTATAAGAATTGTGGACTAGTATAGCTTATGATTGTTGGTGTAGGGAGTTTGTATCGCGTAGGGTTGTAGTGAATTGTGGACTAGTATAGCTTATGATTGTTGGTGTAGGGAGTTTGTATCACGTAGGGTTGTAGTGAATTGTGGACTAGTATAGCTTATGATTGCTTATGATTGTTGGTGTAGGGAGTTTGTATCGCGTAGGGTTGTAGTGAATTGTGGACTAGTATAGCTTATGATTGTTGGTGTAGGGAGTTTGTATCACGTAGGGTTGTAGTGAATTGTGGACTAGTATAGCTTATGATTGTTGGTGTAGGGAGTTTGTATCGCGTAGGGTTGTAGTGAATTGTGGACTAGTATAGCTTATGATTGTTGGTGTAGGGAGTTTGTATCGCGTAGGGTTGTAGTGAATTGTGGACTAGTATAGCTTATGATTGTTGGTGTAGGGAGTTTGTATCACGTAGGGTTGTAGTGAATTGTGGACTAGTATAGCTTATGATTGTTGGTGTAGGGAGTTTGTATCGCGTAGGGTTGTAGTGAATTGTGGACTAGTATAGCTTATGATTGTTGGTGTAGGGAGTTTGTATCACGTAGGGTTGTAGTGAATTCACATTGTGATAGTTTGTCATGCTGGATTGCGATATTCTGGTTACATGTGAAAACTTAGTTAAGGGGGGTCACCTGCTTTTTTTTTATCTTTCTCTCCTTTGCTCTCATTCTCTGGCTTGTATCCATTCGGCCCCATTCAGCCAACTGTTTTAAGACGTTTATCCCCATCCAAGTGTCGATTTCTTCCTGGCGAGCGATAGCGAGCTAGCATTGAATGGAGAAAACCGACTTCGCCGGAGACATTTTTCTATCGAAAAATTTACACATTTAGCTTGCTGTCAAAACAAAAATATATATGTGCTGGCTCGCTACCGCTCTCTCCTTGATGGGGGTAAACGTCTTCAAACAGTAGGCTGAATGAGGCCGAATGGATACAAGCCAAACAGAGAGGGAGAGAAAGAGAACAAAAAGCGAGGTGGGCCCCCTTAATTATTATACAGACACATCTTTAAAATGTTCCCCATTCCCTCAAATTTGTCCTTGCTATTCTCTGTTGCCGTGTACTAAGTTTTAAGGGGAGATTTTCACTTAAGTGTTTTTTTTCCTGGACCCCCTTCTCCCTCATGTTTAGCCCCATTAGTGTTGAGATTTTAAGACGTCTGCTCCATTAGTTTGTAGAATTTAAGACCTTTCGCGCCATTTCTGTCAATGTTGATAACGGTACCTATCGTGCCATTTACGTCTCCATTTCTTCCTGGCGAGCGAACGCGATAGCGAGCCTGATGAAGGTGTAGGGAGCAGACTAAAAACCTCCCCCTAACCCTTTCAATATACGAGGATGCATTTCTTACTTTTATGGCGGCTGCTAGTAGACATGTTTTCCAGATTAGGGAGGAATTATGGAGACTTAATTGAGAGAGACCTTACCCCTTTGATTCCTTGATGGCCTTCTAAAACTAAATATAATCGTTTAATATTACCCAGAATAAAGTGATAATGCCTCCTCGAATGCTGAAAGAAATAATGTAAACATCTATCCAAATAACCTGAATCATACCTGAAGAAGCTATATGTGAAACGTTGTCAATAAAGTGCTACTCCTCATATGGTGTTTATATTAATTCTGTCAACTTTTCCAAGTTATCTCAACAATGTACAAGAGCTCCTAAATATTGCTAGAAAAAAGCTACCAAACGGAAATATGTCAGAAATACTGTAGAAATACAGACTTGCCTTTCAGTGTAGAATTATGATGACAATATTGATTAGTTTGAAAATAACAATGACAGCTCCGTGTATGATTGTGATTCATGATTTCGAGCAATACATGTTTTATCAATTTCTTAATGTTAGTCTTGTTTAGAGTAAATTACCTGTTTCTTGAACGTGATCTGTTATACCATAAGGATAATCTTGGTAGTCATTATAATTAGCCCCCCCCCCCCCCCCCCCGAAGAAACAATAATACGGTAAAGTACGTGTACATATTTTAATGCAGCATGATTTTGAAACATGCCAATTCACAGATTTTACATTAAGTATTGTATGATTGACTTAATAATAGTATTTTGATAGCCTATATTCGAAAACAAAAACAGATCCATATGGTAGTTCTATTTAGCTTTAATCAATATATATCAAGAGCCTCTGTATTAATTCATATACTGTACAGTACATGAGCAATATACTTACGCAGCGTATAGTATACAGTATATCTATCTTGAAGTCCCTCTCTATCTCTCACTCTGTCTCTCTCTCTCTCTCTCTCTCTCTCTCTATATATATATATATATATACAGTATATATTTTTTTTTTATTTTTTTTTTTTTTTCTATATTCCAACTACTCCCTCTCGGCATAGGCTGATAGCCTTTAAACTCTACCGCTGAACACGGTGAGGCCCGTGAGGTCTTGTTCCAGTCTAGGGAGTGAGACATGCAAAGCACCCCGGCTCGAAGCAATCCCATCTCTGAAGCCGCCTCGCCTCTGCGCTTCACAGTCTCATCCCCCACACTCGGACCCTCACTCTCAGAACGCCACCTATTGAGCAATTAACTCACTAGGCATTGCCCCCCTGTAGCATATTTTTGAATATGGGAATATTCATACAATACTATTTTAATCAGGGAACAATGAGGGTATTTTTTTGGCATTTCAGTGTGCTTGTAATGCACTGATACTAGGTAAAGCACCAATTCCATCCCAATAATATCTTCCCATTGACATATTGGGATTCGAACCCGGGTCCATTGGATTATCAGTCCAGTGGCAAGACCACTCCGCCACACCTCCCCTATATGTATATAAATATATATATTATTTCCCGCCAGGGTTCGAACCCAGACCGTCATGATATTTAATTCCATCTCTATCTAGTAGTATGCTCCTACTAACACTCCTGCTAAACATTGATTATTTTTCCCATATAATCTGTATTACAATGTGTATTATTAAATAGTTAAGGGAATGCCTTTAATTAACTATTGATGTTTTTTTTTCTCCGTCAGACAAAGAAGCACCCTCCGAACCACATCAAGCGGCCGATGAATGCCTTCATGGTGTGGTCGCAGATGGAGCGACGGGAGATTGTCAAGTTCGCGCCGGACACACACAACGCCGAGATCTCCAAGCAATTGGGCCGCAGGTGGAAGCTGCTGACGGAGGAACAGCGGCGACCCTATCGTGATGAGGCAGAAAGGCTAAAGAAGCTACATATGCGTGAATATCCTGATTATAAATACCGACCACGCAAAAAGGCTAAAGACCCATTGAAAGGCGTGTCTGAGCGTAGTGGAGGGAAGGTTGCCAAAGTGCACCAGATGAGTTCGGTGTGCAAGGAGTTTGCTAGCGGTATCAGGGGGAAAGATGGAGGGCCACTCGGGGATGATGACTCCGTCTGGCCTTTACCCCTCACTCCCACCTCACCACCTTGTGGACCATCGAGCCCTGCTACCTCAGATTTACCAGATTCCCCGGAGAGCGCCTTTAGTTTTGATGACCACGCTTTTCTTAGAACATCAATGGTACCGTATACACCTACACCCGCACACACATACACACCTACCCCTTCACATACCTACACCCCCACACATGGTCTCTCCCGCTCTGCAGCACCCAACAACAGTTCCTTTTCATACCTAAATGCTGCGCTCTCCCCCTCTCCTGTGCGTCCTAGTTCCTGCGTGTTTAACGGCAACCCAAGACCACAGTATCCCACAGGTTTCTACCACGATCATAAACTAGGTCATCCAGGGTATCTAAAACATGCACCACCAGCCTCTCCCTATCTCAAGCGGGACCTACACTACCCTGATCACTTACGACTCCACCACCTCCACCTTCAGCACCAGCAACAGAAACAGAGCTATCAACAACAACAGCAGCAGCAACAGCAACATTCTTGCTTGTATTCTCCAGTTAGTACGCAAGCATCATTCTTTGCTGCGCCAATAACATCGCAGCACCAACAGCAAAACCAACAACAACATCAACAACAACAGCAACAACAACAGCAACAACAACAGGCTGCAGTGAAGGTAGAGGCACAGGAGGCCCATCCGGCGACCTTGGATGATTTAGACAATATTGGTGTGACGGAGTTGATCCCCATGACGACAGATCTCAAGGTGGAACTTGAGTCCTTAGCTGACCTTGGCTACGAATCAGGAGGATCCGGCGGTCAAGGGTCGGGAGCTCAAGGGTCAGTGGTCCAGGGACCAGGATGTCAGACTTCTGGGGTGCCACAATCGGCCTGCCCTGGGGTTGCCTGGGCCAGTGTGGCCATTCCAACTTCTGCTACCCCAAACGTTCTGGCGGACTTTGAGATAATGAACGCCTGGATTAACTCCTGAATGGCCATGGATTGAGTTCGCTCTTAGTCTTTCAGAATTTTTGAGGAGCCGCTGCTGTGTTGTACAAGAATTAGGATAATGATATTGTTTTTCCTACTGTATTCAGATCAGGGGATTTTTGTGTCAACTTGCCCAGTACTTACATATTTGTTTCTTCTTGTTAATAGCTCTTTTTCATAGTTCCTTCAGAATGAGTGTGCGCATATGTGTGTGTATGTACTGTAGATACATGTGAAATAGTGAAGTGTATGATCCAATTCCCGGGTATATTTCTTAGTATTTAGTTACCAGTCTATGGTGTTCGGCGCTTGACCAGTATTTCTTACAGTTAACCTGGACAAGGACAGTTCTAGTCACTTTACACAATCATAGAAAGAACATTCAACAAAGATAACAGAATTAACGGACCAACATGTACTTCCTCCTGGCCTTAGTCTCGATTTTAATGCGTCCTGGATTTAGCTCATCAGAACTTGGCATCAGAATAACAAACATACAGAGCATGGTACCATGGGGGGGGGGGGGTACAGATGTGTAGAATTACCTGGGATTAGCCAAATCAAAGTTTGTTTTTACATCGCCGAACTAAAGGGATTATTATTCACATCTTGGTAATGGATTTGACATAATGTAATCAACACAATTCCATATTGTAATCACCCAACTTGGAGGGCTGCCAAATTGTGTTCAGAGAAGTTTATGAGCAATGATGATGTCAACATATAATTATATTTTAAAACTAGATTAGAACAGAATAGAGAATATCATAAACCTATGATCAGTATTTTACAATAAACCAGTATAAGTGATTTAACAAAAAAATAGTATTGAGTCTATTGGACAAGTAAAATAAATCTAATGGTGTAGGCCTACCATGAACGATCAGACTTTCACGTTAATTAGTCACTCGGTAGCCTGGTGGCCTTGAGAGACCGAGACCACTGACAGACTGACAGCTGCAAATTAAAAATTGCTTGAATAAAGTGATGCCAGACAGAGTATGCTGGGAGTATTATTATGATGCCGGGTGGAGATTGTCGGCCGCAGACCAGACCAAAAGTAATGGAAAGGGGAAAGGTCAAGTTTGAATTTTACAGTCTAGGGGAATCTCTCTCTCTCTCTCTCTCTCTCTCTTATATATATATATATATATATATATATATATATATATATATACATATATATATATATATATATATATACTCTTAGCAGGGCTCAAACCACCGACAGTCGGGAAGATTATCCATGCTTTAACCAATTCTACCACAACGTGATAATGGAATCTTAACCTTTTCCTATGTATCCTTTATCATACTGTGGTAGAGTTGGTTAAAGCATGGAAAATCGTCCTGACTGTGGGTGGTTCGAGCCTCACTGAGAGTGTAGCAACATTTAGTAGCTCACACGTATGTGTGAGATATACTTAATGTATATATATATATATATATATATATATATATATATATATATATATATATATATATATTGAATGAAGGAGCAAATAGTTATAGGTTGTAGGTGAATGATGTGAAGTATGTTATGTATGTTATGTCGGTTCCTTTTCCTGTTGACTATTCCTTTCCTCTCAATAAAGTTAATTACAAAATTGAATAAGGGATGACATAGACTCTATGTGACGGCCATCCAAGTACTATCCTATATAATACCTATTAATTAGTGAGGACCATACATATACCCATCTCCCACACACCCTTACCACCCACCACATTCTTATTATGAGAAGTAGTTAAGATATTATGTACCATCATGTTAGAAACAGGTTAACACTACACTTTATTTCAGGCGACTTGAGTGTACTAAAAGAACATGAAACATATGTGCGTATTTGGTACAATCATGCTTTACATAAATGGAGGCCTAATGTTTGTTATCGTGTTATTAAAATGTACGCGACTGGCCTTTTTTACCTTCATAACATTTGCATAGTTCAAACCAGTCTAGGCCTCGACACCCGTACTGGGATATGTTTAGTGAAAAATAATGTACTAGTATATCTTAAGTAATATTCTGTCAAATAGATGTTACTAGAACGTTGCAAGAATTTATATTTTATTGGTAAGTGTGAATGCTCAAGTCAACTGAAAAATTGGTTAGTTATATAACCTAACATGGTGAAAACTCTGCATAACTGGTCACATTATCAAATGGGGATGTTCCACGATTCTACTGTTTACCATTATCAGCATACAGTACTTTTAGGTATGATTCCGTACGATCCAAAGGTTCAATATAAATCTGTTCAGAATATTACTTATAAATATTCGTGCCACTGTGTTGCTTTTCCCATCAAAATTGAATGGTATATAGTTAACCTATATTACTTTTAGTTTATCGTATTTTTATTTTGTATTTTATTAATAAATTAATCATGTTTTATTTTTATTTATCCATTATATCATTTCAGGTGACACTGTCCGATTCTGACTAGGACTGTTTTCTAAGTCTATCTATCTATCTATCTATGAAGTGCCTTCTTATTTTTCCTACCTATATTAAGAATGGTCACCACTCGTTAGAGCAAAGTTTAACTTAAAATCCTAATATTAAATTTGTTTAATAATAGATTTTCCTGTCGTGGAGCGTCCCTGATAGTGTGCCACAGTGACCCTCGCTCGGTACGTTGTTCCTTGGCTCTCCTGTCTTGCTACGTCCGCGAGCTTTATCATGTACAGCCCTGCTGGGGCCATGGTTCCTTGGCACTAGCTTCTGCTAAACTCACATGGATTGATGCTGACGTCACGCGAATCATGATTTTGATTTCGTGGGCAGGTAGTTTCAAGCAATCCTAGTCTCTCTCTCTCTCTCTCTCTCTCTCTCTCTCTCTCTCTCTCTCTCTCTCTCTCTCTCTCTCTCTCTCTCTCTCTCTCTCTCTCTCTCTCTCTCTCTCTCTCTCTCTCTCTCTCTCTCTCGCTCTTATTTGCTCCTGGACATTGCAAGATGGGGTGAGCCTCCAATAACTTCTTGGCCGTGTATTGGTCGAGAAGTTTGTAAAGCTGTTGTCTTATGCTGCATTTTGTTTCAGGCAAACACATTTAGCTCCACCAGGTACAACATAAACAAACGTGTTGTGTATTCCAATCTAATTATAAGTGTCCATTTAATCATTACAAGCATACATCCATGTTCGTTGGGGGGAAGTTGGATAGATTGACGTGGCGGAGTTGCTTGTGAATGTCTGTTAGAAAAAATGGTTAATAGTTAATTGTTGTGTGATTTTTTTACGAATGTGTATTGCAAGTTTTTTTTTCTCTGGTAGTTGAGAGTAGAACTTTTGTTTTGTATAAAGATTAGCAGAATATATAGTTAATATATATAAAGCATTTATATATATATACAGTATATAGATAAAAGGGCTAGCGTTAGGAAAAGTAATTAGGGTTGAGCTCAAAGCAACGAAGGGAAGTTTAATGTCTAATGTCCTGTTACAGTTACTGTATTACCACCACCACCATTATTGATACCACCCGCGGACATACTGATGACCACAATTGAGTTTATACTTTATTGTTGCCAATGTTTGTAGCGTCACATTCAAAAGTTGCGACGCACTTCCATCATTATTACTGTTATTACTATTTTGTGGTGTTATTCATTTAAAAATCCACCAAGAAGAAATTTAATGAATGCAGTTGTAATTATTTCTAGATCATAAATTAAAATTACTTATGTTGTATGGGTGCGACACAACTTTGAAATATGACTTTGTATTTTTAGGTAGTAACTCCTAAGCCTGTGCGTTACTTTAGAGTCACACGTTACCAGGAAGAGTTGCTATAATAATATTACAATTTGCAACAAATGTTTATGCTTACCATAATTTGAAGATATTTTACAAATATTTGTTGAACCTGTCATTACTGAGATGCTTAATATACTAAGTACCAACTAACAATTTGGACGATTTAGTTTAGGCCTACAGTGGGTAAGCATTAATTTATTAAACTAATTTGGGCTTAGGAAAAGTTAGGATTATACACGTTAACGATACCGGTATACAATAGCAACTCTTATGTGTAACAAATGATTCTGAGCCTGCTGTGACACTGTGGTTCCACTGAGTATAAACACAGGATCAGGAGCCACTCCCATGTTTTTATTAAGGGAGCCCACCTTGCTTTTTTCTCTTTCTCTCCCTCTCTCTTTGGCTTGCATCCATTCGGCCCCATTCAGCCTACTGTTTTAAGACGTTTACCCCCATCCAGGTGTCAATATTTTCCTGGCGAGCGGTAGCGAGCCAGCATATATATATATTTTTGTTTTGACAGTAAGCTAAATTTGTACATTTTTCGATAGAAAATGTCACTGGCGAAGCCGGATTTCTCCATACAATACTGGCTCGCTATCGCTCTCCAGGAAGAAATCGACACCTGAATGGGGATAAACGTCTTAAAACAGTTGGCTGAATGGGGCCGAATGGATACAAGCCAGAGAAAGGGAGAGCAAGATCAAAATAGCCGGTGACCCCCCTTAATGCCTTTAATTGGCAACCATGCTCATGTCCGTTTCTTTAATAGTACAACTGTTACACGTTTTCGTATGATTATTATTATGAATATTATATTTTGTATTAACCGTCAGTGACGTAACTGGTAATGACAGCTATGTTTCCCAGGTAATCTTGTATTTGTTATGATAAAGTTTTTCATATTATCCACTTGTATGACAATATTAATCTTTGTTATTTTTATCATAATCGTTATAAACATGGTCATAGTGTACATCTGTTTCTGTTAATACCGTTACTGCTGTTATTATCCCACACCTTTGTTATATGTTCCTTTTTGTAATTGTGACTAACATATAAACAAAAGAAGATGGATTATGATAGTCGTGATTACTCATCTCATGAACAATATTGGGTTGTAAAGTATATATATATTATGATTATAAGTATTGTAATATATTCTTGTAGTCATATAATATATAAGTAATCACTCCAGAATACCTCGTGAGGTAGTAAATATAGTCCACAAGTTTTGTTTATATTAATGTTATTATTGAACGAAAAGTGCTATGGCTATTGTCAGCAACCTCTTTAAGCCATTTCTTGTCAGGTGCATTTGGGTTGAGGCTTACTAAACACATTTGGAGGTCAGATTTGTCTAAACATTTATGGATTATAACCTGAGAAATAACATCGTATTATTCCTTAAGTAAATTCAGTAATGCATTTGCTCAGAAACAGTGATGAACTTTCGTCATTGCATCAAAATTAAAGAAAATCGTACCGATGCACAACACACAACTCGCTGTGATATATGTCGAGGTTATGTAATCTTATCAAGGTTTAAAAGTAGGTTCTGAGTTAAGAAACCAAGTCTTTAACTACTTGACTACCACCGCTTGGTATAATCCCATCTGCCATTTTGTGCAGACCAGTAGATTAGCTAATTCGTATGCGGAGATTTAGTTATTACGCAAAATCTATAACATTAATAGCTTCCCATATGGTATTAGTAGAATTCGATTAATTAATTTAATACTTCACACTGTATTCGTGTGTGCGTTGACCTCCTCGCCAAACCCCACCCCTAACCATGACTGTGGGCCGCTGTCCAGAAAGGGTCCCGGTCTCACCTCTTGCCAAAGAGGTGACCAGGGCATCCGATTGTACATTTGGACAATCATTGTAAAGTATTAATCTGTTGCTATTCAAATATTTGAGCAGTATTTTTGTCGATTGCACGTGCCAATTGGAGTACAGTGTACGATTTGGATTATCTATTCTCTTTTGATATCTCTATCCCAGCGCAGTGTCTTAGAACACATAAATAAGCTAATGCTATGTTTTTGGTGTGAGTTATCCACACATAGTCTAACTGCACAAATGTTAAAAGGTATTAGTAATCAAATAGTTAAAGTCTTGGTCTAAAATAAACACTCAAACTCAGATCTTGTTGGATATGATAGCTTTGGGATAAAACAAAACTGGTATTCGTTCTATGTCATATAGTGTTTTCACTGATTTTCTAAACATTAAATCATCTTTGTGTTGTATACAAAATATATACACTTATATATCTCTTCTACAAAAAATAAACTAAACATATTATATAGTTTTTAATCCGATTGTGTGATTTAAATTATTTTATAATATATTTTTGTGTATTTAATGCCATTTTGAGTTTGGTACTTCTCAACCCCAAAGCATAGGACTGGAATACAATAGTCGTGTGTGTCCGTCGGTCAGTTTCCTTGTTGTGGCTCAAATATTTATGCAAACTCGTGTATATAATATATTTATTATTAGGGGTTTCCTATACATTTTATTTAGCTGCAATGGACAAAATATTTTATACGTTTGCACCACCGAAAATAAAAATGATAGAGAAGGATTATTGTATTTTTATTATCAACCTCCAAACTGTATAATTATATCATAATTATCACATTTAATGGTTCTTTATATGGATCACACACAAAAGTATAGTTACAAATTAATGTTCAGTATATGCTGTACTTCAAAATATTTTATCATAGCTACTCGACATTTAATTTAATATACCGGGTATTTTGTACAGGGCAATTATTGTTGAAAAATAACGCTGTTGGAGCATATGCAAGATAATATATCATTGCTCTGAGATTATAGTCATTTGCAGTTACATAAACCTATAAAATACCGTTTACTCTGGAAGTACTACGCTGTGTGTTGGACCTTTTGTTGAAACGCCAACAGCATTGTTTCTCCATATGACTCATTAAAATGAAGAGTTATGGAGTCAACAAGAACATTATATGCTATTTGCACAAGTTTGATATATACTGTATACACTGCATATACATTATACTGTATGTTAAGTAATATCGTTCTTAACACTAATAACCTCCAAATGAGGACATTGTAATATAATCTAAATTCAATTTAATTTAGCATTTCAGTATGTAACAATTCGTATTAATACTACAGACGAGTATTGAAGAGAGATTTTAGTGAATTGAATGCAGCCGTACGATTTGGTCATGCATGTGGCTAGACAATTGTGCTGGATGAATTTACTTATATGGTATTCAGGCCATAACAAAGGTGGTTTGAGCAATATAAGTCGTCACTTCGACCTAGCATATGGCAATATAGATTCCCTCAACAATTGTACGGTATATACTGTCAAAATATATACAGAAGGATGGAGTTATCTATCTACAAAACACTGGTTCTCCATGTCCTGATGGCTCTGAGACGTCGACTTGAAGACAAGCATCGATTTTTTTGGTATCAAATGTCTCCGCAGAAGTCTAATTTGAGACACAGAGGGTGCATAGTTCTGGTGTACCAACTGTAGCTATTTGACCACAAAAGCTGACTCTCCTCAGTTTGTGTTGTTGGTAGGCGACAACCTAGAATGGAGCAGGACTCATGATAAGTCGATCATTTATATTACGGGACCCTTGGGACGTCAAGAGTTGTGGCATGGAGTTTCGCCCGGTGAAACTCCATGGAGTGGAGTCGGAGAGTGTGTGCAGCTATCCACTGTCGCAAGGTAGGCCTCTATTAATTAATTATTAATAAATATCCATCTATTGCACAAACAGTGAAATCCTTAGCTGATCTAAAAGAGAGATCAGCAATCCTCAAGAGCATATATAGACGAACATGAGAACGGTATATGAAAGGACCCTGTTAAAAACTGGTAACACTTCACTGATTCATTATTAATTCATCGGCCCTCGAATACAGTGGTTTCGCCTTCCACTATAAAACAGCTTCACAACGACAGTATCAGGGGTGAACCCATTTATAGGTACGTTAGTTAAATATAATTTGTATGATACCGTTAAACATTCTCTTTTATAATTGTTATGTATTATTTCCTATCAAATGCAAATTTTCCAATATTGTGTTATGTATTAACTCTTACAGTTGTCAAGACAAAAACAAAAAAAAAATCCTATTAAGATTTATCTAATACTTTCTTCAACCATTAAAGCCATGTGGCAATCATATATTTTTCTCTCTTCAATCATAGCCCCAAAATACTTCCGCTGTTTCCCCGCGTAAAGAAATTTTACAAACTATTATTTCTCTCCCGATAACTTTTGTTTTCATGTATGTTTATACTCAATCCAAGTCAATCAAAACAAGTCACAAACATCTCCACTAAATAGTATAAGTCAGACAATTGTTCCTTTCTCACAAGCATTATGTCCATCGCTTTTTGTAGAGAGGGCCTCCTTCTTTCACAACGCAACCCTTCCCCCATAACATAAACCCACACATCAAGGCGACATCGCACAACCTTTTATAATTTCGTCCTTAAATTGCAACAAATAATATAGCTTACTGTTCATTCATGCATAGTAGCTATTCACTTGAGAAACACAAATAAATACATACACACATTATACTATAATCGTTGATAATTATAACTATCTAAGAATAGTATTATAAAGCAACTGCTATTGTAACAACATACTCAGAAATAATAATAATACTAATAATAATTATAATAATAACAATAATCCAATATATATACATGTATACAGTATATATATATATATATATATATATATATATATATATATATATATATATATATATATATATATATGTGTGTGTGTGTGTGTGTGTGTTTGTTATCCATGGTGGCAATGTTGGAAGAATGGGTGGTATGGCAACATAAGGGCTACAACTTTTATTTTGTTAACGCTTTAACTTCACAGACCCTTCGTCAGTTCTCATGAAGGATCTGTGAAGTCGAAACGTTAACAAAATAAAGTCCTAGTCCCACCCAATATATATATATATATATATATATATATATATATATATAATATATAATATATATATATATATATATATATATATATATATATATATATATATACAGTATATATATATATATATATATATATATATATATATATATATATATATATATATATATATATATATATATATATATATATATATATATATATAGATAGAGTACATATCAAGTATATCTCACAAATTTACGGAATGTATTAATCCTCACCATGATCCTAACCACAGACAGTCAGTACGAAACTCCATGTACGACCCACTGTACCACAGCGTGATCAAAAGTAGTTAACTATTTCCCATTGGATGGAAATGGTTGTAAATATCCCTTGTATGGTATTTTGGAATATGGGTCCTACGACTTGGTATGGACTGGAATATTCCCTCTATTATGGTGGTGCTATTCCTCCATCTCTACCCCCTCTCAATTACTTATGCATAATCGTATAATATATTCTAAGAATGTACTTTCTGCCCTCTTTGGGCTTAATACTAAGAAGGCCTACGGACCGGATGGCGTTCCTCCTGTTGTACTCAAAAACTGTTCTTCTGTGCTTAGGCAATTTCTTTCGTTCTGCCTTTCCTCTAACGTCTTTCCTTCTTTCTGGAAGTTTGTTCTTATTCAACCTGTCCCAAAGAAGGGTGACCGTTCTCAACTCCCCAACTATCGTCCAATTACTCTCATTTCTTTCATCTCTAAAGTTTTTTAAACTATCCCTAACTCAAGATTTCTAAAGCATTTATCTTCCCATAATCTACCTTCTTGCTTATCTTGCTAACTCTTGGTTATCCTCCTTTCGGGACTTCGGTGAGACATTTTCTCTTGCGCTAGACATATGAAAAGCCTTCGATTGAGTCTGGCACAAATATCTAATTTACAAACTACCCTCCTTCGGTTTCTATTCCTAGTTCTGATCCTTGGTCTCTAATTTCCTATCAGACACCTCCATAGCTGCAGCTGTGGACGGCCATCGGATACTTCCTCAACCTATCGACTCCGATGTTCCTCAGGATTCTGTCCTGTCTCCAATTCTCTTTCTAATATACTGTATATTAATTATCTCCTCAACTGTACCTCTAGGCCTATCCACTCATATGCTAATGACTCTACCTTACACTATTCAACATTTTTTTTTTACATCAACCCGGCATGCAATCACTCCAAAACTCACATACAAAGGTCATAGAGCGTCTATCTTCCGATCTATCAATTATTTCTGATTGAGGCAGAGAAAATATTGTTACTTTCAATGTCTCCAAGACCCAATATCTTCTTCTATCTCTACATCGCAACCTTCCGCACAACTCAATTATTGTTCAACCATACACAAATCAACCCTTCATCTTCTCTCACTATTCCAGGTGTATCTTTTTCATCCAACCTTTCTTGAAAAGATCATATTACCTCTCTTGCTAAAGCAGCTTCCCAAATGTTAGGTGTGCTCAATCGTCTTTGTGGGTTCTTCACCCCCGCACAGCTTCTTGCTCTGTATCGGGGCACAGTACGCCCCTGTATTGAGTATTGTCTGCTTGTGTGGGGAGGCTCCACCCATACCGCTCCTCTCCAAAGAGTAGAGTCCAAAGCATTTCATCTCATAAACTCACTTCCTCTTACTAGTTCCCTTCAATCTCTTTCTACACGCCGCAATGTTACATATCTTTCACTCTACTATCGCTATTACAATAATCAGTGTTCTTCAGAGCTCTCTCAGTGTATAACCCCTCCCTTGCAGCGAGGCGAGTTCGAGGCAACCGCCTTTCAATACAGTCCCTCTCATATTCTGTCCAACTGACCAACCCAAAAATTGGCAAATGTTCTCAGTCTTAACATCTACTCAACAAGTGAACTTAGGAACTATCTACCTAAATCAATCTTTCCTTCGTCCTAAGACTTAAACTGCTTCAAACGTTGTGTGTTCAGGCATTTTTACCCCAAAGTCCCTTGAATTCGGCCCTGTCACTCTTTCAGCTTTGGGGGATACACTCGCTACAGGTACCCTAACTTTTGTCTCCTTCATGCACATAGAATAAAAACAAGAATTTGATTTCTCTATCTCCTTAATATAAATAGGAAATGTTTAACTGTTCTTTATCAAACCATGGTAGATTGGGTTATGACATGGACTCTCGCTCTGATTATCCGTGGTTGATATCTTTGTGAGAGTAATATATATATATATATATATTTCTTTGTGAGTGAGGGAGGCAAAAGGCAGAACTGCCTGTAGCGAGTGCCACCCCCAGAGTTGACAGATTGACAGGGCCAAACTCAAGGGACGTTAGAGCCAAAATGTCTGAATATACAGAGTTTGAAGCAATTTAAGTCATAGGAAGAGGGAAAGACCGATTCTGGGAGAGAGTTTCAGAGCTCAGCTGTTGAATAGAAGAATGACTGAGAGTAATGTTTCACTCTTGGGTTGGAGAGTTGCACAGAGTAGGGGTGGCATTGTGTTGCAAGACTGGTACCACATACCCTATGTAGAGGAGGTGGTATACACTGGGAGAGCTCTGAGGAACACTGATTATTGTAGTAACCATAGAATAGCGAGAGAGATGCAACATTGCAGCGAAGAGAGAGAGGTTGCAGAGAGTTGGTGAGTGGACGGGAGTTAATGATACGAAAGGGCTTCCTTTCTACTTTGTCTAGGAGTGCGGTGTGAGAGGATCCTCCCCACACATGTGAACAATACTCAATACAAGGACCCACTGTGCCCCTGTACAGAGCAAGAAGCTGTGCAGGGGTAAAATAAAACTTGAGGCGATTGACCACACCCAGCTTCTGGGAGGCTGCCTTAGTAAGACTGGTAATATGGGCCTTCCAAGTGAGAACAGAAGAAAAAAGAAACACCAAGAATATTGAGAGAAGATGAAGGATTGATTTTTCCATTGTTGAAAGATAAGGGATAGTCCTCTGGGAGTTCTGGACGATTAGATAGATGGAAAAATTGGGTTTTGGAAGCATTAAAGGCAACAAGGTTTTCTCTGCCCCAATTGGAGATAGTGGTTAAATCAGAAGATAAGTGTAGTATGGCTTCATTACGTTTGTTTTTGAGGGATTGCTGGCTGGGGCGTTCTGAAAAACTAATTGAGTAGTGTAAGGTAGAGTCATTGCGTATGAATGGATGGGACTGGAGGTACAGTTGAGAAGATCATCTATGAAAATTAGAAAGTGAATAGGAGATAGGACAGAGCCCTGAGGAACACTGGAGTTGATAGGATGAGGAAGTGAGCGATGGCCGTCCACAACCACAGCTATGGAACGGCCGGAAAGGAAATTAGAGACAAAGGCAAAGATGGATGGATAGAAACCGAAGGAGGATAGTTTACAAATTAAAGATTTGTGCCAGACTCTATCAAAGGCCTTCGATATGTCTAAGCGCATTAGAAAAGATCTCACTGAAGTCCCGAAAGGAGGATGACTAAGAGTTAGTAAGATATGAAAGAAGATCACCAGTAGAGCAACCCTTAAGGAAGCCATACTGGCGATCTGAGAGTAGATTATGGGAAGAGAAATGCTTAAGAAATTTGGAAGCAAGAATAATTTAAGCAACTTTAGAGATACAAGAGATGAGAGCAATTGGACGATAGTTGGAGGGTTGAGAGCGGTCACCCTTCTTTGGGACAGGTTGAATGAGAGCAAACGTCCAGCAAGAAGGGAAGACGTTAGAGGAGACATAGAGACGAAAGAGTTTGCCTAGGCAGGGAGTCAGCACGGAAGCAATTTTTTTTAGCACAACAGGAGGAACACCGTCCGGACCGTCCGTCTGCCTTCTTAGTATTAAACCCAGAGAGGGTAGAAAATACATCTTTAGAAGAGATTAGGATATTAGGCATAAGTATATACATATATATAATATGCTCGCAGATTTTATGTATTTATAATATATCAGATTACATTATTTTCAAACTAGTATAAATTAGTGGATAACAGTTAGCAAAAAGATGTTGTCAACTGCTCAGCGATTCAACCATTAAAAATAGCTAAGTATTTATCATATTCTATTTTTAATAACTTCACTCCAACACCAAACACCTCCCAACGAAGTATATTAAAGTAAACATGTTATCCACCGGGATTCGAACCTGGGTTACCACATACAGATTTTAAACACTAATTTTAAACACTATTACACCATCAAGGCAGTTCAATCCCAGACTGACTAATCCCCGAGTAATGTACAGTACAGTTGTGTGCGGAAATAGTTGGTAAAGATCTACTTTTAATGTTTCTATTATATTCATATATTCACAGAAATAGGGGAATATATCAACAAAAACAAACTTTTTCCAAAGCTATCCAAAGTATAGGGAAATACTAACTTTTGCATTAAATAATATTCATATGAATTGTTAAAATAGCTTAATTATATGGGTTCTGTAATAAGAATTTGTCACGCAAGTATATTTTCGACCAATCTCACGCTAGACTTCAATAGAAATGCCAATACCTTTCCTACCACTGGCATTATAACATTCCGGTACTCTGAAATTACCTACCATTAAGATAGAATCCCCTTCGTTTCTTTTAGTATTATAATTATTAGTAGTATTACTATATTTATTTGTATTATTATTTGTATTATTATTATTATTTTGTATTTTTGTATTTTTTTTATAATGGTGGGTATATTTGGTGTAAGGTGAGTATTATTATGATACCTCCACCAACCGTGTGTTAGTAACTTGGTACCGTCCACACCGAGCTGAACAGCTAATATCTCCATGGTGAAGGGGCTCCAAAGAGTTACCAGGGGTAGCTCACAAACATTTACAATTATACATCGATATTTACGTAATTATAGTCTCAAGATATATACACATGTGTATATCAAATTATCGTTCGTTCAATTTATCTCAAATATCTGTTTCTCTTTAACAAATATGATTAAGATGGATATTAATTGACATACATATCTATTTTTATATATATGTGTCCACTCAAAAGCCACAATCAATAACTACTTACAATGAGTATTCTTTCAATTTGTCCTGTCATTTGTTTCTCTGTAGACATATATTTCGCACATATTCTACTACTTCAAAAACCCCGCTACTCAATATTCGCTTACTTACTTACATTTACTTTGGGTTTCACTTTGTCACTATCTTTTTCGTAAACAATAACCAAAACAGTAAGCTTAAATAATCATGCTGTAACCCTTAAGGTGGATTTACACGAAGAATAAGGTTTTCCGACAGCTTGTGATCCTCAACATTAACCTGGCAATATTTTGGGAATAATGTGTACAGATATCGACAATTAGACTAACAAATATAATTATAGGTACCAGAATCTTTCTAGAAGTATACTTCAAAAGCTGACAGTTCAGAGCTGAAGAAAACAGTTTGCAGGGAAAACTGCTTGTGTAAATCCACGTTTACATTCACAAAGTTACTTTTAAACTTTACTGAATGTGCCTACTTTGAGTTATTTCAAAGCTTGCTTTCATATTCTCCGGTGGCACTCCATTTGCCTTTAATCTCAATTCACAATTGCGGTCTACAGAACTTAGTAAATTCACAGGCAAAACCAATAGTTAGCGAAGAATCTTGATACAAGATTTATAATCTAGATAAGGGCCCATTAACTCGAAATGTCTTCGGCGGGAAACAAACAACATTAATCACCTGCTATTAGCAACACTTAGCCTATATCAGTGGTTCTCAACTCGTTTGAGGCCGTGGACGACCAGCCCAATACAAAAAAAAATTGTGGACCATTTAATTTTTGAGTAATGATAAATATAGCATAGACAACAAACATCTGACTGCATGTGTTGATATATTTGGGTAAGTACCAATCATACTGGCCCAAATAAAAATCCATTGTAGACCGCGGGTACACATCTTGAGCCGCTAAATCATTTTTCAAACCCAAGAACTCCTGAAAATCCTCTGGAACACTATGAACATCTGTCGTGAATGGATTCCTGATGAAAGATAATCCATCCCTTGTCATGTCCACCTCCGGAAAGTAGGCCTATCGATGAAATTCATCCTGCAGCTTTCGTAAATGCTCGAGAAGTTGCTTCTGAATGGCTTCCTTTTCCCCGAGCATGACATCCACATGTTAATTGAACCAAATATTTATCGTCGACTCGATTGATCCAGAGTTCAAATTTCTCAAGAAAAGACTTGATGATGCCTTGGTGAGAGAACAGATTTGCACGTCTCCCTTGCAGCTGAAGATTCAGTTTGTTCAAGATTCTAAAAATATCAACAAGGTATGCACATTCTAATTCTGACTGTGTTAGCATATTTTTAAAATCCTCTTTCCCTTGAGACTGGAGAAATATAATCAATTCTTCAAGAATTCTGTTGACTACGTTACCTGCTGACAACCACTGTACATAAATGTAGAACAGCAACACCTCAAAATCGGAACCCATGTTCTAGCATAATTTTCTGAACAGCCTGGTGTTCACTGCTTACAATTTGATGTAATTAACCACGTTCACCAATCCTTTGAAATTGATATTCAGATGTTCAGGCAGTGTTTTTTATGCCAATGCCTCTCTACAGCTACAACCTGAAAATTGCCAATATATTTCTTAAATAGGAATAATATGATAAAATGAATGGTCAATTATTCATTTTGATAACAAAAAATCGTATTGCATTGTCAATAAATTAAATAATATACTGTATGCACCAATCTCCAGTTTATTACCAAATATAGTGAACGACCTGTGGACCACTCAAAAAGTCACCATTGACCACCAGTGGTCCATGGACCACCAGTTGAGAACCACTGGCCTATATAGTACCGGTGACGTCTTTTGAACTTTGTTCTGGCTACTATTAGATAATTGTTTTCACCTTAAAAATGGCCTCCAGCAATTAACAGTCTTCAAACTATCTCCCTTAACCCTTGCTAATACCACAGATCCTTCTTCAACTGCACACAATCGTCTAAAATATAGCTAGAATAAAATAAAAAAGACGTCGCCGGTACGGAAGGGGTTTAGGATTATCAAGGAAATGTGACAGCACTTTATAGCCTTTGGGTTTGATTGTAGAATTAAGTGATGAAGGGATTCAATGCCCTATCAGGTTTATTCATAGTTTGATGTTGATTTTTTTTTAATTTTGCCTTTTTGAAGTCATGGTGATATAAACATTATAGCCTAATAATCCCAAATATGCTTCATGAAATATTGTAAACCCATTATCGTTATGAACGTCAAATACAACCAGATCTCTACATCTTTTGTACCAGGTTTACTTATTACAAACTGTGATATCATTTTGAACCCTATTATAATTTGAACCCCATTGTAATTTATGCAGGCATATTTTCCGCGATTATTTATTCATGCATTTATTTTTATTTCTGATTAATTAATAAGTGTGTCTCTATTTCCACTGCAAACCAATGTTGATCCGGTCGTTTCTCAGCTGTGACAAATGTTCAAGATAAATGGCACCAAGACCTACATTATTTGTCCAATATAATGTATAAACCTCTCAAATTTTTTTTTTTTTTTACTTCTCATCTGTTGCTATGTCCTTATCAAATTGATCGTGTTTGCCATCAAACTTAATAAGGATACTTTCACGTCCTTTATGAAGTTCTCTCTATAAGAGTTTCTTATATTTGACAAAATATACCAAGTTGAGAGTAGGGTCCCAAGTTTATCCGGAGAGATGCACCCCTGTGTAGATATCTATAAATAATACCATGCAGATGTGTACAGTAAGCGTGGACAATCGTCCTCACTGTCGGTGGTTTGAGTCCCGCTGAGAGCATACAAACGTTTAGTAGCTGACGTGTATGTGTAAGATCTACTAATTATATATATATATATATATATATATATATATATATATATATATATATATACTGTATATATGTAAGTAATTGTTTTACCTATGTACAAAGTCAATTATATTTAACATAATTATGTACTAAATTGCATAAAAACATAAATACACACAACACATATTCACGAAATTCCATCACTCAATCTCGGCAGCTTCTCTTATGGAGATAAGGCTAAAATAATTGACGAGAACCCACTTCCCATTCAGTGGCATTTCGTCTTCAGAATTATTGATATTCCCAAACACTGATGTATCAAAAGACAGTATATAAGCGAGTATATTATACCTTTGATTTAATTTAGATCAATTTACCTTGCACAGGGTTATGGTATGAGCTATTTATGCACTCCTAGTTAAGTCCTTTTAAGACATGACATTTTTCAATGCTAAAAATTTCTGAGTCCGGAATTACAGTATCTCAGAACTAGCTTATGTCGCGGACTGCACAAACTCTAGTCTGGATAAACTGACATAATTCGTATAGCCTACACTCTCAACTGTCTGTTGTAGAGTTTGTGTATATTGACAAGATATTCAGTTGCAAATTATGAAATTCATATTAATAAAACAAAAACAATATACATATGCATTTTTTTGTTGCAAAATGGGTTAGGTTAGCCACAGATTGCTGGTTCATGTTTAGGTCGATTTTGTTCATTTATTTATTATGTTCTAGTTTCCTCCCTAGACCTCCATCAAACTTTTAAAAAACACCATCCATTAGATCACCCTTCTACATTAATTTGTAAATTTTTCGGTAGAAACATTTCCTGGTTGAAGGCCGGTTCTTCCAAAATTACAGGCTCACTATCATTCGCCAGGACAAAAATCGACACCTAAATAGGACGAAAGGTCTTAATATTGACAAAGAAATGGGGCTAAATGTCTTAAAATCGACAAACTAATGGAACAAGCATCTTAAAATCTGAAAAGTAATTGGGCTAACATGAGGGAGAAGGGGGTCTAGAAAAACGCCCCATCCCCCCTTAAGCCTGGCGAATAATTGAACACTAATAGCAAGTGTAGCAAAATTGGTACACATACATTTATACTGCAAAAAGTGAACACCTAAATGTGAACAAAATGGTACACAAACACAATGCTAATTGGTTTATATATTCAAATTATATCAGGAATACGATTGAAACATATATTGTTTGTAAAATGTTTGCTACATTTGAGCACACCATGGTTTACAGTAGAGTTGGTGCCTTTATGTTAGGTGATCAACTAGCAACCTCAGCCATTTTGAGAGCACGGGAGAGCCCATTGCAGAGTGGGTAGATGAAGAGGGAGTGAGCGCGTATCAGCGGAGATAACAAGACCACAGAACCACCGCCGCCGTCTTACCGCGTCCGACAAACGACCATCGGGAAGGCGACAAAAGAGCATCTGGATGAACAATAAACCGGACCTTGATAACCTACAGTATGCTATGTTGTTAAGATTACCACGGGGCTATTGGATAGATATCAAGTTCTAAATATTATTGTATTTGTTATAAGCTATATTCTACGTAATGTAGAAGTACACAAGTAAAATCATTTAAATAATTATATTTATACTCGTGTATAATATATAGTGTATATATTCTCGTGTATAGTATATATATATATATATATATATTATACTCCTAGCCTGACTCGAACCACCGACAATCAGAACGAGTGTCGATGTTTTAATCCACTACACCATGGCATAATACAGGATACTTAACATTTTACTATTTATATTAAGGAGAAGGGAAATTCTACTTGGATAATGTATTTCAATTGAACACAAATCATAGGATCCATATTCTAGAATACCATCCAGGGATTTTTACAAGTACCCCCTCGCAACTCTGGTTATACAGTTTTCATGAAATGCTTTAACCCTTTCTGTACCAGCGACGTGTTATATTATATTATAGCTATTTTAGACGATTTTATGCAGCTTGGGAGGATCTGTGGTAGTTAAAAAGGTTGATTGAGATAGTTCGGAGCCTTATAATTGCTAGAGATCCTCCCTATTCTGAATAAAATCGATTACTAGTAGCCATAAAAAAAGTAAAGGGGATGTCGACGGTACAGAAGGGGTTAACCAGAGTTGCATGGGGGTACTTGTATAAATCCCTGTATGGTATCCTGGAATATGGATCCTGTGACTTGTGTTGAGTTAAAATACATTCTTCAAGTACGATTTCTCTTCTCCTTAATATGAATAGGAAAAGGTTAAGTATACTTTATCACGCCATGGTGTAGTGAACTAAAGCATATACACTTGTCCTGGTTTGAGTCCGGCTGGGAGTATAACAAAATTAGTAGTTCACGTGTAGTTGTGCGATAGACGTGATATTTATGACTCGTGTTTGGCTGGGCTAGTATTATATGAAATATGTATAACCTGAGTTGCGTGGGGGTAATTGTAAAAATCCTTGTATGGTATCCAGGAGTATAGATCCTACGATTTGTGTTCAATTGAAATACATTATCCAACTAAAAAAACACCTAGGATTTCCATTCTCCTTAATATAAATAGGAAAAGGTTAAGTATCCTTTATCATGCCATGGTGTAGTTGATCAAATCATGTACACTCGTTCTGACTATCAGTGGTGATATATATATATATATATATATATATATATATATATATATATATATATATATATATATTCGTGAATTAATTATAACGACAATACAAGCGAATCGAAAGTATCTCTTGGATACAGAATTGTATATACATTTAAATTACATTTGTCTTCCCAAGATTGGCAGTTAAATATTGGCATTTCCTCATAATCACAATAGAATCAGTACTTGTGAATATGCGATTCTTGTATGAAACTCTCCAGATATTGAAAACAACAGTAGAATTAGGTTCATAGGTATATACCGTTTTGATAGGTAACATATTGCATTTCCCCATTAATAATGATATATTTAATAAAGGTGAATGGCTCATTTAGTCAATACTATGAAACAAAAATACAATAATAACCGATTAAATCTGCAAATAATACTAGTACAATTCAGCACATAACAACATGTTGACGTTCTTATTGTAAACAGAAAATACACATCATAATTTTTGTAAACATGTTACAACGAATAGTGAAATTTGTATTTTTAATTACATACAATAACGAAAGTGTACGTATATTGTCTGATAAAAATACCAAGGCTATTATATGAATAGGTATTGCGCACTTACAAACCATAATACGATAATGTAATTTTTTCAATTTGCATTGAACCCATACGAGATCATACAGTGCTTTATAATATCCCAAATTATTTAGAGTGTGAACTTACATAATTATTGAGGGGAGAGTAGTCCTTATGGCTTGTGAGAGTATCATTATATTGCATTAATGCCTAGAATGAAAAAATGGGTCCTCAACACTAGACGCAAATTTAATCATATTTACGTGACTTGAATATTTAAATGAACAAATAATTGTTGCTTATTTAGTTTTATTTGGTTACATGTAATATAATACGCATGGTCATGCAAGTTTATTTACCGGCTAAATAGCTGAAATGAAAAGTGTATTTGTTGCGAGCAATGTTGTATAACATTTACTCTCATTTAACACAACAGTGTTAGATGCGGTTTACCCTGATACTTTGAATCGTTGCTCTTAGCTATTTCAATTTAGACCACCACACATAAAAGCTTATCAATACAGACATATACATAAAGATCGGTACTTACTGCATATTAAAATAAATATTTAACTGTTGTAGCCAAAAGTGTACAGACGCATGGTCAATCGCCAATATTGACAGGGGTGGAACATATTTAGCAGAAGAGGACGGCAATATCATTTAACAGTCTTTAATACATGCATGTACAGTTTGCCGCACATATTCTATTCCGCTGGGGTCGTGATTAGGCATCGCTGCACCCCCCTCCCCCCCTCCCTCACTCCACCTCCTACCAATATGAGGTGGAGGGAGGGAGGGGGGTTGGGGAAGTGGGTGTAGCGCTGCCAAATCACGACCCCAACGGAATAGAATATGTGCGGCAAACTGTACAATAGACACTCATGTATTGTACGTGTAAACTTTGGTCACTCAGAGGTGGCACCCTAGGTAGGGTAATAAGAGAGTGGACTCCGATACTGCAAACGTAGCAATTATTTGGGAGCTTCTACAACAGGGGTCGGCAACCTTTACTATATCGGGGGCCGATAATAGATATGTCTTTCGATGCAATATTACATTACATTTTATACTCAAGGCCCTTGAGTATAACATTTAATGTAATATTGCATCCTCTCACACAAAAAAAAAATAAATAAATAATTGATTACCAAAGTTAAATGATTAAAAGGGCTTACGTCTGCAAAATATTAAACTTAATCATAAAATATTAACATATCACTAAAAAATATATTTACTTTACTAGTTAATGAAAGATGTATTGTAATAATGCACTTCTTAAATTTAAAGGAGAAAATGCTGGCCCAATCCACCCTTTGACATCCAAATGCCCTTCCTACACTGAAGAAAATCATATAATCATATAATGTCAACATGCGACGTAATCTTCAAGGGGTTAATAATTGTCTTAGCTTGATTACCCCAGCTCGTGTATGTTCAGACTGACCAAGGGAAAAGTTGGCTGCTGACTAACAATACCTCGATTCATCTATTTTAGGCTGAGTCGTGTCTTTTCGAACATTCAAAACCACCACCATGAAACACGTGTATTATATATATATGTTATATACCCCTTGTACGATTATGTATTTTGTCAGTCTGATTAATAGTCGACGATATTAGACAGAGTTGAATCTGTTCGAACATTCATAGTCATTACTTTGAAACTCGCGTGTTTGGGTATTATTAACCATTTTAGTTCGATTATGTACCGTATTTTTCGGCTTATAGGACGCAATATTTAATAGGACGCACCCTAAATTATACAAGTAGAAATTTGCAAAAAAAAGTTTAAAGCCATAAAACCAACCTCGTAATTATGAAGAGCCATTTGCATGCTTTGTTTACATTTTGGCACCTCTGTTCAGTCAAACAATACGGTGCAGCGTCTGTTTTGGCATGCAATGCTGTAGCCTACTATTTTGGATACAACCAAAGTATTCATAGTTCGTAATATGTTATGGGATAAATAAAAAGCAATGTCAGAGTGTGTTTTCTTTATTACAATAATACCCAATAATACCAAAACAAACATATTTAATTATTTGTACGAAATAGAAAAAAAAAAAAAAAAAAAGTGACAGTATCGTTACTGTACTGAAAGTTCAGTATACCGGATCGTTGTACCGTAGCGTCAGGCATAAACGTAAACATGCAAATGGCGTCTCCAGGATAGTAGGTTTATTTACAATTTCGACCATTACTGATATGTACAATACTCATAATGCCAAACAATTAGCATTATATACATTATTGGGCAATTATATTAGCATTGTGTAGGCCTACCATAGTGTTTAGTTTACATGTTACATCTGAGTGTGTGTAGACTCGATACCTGAGTTCGGAGCTTTTGCATTTGAATTTGGTTTGATA
Source organism: Paralithodes platypus (assembly GCA_032716605.1). Taxonomy (NCBI): domain Eukaryota; kingdom Metazoa; phylum Arthropoda; class Malacostraca; order Decapoda; family Lithodidae; genus Paralithodes; species Paralithodes platypus. The sequence continues at coordinate 42,426,113 of CM064519.1, forward strand.
TATGTCTAAAAATGTCAACCTTCGTTTTGTAAGACGCAGGTTGATTTTAGAGGCCTAATTTGCGTCCTATATATATATATATATATATATATATATATATATATATATATATATATATATATAACTGTTTTCATTATTATTATCCGCAGATGTAAATTGACTTTATTTGCATTACCTATAATCCTGTTTTATCTTTATAGCAGCATTGAGATTACTACAGTAGATGCTTTCATCAACTTTTCTATAATTATAACAATGTAATTTTATGGATTTGCATTAGTCTAGTGTTGCCAAAGACACATGTACAGTATATATTCAAAAGTTATTAGTACAAAATAATGACACACTTATACCACCCATGGTATCTACCTTCCCCCCTTCAAAAAATAAATAAATACATGTTTGAAACTCTGAATCCAAACTGTGGAACATTTGAGATATTATAGTATTATATTAGCTTGCCCAGATTCATACAAATTAATTTGAATTTTTGCGTATTATTGCATAATCACCAGCAGTGACAGATATTAAACATGTTATCGATAGGTTTGACGCTCTTGTGAACTATTTTGAAACACTCATTATAAGCACATGTGCTAGTCAAAGTTTTCCCTTTTTTTTTTTTTTAAAGACCTCCGTCTACGTATTGTGAAAAACCTGTTATCCTCCGGCAAATTGTGGGGTTGTGGAGTTTTCCCTCATTCAATGCTCAGTGTCTCATGTTTATCATATAATAGTGCACCAACTACCTGTGCAGGCGATTGTACACTTAACACATTAGTCATGGTCGTTTCTGTATCCTCCAACTGCTTATAGGAATCCCCGAAATGCATATACAAGGTAAAAAATGTATGAGAAAATTCGTTTCCCTTTGGGATAGTTTCTTATATGTAAGACCACGACTTATGTCCCTACGTGTACACTCAAGGACATAAATGGTGGTCATAAGTCTTGAAACATGTTCTCATTAATTATTCCCATAATATTTTCATTTTGTTCTACTGCTGTCCGCATCAAGGAGGAAGCATTCAAACGATACCGACGCCTTAAGACTCAAGAATCTCATTCATCCTATGTTTCTGCCCGGAATCAAGCCAAATCTGTTCTTAGACTTGCCAAACACTCTTTCATCAAAAATAAATGCACTGAACTATCCAACTCTAGCTTTTCCCAAGCTTTCTGGCATATAGCCAAAAATCTCTCCAACAAGTGTTCTTCCTCATCTTTCCCTCCCCTTTTCCACTCTGATGGCACAACCATCACTTCTTCCTCTGACAAAGCTGAACTCTTTGCTCAAACCTTTGACAGAAACTCCACCTTGGATGATTCCGGTGCTATTCCTTCCTCTCCACCCACTTTCACCTACTTATGCCTAATATCCTAATCGCTTCTAAAGATGTATTTTCTACCCTCTCTGGGCTTAATATTATGAACGCGTACTGTCCGGACGGTGTTCCTCCTGTTGTACTCAAAAACTGTGCTTCCGTGCTGACTCCCTGCCTAGGGAAACTCTTTCGTCTCTGTCTCTCCTCTAACGTCTTCCCTTCTTGCTAGAAGTTTGCTCTCATTCAACCTGTCCCAAAGAAGGGTGACTGCTCTTAACCCTCCAACTATCGTCCAATTGCTCTCATCTCTTGTATCTCTATAGTTTTTGAAACTATTCTTGCTTCCAAGAATAATTTACTCACAGATCGCCAGTATGGCTTTCTTAAAGGTCACTCTACTGGTGATCTTCCTTCATATCTTATACTAACTCTTGGTCATCCTCCTTTCGGGATTTCGGTGAGATCTTTTCTATTGCACTAGACATATCGAAGGCCTTCGATGAAGTCTGGCACAAATCTTTAATTTCTAAACTACCCTCCTTCGGATTCTATCCCTCCATCTGTGCCTTTGTCTCTAATTTCCTTTCTGGCCGTTCCATAACTGCGGTTGTGGACGGCCATCCCTCACTTCCTCACCCTATCAACTCTGGTGTTCCTCAGGGCTCTGTCCTATCTCCCATTCTCTTTCTAATTTTCATTAAAGATCTTCTCAATTGTACCTCCAGTCCTATTCATTCATACGCAGACAACTCTACCTTACACTACTCAATTCGTTTTCCTGAATGCCTCAGCCAGCAATCCCTCAAAGTAATGAAGCCGTGCAACACTTATCTTCTGATCTAACTACTATTTGCAATTGGGGCAGAGAAAAACCTTGTTACCTTTAATCCTTCCAAAACCCAATTTCTTCATCTTACTACCCATTCAGAACTCCCAGAGGACTATCCCTTACACATCAAAAATACAAAAATCAATCCTTCATAATTATTCTCTTTATATTCTTGGTGTCTCTTTTTCTTCTGCTCCAACTTGGAAGGACCATATTACCAGTCTTGCTAAGACAGCCTTCCAGAAGCTGGGTGTGCTCAACCGCCTCAAGGGGTTCTTTACCCCAAAGCAGGTTCCTGCTCTGTACGGGGGCACAGTACGTCCTTGTATTGAGTATTGTTCACATGTGTAGGGAGGATCCTCTCACACCGCACTCCTAGACAAAGTAGGAAGGAAAGCATTTCGTATCATTAAATCCCGCCCACTCACCAACTCTCTGCAATCTCTCTTCGCCGCAATGTTGCATCTCTCTCACTATTCTATCGCTACTATAATAATCAATGTTCCCCAGAGTTTTTTCAGTGTATACCACCTCCTCTACGTAGGGTACGTAGTACCCATGTTGCAACACAATCCCACCTCTACTCTGTGCAACTCTCCAATCCAAGAGTGAAACGTTATTCTCAGACTTTCTTCTATTAAACTGCTAAGCTCTGGAACTCACTCCCAGAGTCAGTCTTTCCCTCTTTTTGCTTCAAACTCTGTGTGTCCATGCAAGGACACATCAAGGGACGTTCGAGCCAAAATGCATGGACACACGGAGTTTGAAGCAAAAAGAAGGATATATATATATATATATATATATATATATATATATATATATATATATATATATATATATATATATATATATATATATATATATATATATATATATATATATATCAAGTATATCTCACAAATACACGTTAGCTAATAAATGTTTATGTACTCCTAGCCGGGATCGAACCTCCGACATTCAGACCGAGTGTCCAAACGTTTAATCCACTACAGAACGGCGTGATCAAGGGGTTTTAACCTTTTCCTATTTATATTAAGGATAAGTTAAATCCTACTTGGAGAATGTACTTCAATTCATGCACAAGTCGCAGGATCCATATTCCAAGATACCATACAGGGATTTTTACAAGATTCCCCACGCAACTCGGGTTATAGAGATGTAATGTTAATTCTTGTCCAGCCAAACACGAGAGTCATTATATCAAGTATATCTCAAAAATACACGCCGTGGTGTAGTGGAGTAAAAGCTTGGACACTCGTTCTAAATGTTGGAGGTTCGATCCCTGCTGGGAGTATATATATATTGGAAATTGTAACCCTGCAATATTATATACATATATATATTTAGTGGTTATAAATTATTGGTAGAAAATCGACTCAAGATCACCATATAGGACCAAATGTCAGACTTAGTTAAGCGTATTTGCTTAGGCAATGGTTATGCTTTGATTTAGGTGTGGATAATAAATACTGATTCAAAATAATGATCTGATTGTCATTCATACACATTACATTGCTGGTATAATAACATTTACAAACTAAATATACACTAGGTTTTTATACAGGAAAAGTATTGAAATAATTACTTTAAGATAACTGATTTGAAACTGGTAAACGAAATTGTATTAATATAATAGTTATAAGGAGCAATAACTATTATAAAGCTACTTTAATGTTAATATTTTATCAAGATCTCTGCATATTTGCAAAACAAACGCGAAGCCAGTATTGAACTCATATATTCACGAGCATTCTTCATTCATTCCTATTTTTTTACCACTTCTCTTGACTGATCTATAGTCATTCCTCTATTTTCCAACGATTGTACTACACATTGTCTCCATCCCAATGGAGGGTTTCCTACCCCTCTACCTCCCCTTCTATCTGCCTCACATATTCTAGTTGTAAGCCTTTCATCTTAAATTCGCTCAACATTTCCATCACAGCACCCTTCTGTCGACTCTGGCCGACAAATGTTCCTGCTGCCCCACTCTCCTCCGTATCTCTTCATTTCTCAATCTATCTCTACGAGTCACTCCACACATACTCATCAAGCAGCTCATCTCTATCACATCCAGCTTTCTTCTCTCCTTTGCCTTCAGAGCCCATGTCTCAGCCCCATGTATCACTGTTGGTACCACTATCCATTTTTACATTGTGCTTTTAGCTTTCATTCCGAGATTTCTTACCTTCTACATTTTTTGTATTTTATATTCCAACTACTCCCTCTCGGGCATAGAGCTGAGAGCCTGTACATCAAACCGCTCAACACGGTGAAGCCTGTGAGGTCTTGTTCCAGTCTAGGGAGTGAGACATGTGAAGCACTCAGAGTTCCACTCACGGCTCGAAGCAGCCCCATCTCTGAAGCCACTCGACCTTTGTGCTTCACTGTCTCACCCTGTAGACTTGGACCCTCACTCTCAGAACGCCACCTATTGAGCAATTAACTCACTAGGCATTGCCCCCCTATAGCATATCTTGAATATGGGAACATCCATATAGTGCTCTTTAATCAGGGAACAATGAGGGTATTTTTTGGCGTTTCGGTGGGCTTTGTGGTAATGCACTGATACCAACTACAGCACAAATTCCATCACAATAATATCTTCCCATTGATATATCGGGATTCGAACCCTGGACCATTGGATTACCAGTCCAGTGGCGAGACCACTCCACCACACCTCCCCAATTTTTTTTGTTCTATGTGAATGAGGGAGACAAAAGGCATAACTGCCTGCAGCGAGTGCCTCCCCCAGACTTGAAAGAGTGACAGGGCCAAAATCAAGAGACGTTCAAGCCAAAATGCCTGGACACGCGGAGTTTGAAACAATTTAAGTCATAGGAAGAGGGAAAGACTGATTCTGGGAGAGAGTTCCAGAGCTCAGCAGTTGAATAGAAGAAAGTCTGAGAATAGCGTTTCACTTTTGAGTTGGAGAGTTGCACAGATTAGGGGTGGGATTATGTTACAAGGCGGGTACTATGTACCCTATGTAGAGGAGGTGGTATACACTGGGAAAGTTCCGAGGAACACTGATTATTGTAGTAGCGATAGAATAGCGAGAGAGATGCAACATTGAGGCGAAGAGAGAGAGATTGCAGAGAGTTGGTGAGTGGACTTTTGTTAATGATACGAAAGGCTTTCCTTTCTACTTTGTCTAGGAGTGCGGTGTGAAAGGATCCTCCCCAAACATGTGAATAATACTCAATACAAGGACGCACTGTGCCCCTGTACAGAGCAAGAAGCTGCGTAGGGGTGAAGAACCCCTTGAGGTGGTTGAGCATACCCAGCTTCTGGGAGTCTGCCTTAGCAAGACTGGTAATATGGTCCTTCCAAGTGAGAGCAGAAGAAAAAGAGACACCTAGAATATTGAGAGAAGATGAAGGATTGATTTTTGTATTGTTGAAGAATATGGGATAGTCCTCTGGAGGGTCCTGACAGGTAGTAAGATGGATAAATTTGGTCTTGGAAGCATTAAATGCAACAAGGTTTTCGCTACCCCAGTTGGAAATAGTAGCTTGATCAGAAGATAGGTGTTTTATGGCTTCATTACGTTTGTTTTTGAGGGACTGCTGGCTGGGGTGTTCTGGAAAACTAACTGAGTAGTTTAAGGTAGAGTTGTTTGCATATGAATGGATGGGACTCGATGTACAGTTGAGAAGATCATTTATGAAAATAAGAAAGAGAATAGGCGATAGGACAGAACCCTGAGGAACACCAGAGTTGATGAGGAAGTGAGCGATGGTCATCCACAACCGCAGCTATGGAATGGCCGGAAAGGAAATTAAAGCCAAAGGCACAGATGGAGGGATAGAAATCGAAGGAGGGTAGTTTGGAAATTAAAGATTTGTGCCAGACTATCCAAAGCCTTCGATATGTCTAGTGCAACAGAAAAAGTCTCACCGAAGTCCCGAAAGTTGGATGACCATGAGTTAGTAAGATATGAAAGAAGATCACCAATAGAGCAACCCTTAAGGAAGCCATACTGGCGATCTGAGAGCAGATTATGAGAAGAGAAATGCTTAAGAAATTTGGAAGCAAGAATAGTTGAAAAAACTTTAGAGATACAAGAGATGAGAGCAATTGGACGATAGTTGGAGGGTTGAGAGCGGTCAACCCTCTTTGGGACAAGTTGAATGAGAGCAAACTTCCAGCAAGAAGGGAAGACGTTATAGGAGAGACAGAGACAAAAGAGTTTGCCTAGGCAGGGGGTCAGCACGGAAGCACAGTTTCTGAGTACAACAGGAGGAACACCGTCCGGACCGTACGCCTTCTTAGTATTATGCCCAGAGAGGGTAGAAAGTACATCTTTAGAAGCGATTAGGATATTAGGCATACTTCCTATTTCTCCGAAAACTTTCCTTACTTCACAGACTCTCTGTTTTAACTTTATTTCCATACCTTCGTTCCTGCTTATCATTCCTCCTAGATATTTAAAACACTCTACTTGTTCCAGTTTTTCCCCATCCAGCCGCATATCTAGTCACTCGTATACGAACACCTCTATTACACACCATCACTTTACTTTTATTAACGTTCACCCTCAGCTTCCTCCTCCCACAAACTACAACAAACTCTTTGACTATTCGCTGCAGTTTCTCCTCAGAATCTACCACCAACGCTGTGTCATCAGCAAAAAGCAACTTGTTCAACTCCCAGTGTCTAACATTCGTTCCTACTAAACCCAATCCTCTACCAATGGTTCTCATTTTCATCTCCCTCACCACACCATCCATCTATACATTAAACAGCCACGGTGACATTATACAACCCTGTCGCAGACCTACATTTACCTCAAACCATTCACCCAACTCATTATTTCCTACTCTAACACACGCTCTGCTCTCTTCATAAACACTCTTGACTGCTTAACAAATTTCCTCCAATTTCACAAATCCTTAGCACTTTCCACATTGCTTCTCGATCCTCACGATCATACGCTTTTTCAAAATCCACAACATCCCGAAATATCTCCTTATGCTTCTCTAAATACTTCTCGCATAGCTGTCTTGCTGCGAAAATCTGATCCACACACCCTCTTCCCCTCCTAAAACCGCACTGCTCTTCTCCTATTGCACCTTCTCTACCCATTATTATATACGTCTAACGAGCTATAATTTCAGTAACATAATTAGCCCTGTAGCAGTTATCTCTATTGGCGGTTGCATGCTATAGAACAACTATTGTTTGACTATTATTATTAGTAAAGTAAATTACAAAGAGATTGTGTATAATTTTGGTAGGGTTACAAATAATATACCCCTTCAAAACTGCCTAGCATCTCACTACGACTTTGTGCGGTTACAGTGGACGTTGGTATTCACAAAATGATACTTGTTTCTGTGTACAATACATGCCTAATGATGGTAATTCAAATGAATCATACAATACGTAGGGCGAACTTTGTCAACATTGATTTCACTGTATAGCAATTATAATCTAAATATTGGAGGTGACTATATTACTTACCTAAGCAAACCTTCACGTAATTTAGTTCTATTTACTCAGTGTATAACTCAAGAAGGGTTAACTAGCGTATATTCTAGAATGGATATATATATATATATATATATATATATATATATATATATATATATATATATATATATATATATATATATATATATATATATATATATATATATATATATATATATATATATATATATACAGGTATATATATATATATATATATATATATATATATATATACTTTCGAATCAGGAGTTGCCAGTAAATCTATATATTATCCAGACTGCTATGTGTATATTTTGAACGATGCTACGAATCTATCACAACACTTGCCTTTATCACAAGTTATACCAAAAAGTAGTACACGAGTTACTAAGACCATTTTTAGACTAAATAAAACATCTCTTCAACACCTGAATAATTAGAGGTCTATTTGTCGAATACTTTTTAAAACAATGATAACATAATCATTGATTTTCTGCCATGTGATAATCTGATGTGCGACGTGCATGAAATGAAAATCCTGACTTTCTTGATCTTGTAAATATTATTAATATGGCTAAATATTCCATGTAATTGGTAGAAGGTCAGACTTCAATAGCTGATAGGAATGAACATGTCCAAACGTATTAAGATATATCAATATTTTAGCATGAAATTCCGAAGAGTGCTGGATCCTACGCCACAAGTCAGTATGCAGATCTAAGAAGGTACACTCGAACTAAATATTACTGTGCACTTAAACAGGCTAAACAAAATAAAAATAATACAATAAAATATAAATCTGCGATCCTTCGTGAACGGATAATGGAAGCCATACGCTACGTACGGTCACTGGTAATGTGCTGGGGGTCACATGGCAAGAACTCGATCGTCAGTTGGATGTGCTGAGGGCCACAAAAGAAAGCCACATTGAAGTTTTATAAAAACTGTATTGTGTAATTCATTTAATGAATGAAACTCTATTGTGTAACTTACATAATAATACTCTATTGTGTTCTAAATATTATGCACTAAATAGCATCATTCTATCCCTAATGGGTTTAGTTAAATAACTAATTAATAGCACTTAAGTACTTTACGAACACCCCGTACAGTATTTGACTGCAATCATCCTTGTAAAATTATATTTGTTGATGAACACATCTTTTAAACACGTCCTATGCTGTTCTAAACAAATATACAATTCTAACGAAATATAATCTCAACTATAACGATGTTTTTTTAGCTATAATAAATGTCGTGTGAAACGCATTATCTCTCAAACAATAACGTCAGAAGATTGGCGAGCGAATATTGTAAATGGTGTATATATATATCCATACCAGATGGCTGGAGTAAAATAGGAAAGAAGAGTAATTGGACAGAGGAAGAACAAGCTGAGAAGTGAGAAGTACAGTAGAAGACTGAACATTTTTGGGCTCAACCCAGCTGCTTTTATATCTAAATATATATATATTTAAATATCTATATCTATATATATATATATATATATATACCCGTATATATATATATATATATTCTATATATATATATATATATATATATATATATATATATATATATGTATATATATACTGTATATATTGTATACTTGCATTATAACTATTTTTAGGTGAGTTGGGAGAGTTTGGTTATCCATATCCCTGTAGTGAAGGGTGGCACTGTTCTACATCATACAAGGTTTCCTATTAGATCTTCTATTAGTGATAGTTAAAGGTGGCAAGTCAGATTAACATTTGTGTTGTGTGTTTGTTGTGTGCATAACGGTATCTGATACCTGTAGGCTCTATTTCATGTAAAATATGCATAAACTAATTTGGAAGGAAAATTATGGTTCTTTGGTAGGAAATATTATTTTCAATTTACCGTACAGTCGTGGTCATGAATTTATGGAAAAATTGTGCAGCGACAATTATGGTAGAAAGTTGAACTATTTTGGGAACTGCATAATCCACACAGAACAAATTCCTGTGATTCACTTGTTAATGGTCATTATCTTGTTTTATCATTAGGAGGTGTACAAGTATTCCTGACCACGACTGTACATTAAGGTTATCACAGACTGCAAATTTGAATTATGTATACACATAAGATATTGGTTTATAGTGAGGACCGGACCAATAGTTAGGTTTTCGTTTTCTAAGTGTGTTCCAGGTTTTCCATAACTAATAAATCATTGCTATATAAATTACTACCATTGCAAATGCATTAAATGGGAACTATATAAAGTACTGTAAAAACACAAAAATCTCCCTATAAGTCTCTCTTTCGACGGCGGCGTCGCCAAAATTGTGAGGTATAACCCTAATTAAAAGAACAAATATAAATATATCATTAAAATATAACCTGCTAAACTCGCTGATGGTCTGGTTCTTAATATTAACCATGATATTTAGTACTTGTTTATTTGAAGTTAAACAATTTGTATTTTAGATACACTTTTTGGCATTTTAGTGCAAATTTGTTTTGTAATTTTGAGATCGAGTATGGTACCTGAAAATGTCTCATTTGTTGATGCCGAAAATTCAATAAACTGGCTCAGACATATTCTCAAGCTTAGGACAGTCCTAAGTCTTGAGCATATCTTCTAACTTTGAGAATATTCCTAGTAGTTATCCATACAGTGTCCCAAGCCTTAGGACTGTCCTAAGTACTGTGGAAGTTAGAATTACAAAGTAGGTGTCCTAGGGAGTTGAGACTAGTCCTAAGTGGAAACGTGGTAGGACTTACACGTTAGCGATCTCGTACTTGGAAAATAAATCAGGTTATATAATAATAATAGTGGAGTCAAGTTTCGTTAACGATTAAATATTTATAGTTTACAACCTAGGGAATCGTGGCAATAGTTTACATTTGGAATGACTAGACTATCAACTAGAGATAAACAATAACCTATTAACAAATGCTTTTAGTTATACATAATAGGTTGTGCAACATCTCCTGTAAAATATTGATTGGTAGTATTATGATGGCATAACAGCTATCCATACAGATAATATGCGAATGTAATAATTTCAGTTATGGGCAAATAGATTGTGTCAATTTACTAATTATCGCTTTCTAAAATGATGAACATGAATAATTTCATCCCTGCTGATTCGTGATGTATCGAAGACTAATATAAATATAACGACGCAGTTCCAATGCAACCTACTGTTTTGTTATTCAGGCAATGTAAATTCGTCATCTATGCATGTATGCTCACAACGTTACGCACACATATTGCATAATGTTAATAGAAGCCAAGTTGTGTTCAGTGCGCTCCAAACGAAAATGAGGCTAATAAATTTACCAGCACAGTGGCAACAGTCTTCGGAAACTAAACATTATTCAGCCTAACCAGGCGATCATCGCTCTGCCGTTGTTTAAAGATTAGCAGGTAAACACCCATAGCCATCAAAACCTCTGTTCATAATTAATGTTGCTTGTTTTATTGTCAATCAAACACTATAGCATATAATGTAATATAATGACGCATATTCCACCATATATATTGTACTGTAGAAATATAGGTAACACGAGCTCGACAGCATGGTCGCCTCAAAACCCCTGACAGGATGGTAGTATGGTCCAAGCCTCGACTGTATATATTGACTGCCTTAGTATAAAATTGATCAATACAGTTGATACTGAATTAAATGCGCAAATACTCTGCCATGTTTAAGGTGCTGCCAAGCATGCTATAAATATAAGCTATCAAATAACGGTAAACATGAGTTAATTAAAGACGAGAAAGTAACGTAACCTAATAGGATTGTCCTATAGGATTTGTCCTAAGTTCCTGGTGCAAGAATATTTGAAAATAGAGCATTTCCTTACAGTTGTGCTTCGTTTCATCTTCAAACGGAACATACATGAAACTATGTTCAATGTTTTATTTCAAAATAATGTAGGCTGTACACATAACACTCATTATCAATGACTTTAAGAAAGTTATTTTCACTGTAGGAGATTCGTCCTAGTCCTGGCTGAAACACTGTCCCAAGGTAAGTCTCACATTATATGAATAGGTTAATTTTGTTGTCTTTATGTGCATGAAGGAGACAACAGCCAGGTTGCATGTAACGAGTGTCTCCCCCAAAGCCAAATGAGTGACAGAGAGCCAAATTTAAGGGATGTTGGAGTCAAAATTCCTGGACACACGAAGTTTAAAGCAGTCTAAGGGTCGGTTCACACCAACCTCGGAACCAGACATATTCCGACGCAAACTTGTTCGATCACTTATATCAGAAAAAATCGACATGGAATAACTTCACATTACGAGCTTGCATTTTACACTGCCACACCAGATTTTATCAGACATAATCTGGTGAGCCAGTTTGAAAGGCTGACCCAAAATGTAAGGTAATGCATAGGGTTACTCTATGTCGTTTTTTGTCTAATGTAACCGATCGAGTAAATTTGCGTCGGAATATGTCTGGTTCCAGGCTTGGTGTGAACCGACCCTAAGTCATAGGATGAAGAAAAGATTGATTGAGGGAAAGAGTTCCAGAGTTCAATTATTGAGTGGAAGAAAGACTTGAGAAATTGTGCAAATTCTTGGGTTGGAGAGCTGGATAAAATAAGAGTGGGACTGTGTTGAAAGGCGGGTGGCTCACACTTTCCACAAGGGAGGGGGTTTGCACTGAGAGAGCTCTGAAGATCACTGATTGTTGCAATAGCGATAGAAGAGTGAAAGAGATGCGACATTGTGGCGTGTAGGGAAGATTTTAGGGAAATAGTCAGAAGAAATTAGTTGACGAGGCAAAATGCTTTTGATTCTACTCTTTCAAGAAGTGCTGCGCTGTATGGGTGGAACCTTCTCACACATGCGAACAATACTCAATACATGGACGCATTTTGCCCTATACAGAGTCAGAAGCTGTGTAGGGTTAAAGAACCCATGGAGACAGTTGAGCACATCTAACTAATGAGAAGGTGTTTTAACAAGAGTGGTAATATGATCTTTCCATGAAAGGTCGGTTGAAAAAGATACACCAAGAATATTGAGAGAAGATGAAGGGTTGAATTGTGTATTGTTGAAGAGCAATTGATAGTCTTGTGGAAGATTGTGCCGGATGGATACAATTAGAAATTGGGTCCTGGAGGCATTGAAAGTAACAAGATGTTCTCTACCCCGATCATTAATAATTGATAGATCGCAAGATAGGCGTGCTATGGCCTTGTCACGTGACTTTTGGAGGTTGGGTACACCTTTTTTTGTTTGCAATCACAACGTGAATTGTGATATTTCTGTATATCATTCAGATGCCAGATAATTATCAGCTCGGTATCTCGATGCATACGGCGACCAATCAAAATATTTTGTTTCCCAAATTTGTAGAATAAACTATGTTCTTATTTAATAACATATAGTTGGAGTAATTCTTTTCGGCGATATCTAACTGATTTCAAAAGTCAATTATGGATCGTAACAAATACGACTACAAATACAAATGATTTAATAACTTCTTTGACCAGGGTTAAGTATGTAGCTTTTCTAACAAACAAAATGTGAAGTGAGACTTTGCAAAAGGCGATCTATATGTGGTTGCTAAATATTAGTTCCGTATCTCAACAAATACAACCACAAATAATTTTGTTTTTCTTTATATTACAGTGGACTTAACAGGTTTAGTTTTTCAGTGTTGTCGCTATATTGACTTGTGTCATCTACAGTACACTACTGTATAATTATCTTCATGCTAATTTGCTTTTCGATAGCTTAACAAATCAAGGTGACACATCAAAATTGTTTTATCAACAAGCAACCTCTGATCGGCAAGAACATGAACAATACGTTCAACACAAGTATTTTAATCAATAATAGGTATACATAATCGATGCATACAAACAGTCTATGGAAAGTTGGTGGCCGAAGTTCTATCGTCGGGCGGTGACCTTACAGGCGGGACCGATGTGCGCCATAGCAGCGGCTGATAAACCAAGACTCTTTGTAAAAGGTGACGATGACAATATAATTCATTTATTAAAGCTATGCTAACCCCTTGGTGATTATGACGCGTTTTGATATTATTCTGTCTATTATTAAACGATTTAATTCATTTTAGGAAATACTTGTGGGAGCTAGAGAATTAATTGAGATCCTAAGAAGAGACCCTTCATAAATTGCATCAACTCATCTAATGAAAGACAGAAAATAGTGCAATGATTAGTCCACAAATACTGTAAGAGATAAGAATAATTGGAAATTGTATATCTGTATTTTTACTGTATTTAAGGTACCATGTATTCTTTATTGTTACTGTAAGGAACATACAAGCGTTTGCATTCATTACGATGCCATCCATATGCTTGTTCCATATGTTGGTGATAAACATCTATTTTTAAATATATTTACATTAATATCGCTTCACAATTAATTATCTCTTCTCGTATACAATGATATGACTTTCTTTAAATTAATTGGCCAAGATCAACCAATTGTATTAAGCTTTGGAAGGACATGTGAGAGTCAAAGGTTAAATGCTATATATTTAACCTTTTTGCTTCCCAAAGATACTTCCTATATTCCATAAAATTTACCCAGAATATAAGAAATAACAAAAGTTACAATACTGAATGGGTTAAGCACCAATCTCTTTCAAAATATAAGTATCATATACAAGTTAGTCAACACCTCAATACATGTATTTACCATCATCCTCTTCCACCAACATTCAGCTTCAACTGACATTTCGAGATCAAGTCAAGGCTAAGATTTTGAATAACATTTAAAATTTCCTTCAATTATTGCTAATTTTGGTCTAAAGCTTTAGACTAGAGTGCGACTCTGGAACACTATTTATGGTCAATAATATAATAAGCTAAACAAATATATGTTTTGTTTTTTATATTGCATATAGTAGCGTAAGGTCATAGAGGTATCAACCAATATACTTCATTATAATCAGCCGGGTTGGGCCAATCAGCGCTCTGCAGACCCCCGTAATCCTGCGTTAATCTCTAACCGGTTTGGTAAGATGATCCTCAGGGTATTAGAGTGTTGAGCCTATAATTGGGCTTTGTAATTGGGGTTGTGTGGGACAGGGATCTGCCTTGCTTAGGCCAATCGGCTTTCTGCAGACTCCCATTTTCTTATGTTCTTATGTTCTTATAATGAGACATTATTAATTACCCGTTCTATATTATACCATACTCTGAACAAATATATACGAACATCTATCAAAACATCGCTAATCTATTATAATTTTACCTTACTGGATAAAGGCAAAATACTATGTATCATAATAATCACCTATGCAAATCTCCAGTGGTATACTCCTCTGAATTTTCATTTGTAAGTTGTTTCTGGTGAATTTGCCTGAGTGAAAAATGACGTAGGCCTATGACTAATAGGCGCCTTCACAGCAGCCGTATGTCCGACACATGTATGTTCGATATGGGTAATTTCGAACAATCCAAATATCTTGCCTGGGCCTATCATGGTTCGTAATAATACTATAGCTTCAAACACAAACTATAGTTCATAATATTTGCTACGACTCCATACACTTGCAATATTGTCTAGTATTAGCCATGGCCCATAACAATCCATTAGCCATACTGTATATCACTGGATATTAGTGTATGTTCTATTATGATAATCAAGACAATTATTTTCTCTTACTATTTGCCTTCCTTAGACCATAACTCACTTAATCAATATACAGTGGAATAAATAACCTGACATATTTGTTGTGCTGTCTCAATGTTTGAGTTAACCACTAATACAGCGACATCAATAATTCGATTGTAATGCATTGCAAATGTACTTACTAACTTACTTTACGGTATATATAAGCCAGCTGTAAAGTTATTTCCAGGTTTGTTAGCCCATTCAGCATACGGTGACCGCATTCTTAATTTTAGTTTGATAGCATTGTATTGAGTATTGTTCACATGTGTGGGGGGGATCCTCTCACACCGAGCTCCTAGAAAAAGTAAAAAGGAAAGCCTTTCGTATCATTAACTCCCGTCCACTCACCAACTCTCTGTAATCTCTCTCTCTTCGCTCCAATGTTGCATCTCTCTCACTATTCTATCACTACTACAATAATCAGTCTTTCTCAGATCTCTCCCAGTGTATAACACCTCCTCTACGTAGGGTACGTGGTACCTGTCTTGCAATACAATCCCACCCCTACTCTGTGCAACTCTCCAACCCAAGAGTGAAACGTTACTCTCAATCTTTCTTCTATTCAACAGTTGAGGTCTGGAACTCTCTCCCAGAATCACTTTCCTTCTTCCTATGACTTAAATTGCTTCAAACTCTGTGTGTCCAGGCATTTTGGCTCGAACGTCCCTTGATTTTGGCCCTGTCACTCTTTCAACTCTGGGGGAAGCACTCGCTACAGGAAGTTCTGCCTTTTGTCTCCCTCACTCACATAGAAAAACAAAACAAAACAAAAACAAGTTTAATAAGTTTAACAAGAATTTGCGGGTTAGAGGTAGAAAGTTTATTGAACTAGTCTTTAAATCTCTCTGAATTATAGAGATCGGTTTTAAACTACATACAGTTGCCTAATGTGGACCAAAATGTAACACAACATTAAGTCATATCCTATAACCAGATATAAACAATGACATTAAAATTGTCAAGGTGTATAGCCGTGGCACTTTGATTCGAGTGTATTTTTGAGCGTCACTTTATCACATAATCCCAGTTCCTGAGGCTTTGATGTTATATATAAAGTTGCAGAACAAGCCACTATTCAAACTGTAATAAATGAGTAATTAAAATCTGGTTTGCTTAGACCACTTTAGAATATGCCAATCAGATCCACAAAAAAATATGGATATTGATACAGTGGAAAACGTGGAGAGGAGAGCTACGTGAATGGTGCCCTCCTTGAAAGGCCTGTCATATCATGAAAGATCTTCCTTTACTGGCATATAGGAGGAATAGGGGAGATATGATTGAGATTATAAACATAAATAATGACAAAGGTGATAGGGAAGTATGTGGCGATATTGTTTAGATAATAGAAGAGACAATGACAAGGGGCATAGTAAGAGTGTCACGAAAGTGAGACCTAGATTAGAGATTAGGATATTCTTGTTTAACTATTGAGTAGTAAATTCATGGCCCGATTATTTTGCAAATTCAGAAAATGGAAGGAAGTTTGTAATAAGCCTTGACCGGGAATGGGCAAGGACAGATAACAAAAAAGTCGTCTGAACAACAGTGAAACAAGAACCTAAAATGAAGTTTAGAAACATTTAGAGCTTGAGTCATAGCTTTCTTCCGGAAATTGTCTACGTGATTTAACTCTACCAATTGCCGACTTGCGAGTTTCGTTCAATAAGGAAATAGAGCTGTAGACAATGATATTGAACATAATTGACAGCTAAAATACGGTCGTAGTACATTAAATATAAACGCATAAAACCCAATTCAACATACCATTTATCAATCAGAAACGTACATTATTATTGCATTATGTTTAATAATGTTCACGGCTTCGACTTCCTTATAGCCGGAAACTCGCAAGTGGTCAATTGGGTATCTATTTTGGAGTTGTACTATCTAGTTCCACATGCTTAGTAATATTTGTAATAAAATATGAAATAAATCTGATTGTTGATGTTTTTACCTTTATTATTATTAGTACACCAGACGATATTATTTGCCATATAATGAAAACATTAAGTGTAGAAAATAGAGGGTACTTTATGAAAAAGAGCTTGAATAACTATCTGGGAAACGAGGTAACAAATAACTATAAATTAGGGATTTTTGTGAATTAAAAATTTAGTGAGAGCAGTAATAATTACCTGATATTGTTTTTCTAATTGTGCATATTTTGAACTATAACGATCATAAATTGCATACAATTATGATAAATATGCAAATTTGACGTACATAGGTTATAGTTATCGTGTATTGATTAATTACATAGCAACTCTGACATTTGGGCAATCGTGCTAATGGATGGAAGGACATATATTTGTGGCTATCCCCCCCCCCCTCTTATCTCTAAAAAATAAAATAAAACAAAAATGAACAATAATAATAATAATAATAATAATAATAATAATAATACAATTAATAAACTTGATCAACCGGCGCCATATTCTCATTAGTTTACCAACTGATTATAAGACACTACCATTATTATTAGATAATCTTGAATTGCAGAGCACATCAATGAAGGATTGCCTGTGAAAAAATGGCATACATCAAGTAGAAACGTAGCCAAGCATAGTCCAAAAAACACTAATCAATGTACATGAAACATAAATATATATATTTGTCAAAATTAAATGGTTTTGTCTTTTTGCAACACACTCATACTAAAGCTAGCACAGTGTTGCATCGGCTTTGTGATCGTCTGTTGTGGTCACATACTGAAACATGTTATCTTGAGGCATTGCATGCTGGGTTAACAAAACGGTTTGTATGTTCACTGCATTACTTTAATGACACTATTTGTTACCTAGAGGTTCTTGTAGTAAAATAAGGATAACTTAAGATTTAAAGAAGTTTTGATAATACAAACATTCAGGAACATTTCACTTACTCTGATTTGTAAATTGTTGTCATTAAACATAGCTTATTGAATCATATATTTGTGAGAAACTAATCTTACCAGGAAACAATATTGAAGCAAAAAGATTAGCCCTTATGCATGTAGGGAACACTGCATTATCTAGTACTGACTGTGAAAGTATACAATATATATCAAGATAAAATAATGTGAGCACCTGGAAATGCTTTGTGACTAGATTTAAGCATGAACAGAATATTATTACTTTTGACAGTGATAAAACACTGTGGGTAGACTGAACAATAATAGTTCTTATTGATTCCACTTTGATTTTGTTGTTGTTGTTGCTGTATTGATAAACTATGATTAAAGTTAAGGTTGAGGGGGACTAGACAGGTTGGGGAGGTGAGGTGTCTCTAAGAAATAGAGAGAAGTAAAGGAGGAAAGGAATAGCAAAGTAAAAGATTAACAGGTGGATGACTGTCCTTGCTTTTTCGTAAATTGTTTCCCCTACAGGGCCATTATCACATATAAATGGTTTACCTGCTGCTTAGACTTTTAATACATTATGTAAGTGAGAAGCTATTTTTGTCTCAAATAGCCTACTAGTAAAAACTGTATATACAAAGTGAATTCAGTATTGTGAAACAATTTTAAGAACGATTATTAATACTACAACCACATGTATTGCAAAATAAGTTGCTCCATCAATTTATCTACCTGGACATTTGTTTTTGAGAGATCATCATCATTAAATATATAGAGAGTAAACATATACAGGACAAACAGTGTACTGTAAATTACAGGACTAAAGGATGGCATGAGGCAAAGTGATAAATGTGGATTAGATTAAAAGTCATAAAAGCCTTCACAGAAAATTAACTTTTTGACGATCTTCAATCCACTTGCGGTAATGATATTGGAACATCACAAATACAGCAGTACAAATTTAATGCATGCTATCACTGCGAAAGTGTTTGCATATATATATACGGTAGACTCCCATACATACATGTTGTACTTGTGGACATGTAATTTAAATGCTCACTCAAAACCACGTTCATACATAAGAATACATTATATGCAACTCTCCCATACTCATACAAACTTACTCATATACATAATATACAATGCTTTTCTAAAAAAATATACAAAACAACTTATATATGCTCATCATATAAAGACTGGATTTCTTCGTTCCTCGTGATTTTGGATCCATTTTATCCTAGAAGCAACAGCATCCATATCTTCAAACGCTATCCATATTTTCAAACACTATGTCCACATTATAATATTCCTTCATCAGGTTGAGTACATAACCATAACAATGACCTACTTTAAAAAATGGCATCCTGCTTTTTATTAAGGAGTTGGAAGGCTTTTGCATATCGACACTGTAATAGGATAACATGATGGTTAAGTAGCATTAAGTCACAATCATGAGCTAATTCATTGCTACCAGCTTATACAGGGATACCTAGCATATTCTTCATAGCCTTACTATACGTAAAACAAATTTTTTTAAAGGTACTTGATTTGTTAGCGTTATAATGATTCCACAGTGGTAATCCGAAATCAAGCTTGCAATACAATTTAAACAAGAATACAAAAGTATCAATACTTGAAAGAAGTCCCTTCTGATACATTTGAAAGTAGTGTAGAATATTTTAAGTTTATATTTTATATCGTCTTATGAAGTGACCTAAATACTTCTAGGTTATCATTATCCAAGGTGATAACATGCATAGGATGTGTGATAGTTTTCTTATTGAATATTATATTTTTTCACCAACCAACTTCACTTCTAAACTCAATTAATGAAATCAACAAATACATGTGGCACTCCAAGGACTCGAACCCAGGTCACTCACACCGAAATTCCGCGCACTTATGCATTACGCTATCAAGATAGTTTTATTCTTATCAATGTAGAGCTTATGTTTGTTTGCAAGATGGCAGAATTTAGTATATATGATATTCATATAATTATGTCTTTGATCCAGCGATAAGTGCAATATCGTCGGCATATGCTAGTATATTGCACCAATTTATGCCTAGCGTGCAGCCAATATTTAATTATTCATGTCACTAACTTCAAAGATAATGCCATTCACGTATATCTTAAAAAGGAGACAAAATACCTCCCTGTCGAATACCGTTTTCCATATAATGAAATGATCCACTGTATTCCTTCCATGTTACCTTTGCAAGCTTGCTACGGAGATAATGCATATTATATCAATTATGTCACAGGGAATGCCTAGTGTCATCAATTTTGAACCTAGAATACAATGGTCTATGTTATCAAATGCTTTGGAAAAATATAAAAAAGTTACAAGTCCTGAATAACATGGCTTTGAATAATTATGCATAATTTCTTTCTGTATGAAACAACAGTCAGTAGTGGACAAGCCCCTCTGAAAGTTAAGTAGTAGTAGTAGTAGTAGTAGTAGTAGTAGTAGTAGTAGTAGCAGTAGTTGTTGTTGTAGTGATAGGCTTGTTTGTTTTCAAGCAATTTATTATTAGTTCGCTCCATAAACTAAAATATTTACTTCAAACTAAAAGAAAATCACCCAGCAGATTATATCTTCAAGATATATATGTGCATTTTTTCAATAGAAAAATATCTCGGCCAAAGGCAGGGTTTTCCTCGCGGTCACTTGTTCTGAGAAAATCAACACCTGAATGGAGCAAAACGTCTCAACATCGCTAAACTAATTATAGTCCAAGCGATATGTGCAGGAATTGTGCCTTTTGTCATAAAAGTCTGAAACTTGGCACACTTCTAGTCTATGCCCCTCTGAAGATATTCAGATGTGGAGCCATTGCTAAATTGTCCTATGACTCTCTTGGCGGGCATTTTGTTTCCGCCATTATTGAAAAACACACTTTCTTCAATATCTTAACAACCAGATATGATAGAATAAAAAATATGGTGTCTATACCCATGTTTTAATGGTCAAACTTACTGAAAAAGCCATAAGTTGTGTAAAATCCATGTTTTGATTGATTTCATTATATTTATTGATATATGTAACAAACAATTTATTGTATCACTGATTGCTAATCATCACAGTCCCCACCACAATGGCACAAAGCTGTGCACTCCAAAGCTGCTTTCATACACTTGCATTTAGCTGTGCAGCCTCTTCGACAGCTGCAGTATAAGAGTTCAAGTGATGATTTGCTTGCCTGAGGAAGTGTTTTCCAAAGCGGCTTCCATTCATTTGTGTATGTCCAACCCCAATCTGCTGGCGATGGAATGTAGGGAGCTACCTTCAGAGATTGACCCCATATTTATGTCCACCTTGATAGATAGCTCTTTGGTAAAGTTGTTGTAGAACAAGTTTTGTGGGAGGAAGTTCTTCCATCCCTCTTCCCTTCTTGACAAAAAGCTCATGCCGAGCTTCGTTAACATCTTCTAGAAAATCTAGACTGCTAGTTCTGTTATATAGCAGAACTGTGAAGCGCTCCAAGATGGCAAAAGTTTCATCTGGAATATTCTGTGGTGCATCAGAGAGTGCCAGAAGAGTGTCCGTAGCTTCATTATATGCTTTCCAGATGTACCACGCTGTCCTCTTACCTCTGTGCGCAAATGAAGATGCAGTGTCACAACCAGTATATGCATGGAATACTGTGTGCAGGGTAATTTTGTGAAAACCCTTTCTCACAGCATCAGCTGCATGAAGGAACATACATGTGTCGGCTTCTTCATGGTTGCATGGAGCTAGCTTACTTGTGTCTTGGGGGTGATTGCATAACACAGCAGATCCATGTGTAGAAACCACAAGTTTGTCTGAAATTATCTGTCCTGCATGCCTTGCCAAAAAGGAAAAAAGCTCAGACTTATTTTCGTTAACACGAAGGAATTGCTGCCAGTTTGATGGCAAAGAGTTTGGTCCCACAACCCTTTGTCTAATACCCTTCCTTCGCGTCTTTCTGGTGAGCGATTTCAAGCTGTTTTTTATATATGTATCCCACACTATGTCAACTCGGCTAACCCTTTGGAGACAGCCTTGAATATATGGTACAAATACTTTCAGTGCATAGTCGCCAAAGGTTTTTGCAGCAGCTGGTTTCAACATGTTTACAATGGTAGCTCCATCAATGATGATGACATCAGTTTCTGGAACATTACTTTGAGTAGTAGCACAGCTTTCAAGACAGCTCAGTAGATCAGACTTTTTCTCGAAATGTAGATTGCCATGAAGAGATATTGCTGGTGAGTATGCCTGGTTCTCATGCTTGAAGAAGTCTATAAGATCGCCATCAAGTGTCTGACAGGCAATAAAGAGCCGCAAGAACAAAGCAACATCATTCTTCAGTGAAGAGACTTGCAGTTTTGTCTTTGACTGTTGTTTTAAAGGAGGCTGACTGAAGAGTCGTAGCTTATTTTTCTTAATAGGGTCTGATATAGGCCTATTGCCTAATAGTCGCTCGGTCACAAAGGTATTGTACTGGTTCTGTCCAATCATCTCACACGTTTTAATTGCATCCACTACAGCTTGATCAGCGATTTATTTTGTATCTAACTTGTAAAGGTCTTTGCCATCTTCTGTGAATGGGTTGCCCATGTCTTCCATCACTTCGACCAGTGCTTTGACATGTTGAACAAATGTTGCCCGGACACTTTTGGTTTGTTCGTGATGCTGTGTATCCTCCTTAACATCATGTGCTGACTCCATTCCTGTCTCAAACTCGGAAATTAACCTGGCAAACTCTGATCCAGCAACTGTTCAACGACGGAGTAAGTCTGACTTCTGGGTAAGACCAATTGCTCCACCATCTCCCTTCACAGCAGCGTTGTTCTGTTCATGGGCATGATGAATTGAGATTAATGAGAATATTCGCCATGTCGTCTGGACTGTGAACTTCCCCTCACAAAATTTGTTGGCAATTAAACATTAATATTATGTACCAATGTATCATAATTGTCTGTAGGTACGAATGTAACTGATTAATACTAACCAAGTTTCTGTCTTCAATGCTTCAGCAAGAGCTAGACCATTTCCCGTGATTGAGCCAGAAATCCTGGGTACATGGACATCCGCCTTCTTTATGTAGACTGGGTGGATTGTTGTGTATGATTCTGGAAGTTTGCCCACATTTCTTGTAGGATCAGATGGTTCCAAGACACGGAATCCCAACGGTCTTTTCCAGTGTTCAGGCTGTTGGGGTGCTGGAAGAGTGAGATAGCGGTCCCATGGAATGAACCCAAAGCAGTTGTGGAACTCGGGTTGTGGTCGATGTTATCAACCACTGCTGTTGTGAATAAATTGCCACGAAGGTTAGCTGGACACACTGTCTGACTTTGAATATACTGCTCACATACCCGATTGGCCAAACATTTTGTGATATTAATCACTCTGTCATAAGAAATTGACAATCCCAGTTGAAAGAGTGTCTCCACAAGATCGCGACTGCATGTTTTTGCATGCACAGCAATCCCTACGTACATTGGTAGTGGAGTTTCCCGATCTTTGGAATGCTGAGGATTTTTGCTTCCAATACGTTGTCGAACATGACTTTTATACTGCAGAAGCTGTGCTATGCTGAGTGCTGCTTGAGATATGCCGCCTGATTGTGACTGTATGTTTAGGCCATCAAGGATCATTCCAAATAGGGATAACAGTGCTTGGGGAACAGAGCTTCTTTGAAAGTCTGCATCAAATGAACAGGTGAATGTTCTCATCTTTTTAAGCATTTCCCTTCGAACAATGGTCGCTGCCTTTGACAGACAAATAGCCTCATTATCATGATTGTTCTGATATGCATTCTTTAAAGCAAGACCAATATCTTTGTTATTGTTTTTATTTTTTTTTTTATTTATTTTTTTTTTAAAGAGACAATGAACGGAGGAAGAAAAAACACAGATAAAACAAAAAGGTCCATGTGCCTAAAGGCATCCTCCATTCATAAAATGTTTGTAACAACTGGATTTAAACATTTGTAGATTGTAAGTTTGTGGAAAGCAATTCGAGGAAGTGAATTCCAAAGAGTAGTAGTTCTGGGGATAAATGAATTTTGACAAGCAGAAGTTCTGCATTGTGGAGGAGAAAGTGTAAATTCATGGGCGCTCTCAGCTGCCCTAGTTCTACGGGGAAAGATGTGGAGAGGCGGAACAATTGAAGCAAGTTCCTCGGAACAATTGCTGTGAAAATATCTGTAGAATAATGCAAGGGATGCAACGTTTCTTCGTATGGATAATGTAGGAAGGTCCTGTGTGATTGCAGGGTTATTGATTAATTTAATAGCTTTATTTTGAATTTTCTCCAACTGCCTCAATGCAACCACTCCACTTCCAGCCCACAGAGGTGAACAGTAATCCATCTGAGAACGCACATGACTTTTATATATTACGGCCAACTGCTCGTCAGTGAAGAATTATCGAACTCTGTACAGGAGTCCCAGTTTTTTAAAGGCATTCTTAGCAATGCTTCTAACATAATGTGTCCAGCTCAAGTTAGTAGTTAATGTTACACCGAAAATGTCAATACTAGGGGAAGTGGGAATATTTACATCATTAAAAAATATATGGGAGTCAGTGAGATTCTGTCGGTTAGAAAATTGAATGTACTTGGTTTTCTGTGCATTAAAGGAAACTAGATTCTTTTGTCCCCATTCATTAATTCTAGAAAGGTCCTGGTTCAGAGAAATTGCAGTGTTTATTTTTGAATTTATAAGATCGGGTTGGGTGAAAGAATTGGTAAATGTGAAGGAACTGTGGAGTGTTGAGTCATCTGCGTAGGAATGTATTGGATTATGAGTGGTAGATATGAGATCATTGATATGAATGAGGAACAGAGTTGGGGCCAAAACTGATCCCTGGCGAACACCAGCATTTATTGAGTGAAATTGAGAATAAAGGCCATCTACCATTACACATATTTTTCTGTTATGAAGATAAGAAGAAATTAGTGGAACTAATGATGCAAGGCCGTAGTGTGACATCTTCGACAATAAGGATTGATGCCAGACTCTATCAAATGCCTTTGATATATCCAGTGCTATTGTGTGTTTCACAATGTTGGTCTGTAGCTTGGTTGATTTAATGCGTAAGAAGGCAAAGAATGTGCAGTTGATCGACATCGTCTAAAACCATATTGGCTATCACTGATTAATTTATTATTCTCAAGATGCTTAATTATGTGATTATTTAATATAATTTCAAAGACTTTACCAAGAGTGGAAGTTATAGCTATTGGTCTGTAGTTTGATGGATCTGAAGAGGCACCTTTTTTAGGAACTGGATGGATGTTTGCTTCTTTCCAGGGTACTGGGAAGCATGAGGTATGAGTACACAGACGGACATTT
The DNA here is from genome assembly GCA_032716605.1 of Paralithodes platypus. Classification (NCBI taxonomy): domain Eukaryota; kingdom Metazoa; phylum Arthropoda; class Malacostraca; order Decapoda; family Lithodidae; genus Paralithodes; species Paralithodes platypus. The sequence continues at coordinate 42,451,522 of CM064519.1, forward strand.
TTTGCCAATACAGGAGCGAGCACCAAGGAGCAATTCCTAAGTACTATTGGAGGAATTTCATCTGGACCAGGATCCTTATCTACTGAGAGATTCTGCAAAATAGTTTTGACTTGTCTGGTGTGGATCTTAAGTGAGGGAATTTCAGGCGAATTAAAATTAAGTACAGGGACATCTTGATTTATTTCATCTAAGGTTGAGTTGGTGGAGAAAATATCCGCAAGAAGGTTAGCTTTACCTCGTGGGTCACTTACAAGATTGCCAGTCAGAGATTTTAATGGTGGAATGGATGAAGCAGTAGTGAAGTTGGATTTGAATGAGTTAAGAGTAGTCCAAAATATTTTGTTATCATTTGGATTATTTAGAAGTTTATTTGCCTGTTTGTGGAGAAAGTTTGATTTAGTTAGGTTTAATACAGTTTTGGCATGATTTCTGATGTTTCTAAAGTAATTAAAGGCTTCATGTGTTTTTGATCTTCTGTATGCATTGTAGGCTATTGCTTTTTGTTCAGTCACAATTATGGTCAAACCATTTAGGTGAATTAGATCTTTTACTGTACTTTTGATGAGGAATAAAAGTTTCCATTCCAATTTTTACAAAATCTTGTATGTGGCTCAAGGTGGAGTGTGCATCATTAGAAAAGAAAGAGGTCCAGGGAATATCAATAAAGAAACCTTGAAGACCCTCCCAGTCTGCCCTATCGTAATGCCATTTAGTCACCAAAACAGGTTCAGAGTGGGAAGGTGTGGTAGGTGATAGACAGGTGGCCTGTATCAGACAGTGATCAGAAGATCCAAGCGGGGACCTCACTGTAACATCATAATTGTCTGAATTGGTTGTTTAAAATAAGTCCAGTAGGTGGGAATTATGATTAGGATTATCTGGTACACGGTGGGTTGGTTGACTAGTTGAGTGAGATTAAATTAGTCTGCAAATAGCTCACATTCAAGACCAGCATCAGCTGAATGAGTGAGCCATTCAACATTATGGACATTAAAATCACCCAACACAGTGATTTCAGAAGAAGCATTTAAGTTGAGGACACTGAGTTGTGAGGACAGAGAATCAAAAAGACTTTGCCCTGGAGGAGTATTTGGGGAACGATAGATACAACATATGTATTTAAATTTACCAGCAGAAATAAATTTGTATATAGAATAATCAAAATAGGGACAATTGAAACTAGTAACCTCCTCCAGGGCAATTTCAGATTTTGCGAAGCAACATACACCTCCTTTAGGACTGAAATTTTGGAGCAGTTGATAACCTGGAAAATTAAATTTAGACGTGTCAGATGTGGATGTTACTTGAGTCTCTGTCAAAAAAAGGAGAGTAGGGGATTCTGCTTGAAGAAATTGGTGTACAGAATTGATGTTAGAGTGAAGTCCCCTTATATTGCTAAAGAAAAAGCTGCACCGACGAGCAGCTTTGGGACGTTGCAATGCTCTTGACTGCCAGTAGTACATCTCTACCTTCTTTATGTTCACTCATATCAGGAAACTGGGCTAGAATACGATTCTTTAGTTTGGTGCTGTGGACTCTGGATGTGTGGTCGATTCCTAGTTGCTTAAGATGAGAGGAGTACAGCTTGCTTAGTTCTACGAGTTTCAACACTGGTTTTACGTCTTCATCTGTTCGGAGTTTATATATGTACGACACAAGCTCAGCAAAGGCTATACCATGACATACTAGTTCACTATCATCATCACAATAGTCTTTGCCACGTAATGCAGCTGCTTTGTTATACAATGAAGCTAAGCATGGAGCATGGTATTTTTCTTCCATAGCAACCATGTCACGCCCACTAAGTTTTGCGAGTAGTTGCTCGTCTTGCAAGTCTAAAGCACACTTTCTAACACGACTATCAATCCGAAAAGTTTCAGCATTGTGCAGTTCTCAAGAACCTGAAGTTATCACACAGAAAATACAGACATCCATTTGTTTTGCCTCTCCATGTTCAGAACTTAATCTCAGGTACTTCTTTGATACTGTGGCTGGTCATCATGTACTTTTGATGCTCGCTTCTCTGCTCTCTTTAGTTTAGTGCCATTAACTTAACGTAGCATGATTTGTGACACTGTGCTTGGTGCTGCTGGAGAGAAACTGGCAAGCCTGGTCCATCATCAAGCCTTTCGATGTCTATTCGCACAGGTAGTTGGTTCAGTTCATGAAACCTCAATAGATTTTCTGAGAAGGTATTGTACCCAGCACCCTTGTCACTACGAGTTGACTCTGCAGGACACTGCAGGCTTTCAGATGTGTCTTCCTGACAAATAGCACACTTCGTCCAGACTGCATGTTGCACTACTTGGGAATGACCAGGCCCAAGTTGTGGAGTTGCCAGCTGAAACTTGCTTGCCATCTTACAACAGTTCTGCAGAGCAAAACTTTATGTTAATTATGACGTCAAACTGCAGATACATATAAAACAATTATTTTACACAACATATTATGGCTTTATCATAAAGTTTGACCATTAAATGGGCATAGCCACCATATGTTTAATCCTATCATATCTGGTTGTTAAGATATTGAATAAAGTGTGTTTTTCAATAATGGCGGAAACAAAAATGACCGCCAAGAGCGACACATGACAATTTTGCGATGGCTCCACATCTGAATATCTTCAGAGGGGCATAGACTAGAAGTGTGCCAAGTTTCAGACTTTTATGAAAAAAAGCACAATTCTTTGATTATGATGCACAAATCGCTTGGACTATTAGGCGTAACAGAGAGTCTCCAAAAATATAATAATAATAGTAAATGTATAAATGAAAGACCACCCATGAATTAGACAGGGTTAATTACTGCACACTTTCACACTAAGCTTATTGTGCCAGATACGCTGGATAACTCAATAGCAGTTTTTTTTAAGTCTTTGGAAAAAATATTTGAAGAACTAGAGTACTGGAAACAGCAAGTGTGTTGATGATAGGTTTTGTGCTTATAAATTACTAAAGCTAATATAAACTTGATGTTCGGTTTCTTTAAAAAACTCAATATTAATACAAAATGGGGCATCAACTGCCCTAGTGAATATACCATGAATTGAGTTTCTCTTAATATAATAATAATAATTATCAATGAGCAACATAACGTTCTCAGTGTTTTTGTCCTCCTTTAAGGAGAGTAAAAGGTATAGATTTCCAAAATAGTCTAACCCTTGTTTTCCAACTCCTTTACTCAAACGTACACCGTGCTTTAGTTTTTCCTTTACTGAATTCCGAAGCTCTAGAACATAGTTTGCACTCCTCTATCCTCAAAGGTTCCTTGAATTTAACCGACTTTATATTATTTCTGTGAGGACACTCGCTGCAGGAGATTTTGTCTGATGTGCCGTCAATTGATATTAAAATACAATAATTGTTGTTATACTAAGTATTGTAAGTCAATTGTGATTGACTTACTTGAATAATAGGCTATAAAATTAAACTCAATCAATCATTATATTTGAATCTATATTCATGTGGTCAGCTATACATGCATTGACTGATGCTTAACTCTATCTAAATCGGCGAAATTCCATTTTCGTTATAGCTACCCCTAGATTATGGGGATACAACGAATATGATTTGTAACACCTATCGACAGTGACGTGTTATCTGTATTTCGTATCCTGTCCAACTCACTATCCCAAGAGTGAACTATTATTCCCATTCTTCTATTCAACAAGAAAGCTTTGGAACTATCTCCCTTAATGTGTCTGTCTTGCATCCTATGACATAAACTGCTGCAAGCTCCGTGTGTTCAGACATTTTGACTCTAATGTACCTTGAATTTGGCTCTCCACCACTCTTTCAACTTTGCTGGAGACACCTGTTACAGGCATCTTTGTATTTTGTCTCCTTTATGAACATAGGAATAAATATATGAAAAACAATATATATATATATATATATATATATATATATATATATATATATATATATATATATATATATATATATATATATATATACAGTATATATATATAAAGGCCTCCCTTAACCTTTTCCATGACTCCCAAGATTTTGCCAGCCGTTGCCATGTTACCCCTGTAGTTTGTTTCTATCTCATCTCTCCACTTCTGCTCTTTTATCATTTCTAGAATATCCTTGACTTTGGTTTGCTCTTTTACCCACGATGCTCTCTTCCTATCTCTAAGAGTTATTCCTGGCATTGATCTTTCCATTGCTCTCTGTGTACTCCTAAGCTTATTCTCCATTGTTTTTGTTAGTTTCCAAGTTACGGATCCATAGATCATGGTTGGTAGCACACATTGTTTATAAACTTTATATGTAAGGCATATTAGTAGTGAACTTTTCATGATGTTCCTCTGGTATTATATTATTTTTCTATATGGATGAGGGAGATAAAAGGCAAAACTTCCTGAGACGAGTGCCTCCCCCAGAGTTGAAAGAGTGACAGGGCCAGAATCAAGGAATGTTCGAGCCAAAATGTCTGGACACATGGAGTTTAAGGCGCAGGATGAGGGAAAGATGGATTTAGGGAGAGAGTTTCAAAGCTCAGCTGTTGAATAGAAGAAAGATTGGGAGTATCGTTTCACTCATGAGTTGGAGAGTTGTACAGAGTAGGGGTGGGATTGTGTTGCAAGACGGGTGCTACATACCCTATGTATAGGAGGTGGTATACACTGAGAGAACTCTGAGGAACACTGATTATTGTAGTAGCGATTGAATATCAAGAGAGATGCAACATTGCGTCGAAGAGAGAGAGATTGCGGAGAGTCGGTGAATGGTCGGGAGTTAATGATACGAAAGACTTTTCTTTCTACTTTGTCTAGAAGTGCTGTGTGAGAGGACCCACCCCACACATGTGAACAATACTCAATACAAGGACGCACTGTGCCGCTGTACAGAGCAAGAAGCTGTGCAAGGGTAGAGAACCCCTGGAAGCGGTTGAGCACACCTAGCTTCTGAGAGGCTGCCGAATGCTTTACATCCAAGAGTGATCCGCCCTACTGTTTCATGTTCATTGTCTTTCGTTAGTTTAAAAACTTTCAATACTTGACCAAATAATTGTATTCATCTATTTTCTCTGGAATCTCGTTATCAATCCTAATTTTTGTACGTTGAACCTTATCATAGTACATAGCTTTGGTTTTACTCATGTTAATTTTTAGACCTACTTTGAGACTTTCTTTATTGAGATCATTGAGCTTTTCTTGGAGCTTTTCTGCTTTATCTGAAATTAAGACAACATCATCTGCAAATAGGAGATGGTAAAGGTATTCCCCGTCTACATAAATTCCCTTTGATTCCCATGAAAACCTTCTGAAAATCCCTTAAGACAAGCTGTGAACAGCTTGGGCGAGATCGTGTCTCCCTGCCTCATTCCTTTACCAATCTTTATCTTCTTTGTGTCTTTATGTAATCGGACCACAGCAGTGTCTTTTGCATATATATTCTCTAAGAGCTTTATATATGTTTCATTAATTCCTTGTTCATGTAATGAGTTTACTATAGCTGTTATCTCTGCCGAATGGAAGGCCTTTTCATAGTCTATACAAGCTAGACAAAGAGGTATGTTATACTCAGAAAATGTCTACATTAGCTGGTTCATTGTATGCAAGTGATCCATGGCTGAATAACCACTTCTGAATCCTGCCTGTTCCCGAGATTGATTTTCATCTAAAATTATATCTAACCTATTTGTGAGGATTTTAGAGAACAACTTGTAAATAACTGATGATATACTAATGGGGCGGTAGTTGCTGAGATCTTTCTTATCGCTTTTTTTGTGAAGTAGAGTTACTATTACATTGTACCAAGCATCTGGAAAATCCCTTTTACATAAACATTGGGTGAATAGCTGAGCTAATTTACACTGGACCTTATCTCCAACATCCTTGAGAATATCGCTTGTTATCCCATCATCACCTGGAACTTTTCCCCTGTTAATTTTGTTTAGGGAATACTTTAGTTCTTCTACAGATACATGTGGGACTTCGCTTGTGTCTATTGTTAAATCAAATGATGGAACTGCAATACTTGAAGAATATAACTTTTCATAGAACTCTTTGACTCGTGTCACCATTTGCTCTCTATAGTTTATAAATTCGCCATTGCCGTCTCTCAGAGAAGTCATTTGTTGCTAGCCTAAGGCTAATTTACGTTGCGCTAGTTTGAAGTTTTTCCTTTCCTAATAGTTTCTTCAACCAAGTCCATGTTTCGTATTCTCTCTTCTTCCTGTCGTCTTTTGTTGATTACCTTGTTTAGTTCTGCTCTCTCTATTTCATCTTGTTTTGTTTTGATTTACATTTATTGTTTTATTTTTATACTGTAAGATTTACAGTAGTTTGCGATTATTTGCTTTCTTTATTGGTGTTTGCGCTCCCTATCTTTTTCTGCTGTTTATCTAATTGTTAATGTTAGGTTTATGTTAACTTTGTTGATGTAATTTTCATTGCTGTCGAGAGCTTGGAATCGATTTATAAGTTCTAGCTGAAACTCTATCATATTCTCTTGAACTTTCTCTAGGCATATTTTCTTTCTGAGAACTAGTTTGCTTCTTATGACTTTAAAATTGAACTTTGCTGCGCAGCCTACCATTTTATGGTCACTCCCTGTGTTTACCTTATTTATAACAGTGACATTGTAAACACTGTTGTTTTTGTCTCTGTTGATTAAGTTTATCTCATTCTTTGTTGTTCCGTTTGGACTATTCCAGGTCCACTTGCAACATTTTCTTTTTTTGAAAATGTTCAATATACTAAAATCAAAATTGTCTACAAATCTAACTAAGATTTCTCCCCTGTCATTTCGTTCGCCCACTCTAAACTTTTCAATACACGATTCTCCTGCAATATTTCTTCCGATTTTGGCATTGAAGTCTCCGTTAATCATTGTATACTGTGTTTTTTCTTGGTCTACAATGCTGGCGATATTTGTATAGAATGTTTCTATTTCTTCATTGGAGCTTTGTGAAGTGGGTGCATATTCTTGAATTACTTTAAGAGTGTATCGTTTGCAAAATGTCCAAGCTATCCTGTCCGATACACGGTTGAACTAAATTACATTATCAGCAATGCCGTGATTGAAAAGAAATCCTGCTCCACTAGCCTTTTCATTGTTTTCCTCTGTAGTAGAACAAGTGATGATTGTCTTGGAGTTTAATGAGATTCTCCTCTTTTCTACGAACCTCGCTTAATTCCACAATTTCCCAGCTGATGCTATATAGGCCTTCAACTAGTTCTTCTAATTTGTGATTTTCTTAGAGTGTTCTGACATTGTAAGTGTAGATTTTCATATTCTTTAGGTTGTCCTTCTTGTGTTCTTGGTTGTTGTTGTTGTTGTTCTTGTCTTGTGTTTTGTTGTTCTTCTTGGGTTGGTTGTGCTTACTTGCTGTTTGGCACACATTGCCCGCAGGCGCGGGTGGCAATGTGGTTGGACCTTTAGGTGATGATGATCCAACAGGAACGACCGGTTTATCATTGGTTGTAATTGGTATGGTTGGTTAAAGTGGTTGTGGCAGTATGATCTCACCTCTTTGCCACATCGTTTCTGGTGAGATATTGATTTTTCTGCCAATGTATTCAGTATATTCGGTGGAACCTTACATACTGTATCTATAAGGAGTCCTATGGTCTACGCCGTCAATGACGGTACTCCATAAATATTGTATCTGTGAAGCATTCCCCATTTTGCCAGTTGGGGACATATCAAACATTAGGATCATACTATGGGTTTGTTGTTACGACCGGGACTCGTATAAAACAAGGGCTCTTAACCCTTAATTGGCGGCGCGCAACTTATGTCGTGTGAAATAAATTTGGACTAAGTGGCGGTTCACAACTTATGTCGTGCGCCATTTTCAGCACGTAATGTTGCTGAGAGAGAGAGCTGAGCGGTGTGAGGAGCCTAGCAACCCTATGACCGCTCACGACCACCTCGGTGGACCAACTGAGGTGCCTCCCACCCTTCCCTCCTCTCTCTCACTCGCTACACAGGGAATTATGTAGGGAAATTACCTAATTACAGGGTTTTTGCACTCGTGTTGCACGATCGTTGCAAGAGAACCAGCGGTCGTACAAGGATGGTTCGGGTGTCATTGGAAAGCTCTGTTTCCCCCCTTTCAGAGATAGATACTTGTTTTACACTCTGGGTCTTATTTAGGCATGAAAATTATCACGTAAACAACCCTATTTAGGGTAAAAACACCCCGCTGGGCGCTACGGTCCGCTAGACCGCCTAGCCCGCTAATAAGGTGTTAATCATTGGACTAGAAAGGCACACAGCCACAACGGTAACACTAGATCCAACCTTCGAACTTATAATGCCGGCGCTCAAAAACACCTATACCCTCCAGAGTTAAATCTGCGATAGCGGGGTATCCTCTAACTCGGTATAAATGCACTACTACTACAGGCTGATGATCTCTGATACAGCCTGATCACAACAACATACAATTATGTTAATAATGTATACAAGGAAAAAGATAGAGAGCTTAATTAAATCACTGGAATGATTTAATGCAAACAAGAAGAAGTTATAATTAAAGTTACTCTAAACAATAATAAACTGTCACTCCTATATTAAAGAAAGTGAATGAAAGTCCTAAAGCATCGAACAGGAATCTTCTGAAGAAAGTCTGATGCTGCTTAAGATGATCGAATCGGATTTTGAACTGTTATATAAAGCAGGAACAAGATATGACAAGTGTAGGGACATACAGTGTTAACTGGCACGGGAATAACGATAAATGCGCAATAGTATTATCTCCAACAACAAAAGAAATACTTCCTCAGGCAACGCAAAAGCCTGCTCGGGTTGTGCAACTCAACAACAACCAAGGCTTACAATCAACGTGAATAAAAATGCTGCATACATAACATAAGAGTTTATAATCCTAATCGGGTGTCTGCTAGGCGAATGAAGTCTAGCTGGGATGTCGTAGGCTAGGAAACAATGGCTGAGCAAGCGGCTCGTAGCCTAGCGAGTTCCTTAAAACTGTACGGCCAAATTACGTTAAATGACGGGGTGCTCTCTTGAGAGATCCAGATCGCTAGTAATCACACAGGACCTTCCTACATTATCCATACGAAGAAACGTTGCATCCTTTGCATTATTCTACAGATATTTTCACAGCAATTGTTCCGAGGAACTTGCTTCAATTGTGCCGCCTCTCCACATCTTTCCCCGTAGAACTAGGGCAGCTGAGAGCGCCCATGAATTTACACTTTCTCCTCCACAATGCAGAACTTCTGCTTATCAAAATTCATTTATCCCTAGAACTACTACTCTTTGGAATTCACTTCCCTCAAATTGCTTTCCACAAACTTACAATCTACAAATGTTTAAATCCAGTTGTTACAAACATTTTATGAATGGAGGATGCCTTTAGGCACATGGACCTTTCTGTTTTATCTGTGTTTTTCCTTCCTCCGTTCATTGTCTCTTTAAAAAAAAAAAAAAAAAAAAAAAAAAAAATCTGGTTCTCTCCTGGCGACCCTCTTCAAGTTAAAGCAAAACGAGTTAGCACAGTGTTGAGTGGCAGAGGCAAAAGCCCTCACTCGCAACACAGTGCTAAACTCACAAGGTACACAGTCAGAAAGACAACCTAGGCTTCCCACGTATCCGTTGCGATTGTACAAGTTCAACAAAACCTGGTACACATCGGAAATCACAACACCAGTAGCCTCACCCCAGTCTAGCATTAAATAGCCCAGCAGACAACCGAGAAATAGGTAGGGAGACACCGCGAGTGTGTCGAACCTCTACAGACAAAATGTTAACCCCTCCAAAATGTCTAACTAAGCATGAAATATCTGAGAGCTTCAGCATATAATACGATGGCCGATATCTGAAATCGTGCAGAACCAAAGGGGAGTTATGATGTTAAATAGATTAGAAGCAAAAGAGGTAAGAAGTTGAGAGAGAGAGAAAGTGTTCTATAGGTAGAAGTCGGGGACAGGTGGCAAGGGAGGTGTGAAGGGTATGCTGGTCAGTCAAGCTCTGAGCAAGGAAGGCACAAAGGCATCAGGAAGTGCGGGGGGACCACTTCCTGCCGCGGCAGGAGGACGGCAAGGCGGCCAGCCACTCAGAGGGCTCGGCCGTGGCATGACGTCACCGAGACAACACGTAACACTACGCGTACTACCCTCTGCCTCCTGCACTTACTCACTCACACTCTCTAGCTGTATCATTCAGTCTTATACATTAAACTTATAACTGATGATATCAAATATAATGCATTGTCACAGACGAAAATAAAGACCACTTCTATACTGCCCATGACATGACGATTCACAAGAAAGAAAGTATAACATTGTAGATAGATTGTAGCCAAATTCATTGCCCTGGCGAGTGGCTGAGCCCACGTGGCGTTCTGCTAAGCTGCAGGCGTCACATTGTGATCAGAGCTTCCCTTCTCCTAGGTTAGCTGCTTTCCAAAGCTTACGAGTCTAGCTTGCTCGATTTGTGTATCAGGATTATATATATATATATATACCAACGCAAATTGTTTCCCCGGCTCAGCATGACCACAAAGCAAAAATTACAAGAGCATCACAAACCATTAAGAAGCATAGCACGCGGTGAAGATGAGAACATATCATGTGAGAAACATAATAATTATGTGTGTATTTGAAACAACAATTACACAAAATGTATTATTTAGAATGCATGCAGTTAATATTTACAATTTTCGGATATTCTTATACTAGAATATATCTCTATTTCCGTTTCTGGAAATACAAATATTAAATATTGCTTATACAAGGAGACGGCAATTCGAAAAAATGCAAAATTATCAACTTTGCATTTCATGAAAACAATTACCTAAAATTATGACATTTGTATCAAATCAACTAAAGAAACAGTAGAATTAGAAATAATTATAATAATAGTAATACAAATAATAGTCATAACAGTAATATTGTTATTAATAATACCAAACAAATAGTATTTACAATAAAAACAACAATACAAATAATAATAATAATACTAATACTAATAATACTAATATTACTACTAATAATAATAATATTTAATATTATTAATAATTTTAATCCAAAAATTATAATAAGAATACCAACACTAATATTAATAATGATGATAATAATAATAGTAATCATAATATAAATCCGTAAAGGATAATAAGAATAACAACCAATACCATACTTAATGGAGGCCTAATCAGTTGTTTATGGTAATATCCTGCTTTTTATTTTTGCCTAATCGTAATTATAAACAATAATCTATCAATCAGTTAGTCAGAAGTTAATCCCAGACTCCTAAGAAGTAATGGTAGATCAACAACCAACAGGATAAAGGAGGTATCCCACACAAACTTTATATAGTCAACATTCGATGCTCAACATTTTCCTGACAACTTTTCTGAAATGCTCTGTACTGGTATCGGAAACTAGACATATGATAGACCGGTTTAGGTGACAGACTTACAATATTTGAAAAATGTTCCTCATAATCTGCCAGGCCACTTTCACACATTTAGAACATAACTTTACACATGCCTACTCATACATCGTTCCTGTAATCATCGTTCTAATATCAAGATTTGTTCCTATTCTAAATTGATAAAGAAGTGGCTGGTGTTTCTTATCTTTTTATCTATCATTACCTGTAAGGTAAGAGAATGCTTGTGAATAGTTGAGTGAACACGTGGTCATTTGGAGTAAGGGGTCGGGCGCAAGTTGGATTAGATAATAGTCCATCAGGCGCCTGGCCCGGGGAGACGATTAATATGAAGGGTGCGCCTGGAAGTGTGGTGGGAGGGCTTGTGGCTTTGGCTCCGCTGCATGTCTGCCTGCCGAGGTCGTAACCTCTCCGGGTGGTCGGGGGCCGGGGGAGTGCTGGAGCGACCTTGGTGACCCTGGTCTCTGGGTCTTCTCCTGGGTGACCTGGATGTGTGTGAGTTTGTGCTTTTAATCTGTGTTTATTTGTTGTTTTATGTTGTTTTTGTGTTTTCCCTGTTCTTGCTCTGTCTTGAGTCGGCTACCCCCAAAATGGGGATTGGGCCTGAGCATATAGATAGATAGATAGAAGAGGATGTGTAGATCAGAGTTTTACCCTAAATTGTGCTGTGGAGAAATATCTGGAGAAGCAACATAAGGTGCATGTTGCCTTTATGGACTTGGAGAAGGCATATAACAGAGTGGATAGAGAAGGTATGTGGAAAGTACTTAGATTATACGGAGTAGATGGCAAGTTGCTGAAAGCAGTGAAGAGCATGTATGAGGGTGCAATGGCGGCAGTAGGCTACGTGTGAAGAATGAGCAGAGCGAGTTCTTTGACCTGAATGTTGGGTTGAAACAGGGGTGTGTGATGTCCCTGTGGTTGTTTGCTGTATATATGGATGGAATCGTGAAAGAAATACTAGGAAGAGCAGTGGATGTTGGTGTATCACTGAAAAGGGAGGGAAATAAGTGGAAGCTGCCTATACTGCTGTTTGCGGATGATACAGTTCTGATGAGCGATATATGAATGGGAGTTGCAGGGTCTGGTAAATGAGTTTGGAACAGTGTGCGAAAAACGGAATTTGAAGGTAAATGCGGGGAAGGGCAAGGTTATATGGTCTTCGAAAGGGGTGAAGTCACAGAGTGTGAGGTGAAGTTGAGCGGTCAGGCTATGGAGATAGTCAACTTTTTAAAGTATCTGGGCAGTGTGTTGAGTAAACATGGGACTATGGATGAAGAAGTGCGAGAGAGGGTACAACAGGGGAAGAGGGTTGTAGGAACGCTGAAAGCAGTAACAAGAAATAGGGTGGTCAGTATGGAAGTGAAGAAGTCCTTGCATGACAGTGTGGTTATCCCGACACTGACTTACGGAAGCGAAGCATGGACGTTGGTTGAGAGTCTCAGACCAAGAGTGAGAGCGGCGGAAATGAGTTACTTAAGAAGTGCGTGCGGAATTACATAGAGGGATAGACAGACAAATGAGGAAGTAAGAAGGTGGTGTGGTGTGGAGGTAGATGTGCTGGAAAGTGTGAAAAGGAAAATCTTAAGATGGTTCGGCCATATGGAACATATGGAAAGCGAAAGAATGACTAAGAGGGTGTACGAGAGCGAGGTGGAAGGACAGAGCGGGAGAGGTAGACCAAAGGAGAGGTGGAAGGATGGAGTAAGGAAATATATGGATGAAGGCGGTGCTGGTTGGGAGGAGGAGCGTCGACTGACTGGGGACAGAGGTGCATGGGGACGGTTCGTTCGTGGCCACCCCTTTGGGGATCACGGCGTCAGGCAATAGATAGATAGATCTGTAAGATATTTAATGTAACAAGAAATAATGAGATCAGGAAAACTAGCCACTTCTTTATTAATGTAGAACAAGAAGACATTTTGATATAGAAACAAGGAATGCAGGAACGATATATGAGTAGGCATGTGTAAAGTCCATGTTATAAGAAGCGTGTGGAACTATAGAATTCTTTTGTGATATTTAACATCTGTTGTGACCACCTTGACACCCAGGTAACTGGCGCCCAAGTGTCTAGGGATCTCTCAATCTACACTAAACCTCAGTGCCTGGGGTGTTTCTAATCAGTTAAAACAGCTCCTGTCAATAAGAACAAACGATAGTATCTTTCCAATCAATGGGATCTTTGATATGTGAGTTTTTTCAATGTGACCTAAGAATGTTGTATAGGACTTTGTCAAACTGACACATGGATTTTATCAGTCGGTGGTGACCTCAAAGTTACCTCTGTGTTGCCTACTAATTTAAGAGAAGTGAATAGTCGCCTGCTAACATATTACCTACTGTAAACCTATATTTGAGTAGTATGAATATTCATATATATATATATATATATATATATATATATATATATATATATATATATATATATATATATATATATATATATATATATATATACTGTATATTCCTAAGTATAAGGTGTAACATAAAGGAGGTGCCAACATAATGATGTCCGCTACAAGCAGGCAACATACCATTCATCAAACCCAAAATTACTTGCAATTACAACAGGCATTGTCATCAGAGATCTAAATGTATCATTCTAATGTTTTTGTTTCTACTATGCCTAATATCTTCTGAAATTTGATGTAAAACTCTGTTATTTGTCAACTATGTAATTTACCCTCCTACTACCTGGACGTATGTTACACATTTCAAATTATATTTTGGGTCATTATTCACATATATTATCAATAAAATATCAGGTGCAATTTTACCAATCATAAACTTTCAAATTCGACATGCAAGTATGATTGATCTACATGACAAAATATGAAGTAATTAGATAATGTATTAAAGATTCTTTTAAGGCAACAGGCAAAATAATCAAATTGAAAATTTGTTCAATAGGAAATAATTTCGGTGATTAGGTACATGCCTAAAAGGTCTCCACATAAATGCCTATAACCTATACATGTACCTATTGTTCAATATATATATGGGTGATTCATTATTTTGTATAAACAATATAATGGCATACAGACAATTTACAGCTAAGCCTATCTTATAGAGAACAGACTGTGAACCAATGACTGTCTGTGTACTAAATGTTGCCCTTTGTGCCGTGTCAACCTGGGTGATGTGGACGGTAGAGGGAGCCACCTTCTTCCCTCCGACCAACAAGCGCACCGCCACTCTTTTATTGATTGCAGTCATGTAAGGGCAAAGGGGTACGGACATAAAGAGAGAGAGAGAGAGAGAGAGAGAGTATATATGATTGGTTTCTATCAAATAGAATATACTATATATATATATATATATATATATATATATATACCGGTATATATATATATATATATATATATATATATAATATATATATATATATACACAATATATATAATAGCTAGCTAACCAATCGTAATATAGTATGGCCTAAGCCAAAATTACCTCATTTGGCATATTCTAATCTTGACCTTTACAGATCTATTTAATTTGTTTTCATTTAATCTAACATACTTTATTTTAACCTAACATAACTTGCCTTAAGTTAATCTACCCTTAACTTGCGTGACCCAGGTGGCGAACACAATTCGGAATGTTCGGGTAAACTAGTAAAATACTATTATTGAGATACAGATATTCCATAATAATGAAGTGTAGACAATTCTTCAAATTAGGGTAGAGAAATATTATCCAAGAAAATAGGCTATGTCCATGAAACAGTAAAACAAAATATTTAAGGCATTTTTAATGACTGCAAAAGTACATATGGTACGTAATGGATAACCAATTAATAGGTCGTAAATCGCAGAGTATTCTTGGGAAAAATGGTCATTACCTGATAACAGTAATTACTAATGCTAAAATAATGCAGCTAAGAACAATAGTTTTGCACTTATTCAATAACTTGCTTTACTATTGACTCAAATCATGCACATTCAAGCAATATAATTATCAAAATGTTTATATCGACAAAAACATATTTATTATATTATTGTTGTTATTGATAGAATGATTTATAATACAATTTTAGTATATAGCAGCTTAAATTATGATGGGTTTGTTCTCATTGATTAATTATTCGATATGTGCAAAATTAGGTTATGCAATATAATACAGATTTTGCTTGAATATGCATTAGGTTACCGTTAGCGAAATAGCCATAGTTTAATTTTATACCAATACCTTTCCAATTCTCTATTGGTAAATGGGATGACCGTTGACCTTCGAGTTTCACACTAAACCTAGGAAAAAAGAAAAATGTGAATTTTCTAGAGAATTCTCAATGATGGTATATTATGAGTGATGTCATATATCTCTTGTACATAAGGTGTTCTACACACTTAGTTGAATAGCTTATGGTCTGGGCTCCCTCAAAGACTTATAAAAAGTCATTATACATAATATGTTACTTATTTAGCATGCAAAATGCGTATCCTGAAATCTGTAGAGGCCATTTTGGTTGGGATCTGTGAGCCTTTGTCCTTCTAAACCTTGGGGATATATATATATATATATATATATATATATATATATATATATATATATATATATATATATATATATATATATTATACATATATATACAGTATATATATATATATATATATATATATATATATATACTGTATACAGAGGATGTCCCACTATAGACATGCCAAACTTCAGGATTAGGTTAGGACATAATATATTATAAGCATAAAATGTTCTATAAGCAAAACTCAAAATTTTACTCGTTACAGAGATATTGCCTGTTGAAAATGGCATTTTCTTAAAGGTGGGGGTGCATGGGTTGAGATAAACATGGAATAATAATCGCCAGCCTACACATACTTATCTTGCAAAATGCAATGGCACCGAAATAATTATTAACAATGGTATAAAGGATTTTGTGGATCGTCTAAGCCGGACCTGTGACGTCACAGGAGTGCAAGCCCACCATCCAGTCCACGATGAGGATACTGGTGTGATGTCACCATGACGTCACAGGTCTGGTGTAGACTAACCACAAAATCCTTTATACCATTGTAAATAATTATTTCAGTGCCATTGCAGTTTTCAAGATAATTATGTGTAGGTTGGTGATTATTATTCCATGTTATTCTCAACCCATGCACCCCCACCTTTAAGTATTTCCCCACAAGGCTGGCCTAGCCGTTCTAGAGCCTACCACACCTCTATCTAACGGCAATTACTTTACCATGTTATTATCAAGGTAATATAATACTGTTAGTTGTAAAATAATTATAGACATATTAACTCACTTTGGACCTTCTGGAAACTATTTGTCATTGAAGAGTCAATTACAGCGATGTGGGGGAGGACACTATACAAAATCTTCAATACCTCTTAAACGATTGAGATAAAGAATGTTTGTTATAGAACATTTTATGCTTAGAATAATCTATATAATCATATCCTGATGCTTGGCATGTCTATTTCGGGACACCCTGTATACTGTATCGCTTTAGGCCTACTGCCGATAAGAAACATCATAAGACAAAAGTCATACACAACAGTCTCTCAGAACGTAACAAAGAATCACGTAATCGGTTCTCTCGACAACCTTTTTAAATAACATGATTGGCAATAAAGCATTGACTATGGCAGAATCTTGACCAGTTAAACAACATACTTTGCTGTCTTAATAAATCAATAATGTAAAATAGTTAGTTTTCACAGTGAAGAGAATAGCATATACTGCAATGTTGAGAGAGAGAGAGAGAGAGTAAGTGAGGTTTATGTAAGAGATTCCAGTGGCTATTGTAAGTAATCAATAAGGTATATTGAGAGTAAGAGTGTCAAGGAGGGATGCCAGAGATAGTACTTGATAAATACATGTAAAGGTAAACAGAAGGTTTGTGTGTTTCTAAAATTATGTAGAAATTACTAAGACACTTTTAAGTTGATACTAATATGGATTATAGTAAAATACTTAAATCATAAAATAAGAATTCGAAATTAGTTTGATTTATTCTTTAAAGTCTCTCAAATCCATGAGGTGAAAACCCCAGTTTAAAATATGTGTCAATCTAACCTCATGCTTCATACGTACATTTCTAGGGGCTGTTATGATCTGCACAGCCTAATGTTAGTTTTATGCAAGGTAAACAGTCGTTAACAATTGAATGGACACGTAACTATATTAAAGTAAACTGTCTAGAGAATCACAGATCAAATTCATCCGCTCAAGTTAGCATTAATTTACTAAATAATTAGCAAAAGAAAATTTATAAATAACACCTTCATGGGACATTGTATTTTCTGTAATCGTTAGTATAAACGTTATTCATTGAATTATATTTTTCACCAAACAATAACATAATCCATTCCATACCACATTACTTACTATGCCTTTAGTTATACCTTCAAACATTATGCACAATTCCGAAGCAGGTTTATCTTCTTAGTTTCACAAACCTTTTTACAAATCCATGCACAATACACACATGTGAATTATATCCCATTGAAAATGATTACGTATTTTATGACTTTTCATATTTGTACTGTGCTGTATATTGTTTTGAATATATATAAATCCTTTGCTATACTTGACATCTTTCTATATTCTACAACGCTTTTTGTTTAATCATTTGGCAATAATGTCATATGTATTGTTTAATGGATCAGCCTTTAGCCATTCAAAAATATATTCGTCGGTGCTGGCGTTTAATATATATTTTGTTGTGTTCTGTATATTAACATTTCATTAAGTCTATTTTATAATTTGAGACAGTTAATATATATTTGTTGAGTTTGTAATTTTCTTTAGCACTACCATCTTTCAATGGAAATGTCTATCTCCTTTTTGCGTTTTAACATTATAGTCTACTCACAAATTCTTATATAAAATGCCTTGGTGGATAAACAGCCTCGATATGTTATCACTATGCACGTGGTTCTTTACCTTTTAACCTGCAGGAAATGCTAACTTATGTACACCTAATGTTGCTAAGCAACACCTACTCTGGTGAAGATTACCAAATATATCTGAGGTAACCGCATACAATTATATATGATAATGTTTAAAATTTGATACTATGATGTGCATAATATTATAAATAAAAGAAAAGCATACAAAAAGGATAGAAACTCGGTTGGCATGATTAAGACACATAGGACGGAAGATAGAACAAAATTGATTGTCAGATAGGTTAGCAGATTACGTAAATAGACCAGAGGCATTGAAGTTACACAAGATTCAGAGGTTAAAGAGGCTGCATTTTTATCCTTACCCCATGAAACTTCCGAGATCCATAACAAAGCTCACTGGACTCTGGACTTGGACTATAGGCGGATAATTGAGCAGCTCTCCTTTTTATACATATTATATTGAACTACTACCATCATAACAATTGTGCCTGTACCCTTTACACCGGATCCCATCAATAACTAGAAGAGAACCTAAGTAATTATCTGCAAACCTAGGCAACGAAGGCATGCAAGATTTTATCGCCGCCTTAATTTTACCACTTAAGTCTTCCTTAACCCTTTCAGTACCGGTGACGTCTTTGTATTTGATTTCAGCTACGTTAAGACGATTTTATGAAGCTTGGGAAGGATATATGATAGCTAAAAGGATTAATTGAGATTGGTAGACGTCCTTCCAAAGCTGAATAAAGTCGTCTAATAGTTGCTAGATTATAATAAAAAGGTGCCACCGGTACTGAAGGGGTTAAGCAACCAGCTTTTCCACCCAGCCAGAGTACCTTGGCACTAGTCAGGAAAGTGGATAAGTGTTGCAAACCAAGTTTCATCGAAGTGGTGACGGCAGAAAAAGTTATCGAAATGTTTCAGGAACAAAATAATCATGGTTTTCCTGCATGATTGACACTGCAAGAATGCTCACTCGACTCTTATGACAGTTCGTTCCCGCCAGTTTTGAGGGAATTAATGAACAACCTATAGACAATTAGTGTGAATACCACCACACTGCACAACACAGGATAGATGTTTGTCTACCTAAACCGGAGTTTTGAAAGGTTTGTGGCTGGCCTAAGGTTCGGTCCATAGCGCGAGATGTTGATTGAAGGCTGCTTAACCCTTCTCTTATTTTCACCAATTAATATAAGGATCCTAATTAATAGCTATACAATTGTGATTCGACCAATATACGATGAACAAATGACAACAGGTTTCCATGACGCTATTTATTAATTGTCTAAATTTACAGCTTCAAAATTTGATAGCTATTATAAAAGTTATGTTAGATATACACTAAAACCGCCGTGGAAACTTTCTTAAATACATGTTGAATTAGTTTGCATTGATAATGAGTGGGGTCATAATGCTATGAAATGACATGAATATCAAAATGTTCATGATCATCCTTATCTGTACGATTAAATATCCCGTAAGGGCGATGTTTGATCGAGGATGTGTGTTGTGAAATAATTGTGATTGAAATGTGTTGATGATTGTGAGAGGGTGGCACAAGGCGTGTATAGTGTTATCTTGTTCCCGTGTAGGTTATCTGACCACCGCCCCTCGCCACCTCAAGGGTTGTGATAATACCACCCATTGATGATACCTCCAGCACACCACCCACAAACACTCTCAGAATCATATATATGTGAAATGATCAATATGTTGGCTGAAATAATATTGGTACGCATAATGAGGTGTGCAAAAATAATTATATTTTACAATTCCAACCTTGTGCTCGTATGCATGATACAAATGTTGAATAGGTTCTGTTATGCATGACCAATTAGTGAAACTATATAAATTATGTTAAAATAGATACGGCTAAAATGTGTACTCCTTTTGTTAAACTCAATGTGATCAAGTTTGTATAATTAATAGTTTGATAAGACATTACTAAATTATCATCTTTAGCATTATTATAAATATTGAGTATTCATATAAGACATTATATGTCATTACAAAATAATTGCATCGACTAAGCAATGTTGATGGGAATATGACAATATATCTACAAGTTAAACAAAAATACAGTAGTTTTGCCTTGAATGTTCATGAATTTATATACAATTTAATTTTCACTGCAGCCTAATGGCCTTGTCTCATTCTACTCTGCTCTATGGACTTTAACATCTACATGCACTACTCTTTTTCAAGTCACCTTTGAACCGAACCCGGTTTGTATTAACTAAAATATATAGCTTACATATATATGTATATTAATATTTGTGCGATATGACCTAGCCGGGCCTCGAACCCGTGACAGTGGCACAGCAGTCCAACACCAAGCCAACTAAACTATCGAGGAGCTTAAAAGTAGTATGCTTGTATATATGCCTTAAACACCGATATCATCGATATCATCGTTGGACATCACTAGCTCGTACGACTGTATATCATACATAATCCATTAATAAACTTTCTAGTCTCGCTGTCTCTAGCAAGCTCTATTGTCAACCTATATTATATCTTGTTTATTCGTGGTAAACTGTATATGTAATAATCATACTCTCTGTCAATCTATCTGGGCCAAAAGGAATATTGTTATACATGCATTGCTTACCAACTTAATATGTTCGTCTTTCTACTCTTCATACCCTTCTACGTAAGTAATCCACTCTTCAGCATATTATAAACTCTTGCTCTTTGTTTGTTTCTTAGGTGTTCTTTTCTACTTATCTTAGTTCGTTATTATGATCGTATTAACAATTATAAAGTATCATCTTCCAAGAACTTAAATGCACTCAACCGACACTGTGATATTTGTTTCTTGATGATTTTGGCTATGTGTATTGTCTTATTATTTGTTTCAGTACATGCTGTACCTCCTAATGCTTTATCATACATGAAATAGGTGGAATGTACCGTTCAACACATTCTCAATATACTTATTTCCAACCCTCCAAGTCGAAAGTTATAGCAACCATTATTTTCAGAACAGATACACCATAGAAAACTGTGAAGCTTACCGGTACGTACCTATTTGATCGTTGGCCCCATAAATCAAAACCATGCTCAAGAAAACTATAATGATGATCACTTAATTTCTAATGTTCTTATAGATTATACATACCCGATTAGATTTGAAGAATATTACCCTCCAGAAGTATAATAGTATTACCCTGAAGTAGTCACCTCTGTCACCAACATTGAATGAAAGGCACACAGTTGAACACAAACAATGTGTTCCATCGACCTTAGGGACCTGGTGATCTGCAGTACCATAGTTATTGTCACCCCTGCTTGTATCTTCACATATCTATTAATTTGGGACTGATATTCGTGGCTTAGTATCGTGGCGTCAACCTTGGTAGATACATACGATAATTTTATCAAGTCAGTATTCAATGCACAAAATAAATACATCCCCAAAAGAAAATTTAGATCAACACAGAACCAACCCAAATGGATGAATAATAGACTATTAGATCTTCTAGGACAAAAGAGAGGAATATATAGAAAAATTAGAAAAGGCGAAATTCACCTACTTGCTTACTATCAGAATCTATCAAGACAGGTAAAAAAGGATATTAGGAAAGAAAAAAGAAATTATGAAATTAAGGTTGCCAATGACTCAAAAAATAATCCTAAAGCTTTTTACCAACTATATAAATCCAAGGTTAGAGATGTAATTGGTCCCCTTAAAACTTCGATAGGAGAAATGACAGAAAATGATTTAGAAATGTGCAGTACATTAAATGGTCAATTTCTTTCCGTTTTCACTAATGAAAATTTGGCACAGTTTCCAGAAGTCCGTAAGGTATATAGCGATAGTATAGAAAATAGGTTAAGTACGGTTACTATAAGTAGAAATGATGTGCTTAAGGAAATTGACAGACTGAAACCTCATAAATCGCCTGGTCCTGATGAGGTATATGCTAGAGTATTAAAAGAATGTAGGGATGAGTTAAGTTACCCATTAACATTTTTATTTAACAAGTCATTGGAGACAGGTATAGTTCCAGAAGCTTGGAAGCTTGCAAACGTAGTTCCGATCTTCAAAAAAGGTGACAAATCAATAGCATCCAATTACCGTCCCATTAGTCTTACATCAATCATAGGAAAGCTACTAGAGTCAATTATTGCTAGTAAATTAGAAACCACTTAGATACATTTAATTTAATAAATTCTTCTCAGCATGGATTCACTCAGGGACGTTCTTGCCTTACTAATTTGCTTAGTTTTTTCTCAGAGGTATATGAAGCAGTAGATAATGACAAGTCATATGATATAATATATTTAGATTTCAGTAAAGCTTTCGACAGAGTCCCCCACGAGAGATTGATGAGAAAGGTTGAGGCGCATGGAATAGGTGGGGCGTTGTTGGGATGGATTAGGTCATGGCTAATTGGTAGGAAGCAGAGAGTCAGCATAAATGGTACGAAGTCAGAATGGGGAGCAGTCAAAGGTGGTGTCCCCCAGGGATCTGTATTGGGTCCTCTGTTGTTTGTTATATACATAAATGACCTTGATTTAGGTATAACTAGTAGGATAAGTAAATTTGCAGACGATACCAAGATGGGGAGAACAATTGATTCAGATAGAGATATAGAGTGCCTCCAAAGGGATCTAGATACCTTACACGAATGGTCAGTAAATTGGCAGATGAAGTTTAACATTGACAAATGCAAGGTATTAAAGATAGGGAAGATGCATACAAATGTTAAATATAAACTAGCTAATGTGGAATTAGAAAACTCGAATTGTGAGAAAGATCTAGGTGTGTTTGTTAGCAATGATTTGAAGCCTAGACAACAGTGTATAAGCGTTCGAAACAAGGCAAACAGGATTCTCGGGTTCATCTCAAGGAGTGTGAGTAACAGAACTGCTGATGTTATCTTAAAACTTTACTTGTCATTAGTGAGACCCCATATGGATTATGCTGTTCAATTTTGGTGTCCTTATTACAGAATGGACATAGATTCATTGGAGAGAGTACAACGTAGAATGACAAAAATGATCCATAATATTAGAAATCTTCCGTATAAAGAAGGTTGAAGAAATTAGGCTTACATTCGTTAGAGAGACGCAGAGTTAGAGGGGATATGATAGAGGTGTTCAAGTGGGTTAGTGGGATTAACAAAGGGGACATGACAAATGTACTAAAGCTCAGTGATAGCGAAAGAACTCGTACCAATGGTTTCAAATTAGATAAATTTCGTTTCAGAAAAGATATAGGCAAATATTGGTTTGGTAACAGAGTTGTAGATGGGTGGAATGGACTACCAAGTGCTATAGTGGGATTAAAAACGATAGGGAGCTTTAAGATAAAATTGGATAAGCATATGGACGAGAAGGGTTGGGTGTGAAGGGGGATCAGCAGGGTTGGGCCAATCAGCGCTCTGCAGACCC